>JAECWI010000603.1:600000-1117144 GCA_018150345.1 Drosophila equinoxialis
ATTTCCATATCAAAATCCGTAGCAATCTTTTGCAATCATACAGTTTGAATCTCAAATTCGTGTAGATTCTTGCGTTTGTCATTCCTAACTTGTTGTAGTTCGTTTTCTAAGCAGTCAATTTTTAGAATGAGCTCTCTCTTTGTTTTTCTCATTAGAGAACCACGAATATGAGTATTGCCATCCATATCTGCAAGGAGTAAACTATTATTTAAACTTTTGCCAACGATTTAACAATTCTATACATACATTTTCCGTAGTAGCACTCGTAAAGTTAACAATAATTTCGATGTTAGTGCTGTCAAATGCTCTATAAATGAAGCAAGTAAGTCGTCTCGCCGACTTAGGTATACCATACACCAGTAAAACAAATATTTCAATTTTGTAATAACCAATGAATTTGCCTATTTTAAAAAATTCTGTTCACATGCTTTTTACAAGCATATCTTAATATCTCGCGCACTTATGCATACCACGGTATTGCCCCCACCCGCCAACGGCTTTCACCGGCCTTATGGAAAAACTTTTATATGCATAACTCAGCTACCTTTTGTCCGATTTTGATCAAATTTGGTATTTTTGATGGGTATTAGTATCAAATTTAAGTGTGCTAAATTTGTTTGCACAAGGTAAAAAATTACGGGAGATAATCGAGTTTTTCAAATTTCGGGGGCGGAAAGGGGCGTGGCAAAATCTTTGTGCGCATTTACTATGCAAATATACATACCAAATATGGTGTCTCTAGCTGCAATAGTTTTTGAGATAAACGTTTTTTTTTTAATTTCGTAAAGGGTCGTGGCAAAAAATTTGAAATAAACTTGATCACTCTACATACTAAACGAGCCTACATTCCAAATTTGGTGGCTCTAACTCTAATAGTCTCCGAGAACTAAGCGTTCTCAGGACGGACAGACGGACATGGCTAAATCGACTCGGCTGTTGATACTGATCAAGAATATGTATACTTTATGGGGTCGGAAAAGCTTCCTTCGCCTGTTACATACATTTTGGCGACTTTAATATACCATTCATAATACAATAATCGGCTATCAGAGCAGCCGAATTGTCCTCGATTTTATAATTCAGAGTAAAATAATTGGCTTCTAGTCAAAGAAAGCGCCAAATAAACAGACTGGCAGCGTTTGCCAACACTGAAATCTAGCTTTAGCCGATTTCTCCACTTTTCAATGCTGATATTTCGAATAGATTAAGTAAATGTATTTAATGGCATGGTTGTAGAAGCCAAAATTATTTTGGCTGCCAGTAGCAGTATCTTCCAGAGAGCCGAATAACCTGACGTCAAAGGTGATCATAAGGAGTTGAGGCACACTCTCGCACAGATGAGCGAAAAAGCTGAAAGTGAGGCTAAAATGATTATCGAGGCCTTTGATATTTTGGACAACATCAAGAAGAATCTACAAAATCGTTTGGATGTGGAAGCAATGAATAACAACGGATTGGTAGCCACATCTAAAATATATTATAAAAATACCTGTAAATACTTAGTATTATAATATTAGTAAAACAAAATTAATAAACTTAATCGTCTTTTAATTAAGTCAAATATGTTTCATATCTTACAAATGGTTTAAACACGAAATGAGGAAAATTTCTTAGTATTATAATATTAGTAAAACAAAATTAATCGTGTTTTAGTAAAGTCAAATATGTTTCATATCTTACAAATGGTTTAAACACGAAATGAGGAAAACTTGGCATCTATAAGGAAAGAAGTTTCGTCAGAAATACCGTTAATACTCCATTTTTATATATTTTGTTTAAAGAGTTGCAGCTGGCATTCAAGATTTTAATTGATTGTGGGATAAAAGACGCAGTTATTCATAGGATAAATCAAACATAACAGTGTCACAGAAAAGAAAATGTTATTGGATTTACACAATCCAATTAAACTGTTTTATTATTTTGCTGATGAAATGCCTCTTTTTATACCATACACCCATAGGGTGAAAAGCTTTTCCGACCCCATAAAGGCCGTCCGTCTGTCAGAGACTATAAGAGCTAGAGTCACCAAATTTGGTACGTAGAATAGTGTATTACCTACGGTGTTCAAGTTTATTTAAACAAATTTGATTTTTTTTAAAGACTATGATAGCTAAAGACATCAAATTTGGTAGGATTAATGATTAATCATTAATCCTTTAGTAAGCGCGCAGAAATTCGTTGCAAAAAAATTTTGCCACGCTCCTCTCCGCCCCCGCATTTGAAACAAAACCGATTTTGTTAAAGACTATAATAGCTAGAGACATCAAATTTGGTATGTATATTTGCTTAATAAATGCAGATATTTTGTATATGCAAAGATTTTGCCACGTCCCTTTCCGCCACCGTAATTTGGAAAAACTCGATCAAAATCGAACTAAAAATAGCCAAGTTATGCATATAAACATTTTTTGCAGTTGGCCCTTGGCTGGTGGGGGCGCTAGGGTGCTCGTAAGGGAGAGCGAGATACTGAGATATGCTTCTAAAAAGCATGTAATCAGAATTTTTGAAAAAAAAAAAAAAATTTAAATGCATTTGTTATTATTATTTCAAATTTGAAATATATGTTTTACTGGTGTATGGTATACCTAAGTCGGCTAGACGACTTACTTACTTCATTATTTATATTAACGTGCGAATCATTACAAATATCTGTCATAATGTTATTCAAGGAAACTTATCATTTCCAACAGACTGGAGAAGGAACTGGAGCAACGTCATGGACTGTCGGACTGGCAGTTCGGATTCAGGAGGAAACGCAGCAGTATCAACGCCATCAGTAGAGATAGCTGCTAAAGCCATCGAAGGGCTACGCTGGAATGGCGGCAACAAAAAAATACTGCTTTATATTAACGTTGGATGTTCGGAATGCTTTTAATTCGGCCAGCTGGCACTCCATTATCGCGTCCCTAGAGCGATTAAACATATCTGAGTACATCATTAACCTGATATGCAGCTATTTCCGGGATCGGGTGCTACTCTACGACAAAGCAGCTGGTCCACGGAAACACACCATCACAGGCGGATTACCTCAAGGATCAGTGATCGGGCCAACATTGTGGAATGTCTGTATTACACTGTCCTGCGATTGGATGTGCCAGCTGATACCCTCTTAGTGGGATTCGCGGACGGCATTGCCATCGTCACTGTGGCCAAGGATATTTAGCGGAAGAAAACACCAATGCGGCTGTGTTCAGGATTCTGGAATGGATGGAGGCAGACTCACTATCCATAGCCGCATACAAAACCGAGGCCGTGCTCATAAGCAGCAGAAAAAAGTGGAAACAGCCAGGATCGAAGTCGCCGCATGCTCCATAACATCAAAGCCTGCCATTAAATACCCTGGAGTCATGGACCAAAGGCTAACATTCAAAGCCCACCTGCAGTATACCGCAGACAAAGCTGCGAAGGCCATATCAGCTATAACTCGGCTTATGTTTAACGTCGGCGTCCCCAAGCACCAGCGATGTCATCCCCCACCTACAGCCGGGACTGCAGATCGTCGTACCGAACATGCGCACTCAGGACCGAAGATGCCGCCCTGGTGCTGTCTAATATGGCCCCACTAGACCTCTTAGAAGAGAGACGACTCTGACTAACTGGCAACGCAGATGGCGTGACTCAAATCATGGGAGCTGGACAAGGCGCCGACATTCGGCCATGGCGTTACTGACGGGACATGGATGCTTTAAATTCTACTTGCATAGGTTTAAGCATGAGACAGATCCTTTTTGCACACACTGTGCGGGGAATATAGAAGACGAAAAAAAACGTCCTGTTTGTCTGTCCTGGGGCTGTCTAATATGGCCCCACTAGACCTTTTGGCTAACGAGGCTAGAAATAGAGGTCCGCCGCCAGTAAGAAGAGAGACGACTCTGACTAACTGGCAACGCATATGGCGTGACTCAAACCATGGGAGCTGGACATTCGGCCATGGCTTTATCGCAAACATGGCCAGACTGACTTCTATTTGACACAGTTACTGACGGGACATGGATGCTTTAAATTCTACTTGCATAGGTTTAAGCATGAGACAGATCCTTTTTGCACACACTGTGAATATAAAAGACGCAGAAAAAACATCCTGTTTGTCTGTCCTAGATATTCTGCTGAACGGGAAGTGCTGAGCCTAGGCATTGGGAGGCCATTTATAGTCAACGACTTTATGGATATCCTACTTAGGTCGCAATCCTTGCTTCGCGCTGAACGTCAGCGTAACCAAAATTTCACTTCTAGGTAAACTCTAGACGAGGCATAACACTTCACCGTTAATTCCGCGAGAGGGATACGGTTTTAGTGCGGTGCGGTGACCACTAACCAACCCATCTAGTTGATGGGTTGTTGAGCAAATAAATAATGCATTGTTGGCAAAGTGATTTACTTCTTGTGAATTTCCCACTAAACTAAATGAATTAATGAAATATGGCCTTTTGGTTAGGGTATTTAGGTTTATTTCTTTATTTCGTGCTGATCAAGAATATATATACTTTATATGGTCTGAGATGCATCGTTCGACTTATTATCGACTTATTAGCGACTACATATATAGCGAAACACCAAAACCATCGTAATAATTAAAAAATGAGATTGTTTAAGAGGTGAGTTTCCAAGTGAATCGAAGATTTCAGATTAACCGATATGATCTATTTTAGACTTATAGCAAAGGCAACCTCTTGCAACGTAAAAGGTACTAAATCCAATGAAGTTTTGGGTAAGTTGATTGAATAGGGAATTCCGAAGAGAAAGAAAATAACCCAGTCTTCATTCGTTCAATTCAAAATATGAACTGATTTTATTTAAAAACTCTTAAACTCTAAGAAGCGACAATTGTTCTTAAAAAATACTTATTCTAATGCCCCACGTTTTCGGGGGTTGAAAATTGTTTATATTTCATGCTCAGCGCTGGTTACTTGATACCGCGCCGCTGTTATAGTCTTAAGTGTTTTCCACAGAGTGTGGATGCATGTTTTGTTTGGTTTTAAGCAATAATTGTCATATGAATTTTATGACTTACTTTTGTTTATGTTTAAACATTCTGCAAAGGGCCGCCAAATGCGGCGTTTTGGACTTTATCTTTATAGTTAGTTGTCTTATCCAAATTATTAGTAATATTATCATTAGTAAGAAATCTATTGTTAAAGAAGCATGATAGACGTTGAACCTAGTCAATGTGATGTTGCTTTACGATTGTCACTGACTTCTCATTCTTACCAATTCTCCCATATGTATTAGTGAGTTGGTTTCTACTGGTTTTTATAATATTTGGCATATTAGCTAACAATTTATATTTCGGGATATCTACCCACTCCTGACGTGCATTACTGTGCTGACTTCTAGCCTTTTTATAAGGTGGAGAATTTATAAAATAACTATCTTTATTTTTTGACTTGTTCCAATGTAATCGCTCCACTATTTTTAAATATCTCTGATTGCTAAAATTTGATTGGTTATTCCGGTTACCATTAAATTTTGGTCTTTTATAATTATTTTGCCAGATCTGCCTTTTTGGTACTATAGTTTCGGACAATTTGTTACCGGAATCTATTTTGATATTATTTTGTAGATAAGCATTATCTAATTGACCCATTGCCTTCTGAATATTTTCATGTTTTACTGGCTCTGGGATATATACTTTTTCTGCCCCAATTTTCACTTTACCTCCAATGTGAGGTCCTGCCGGGGGCCATAAATTTATTTCTTGAGTTTTGTTGTTGAATTTCTTTGGAATTGTGTTATTTTTATTTTTAAATTTACCTTCTTCTCCCAACGTGGTTCAAACCCTGTGACATCTATTGTTGTTGCCACTACAGTTTTATTCTGATTTGATTTGGTGCATCCCGAGACGATCCAACCAAATTGAGTATTTTGGCCTAGCAGGCCATCAATCTTTTTAATTCCCCTTTTAAGATTTGGGTATATACGTTTACTCCCAATGGCACGTAAGTTTGCCATTTTGACATATCCACGTTTGCTATTTTTAATGGAAGAGCTTTCATTAACTTTGGCAACACAATTGCCTCAACCCTTTGTCCTTTCCAAGGATTTCGCGTCTTCACATCTCTTTTTACCTTATATTTTGATTTAGAGGATTTTATTGAGGACACGCCACTTATTTCTGTATATTGTTTAATTTTAGGTAGTTTTAATATTTGAGCGGCCTCTTCGGACAAAATGGTGGTCTGTGCACCACAATCAATAAGGGCTCTTAGAGTCTTATATCCTCCAATTACATTTTTTACTTGTATTACTGCTGTGGCCAACCTTGCTGGTTCTGCGGTTACACAAGTATTAACTCTCTCCTGTTTTTCTTAAAAATGGAGTAAGGTATGGTGTCCCTTACTGCTCAATGAACAGACCATTTCATTAGTGCACACCGTATTGCTTGAATGGTTCAAGCATCTTATGCAAAGCTGCACTTTTTTGGCTGTTTCAGTAGGTTTCAATCCATTAAACATATAGCACTTATACGCTTGGTGCCCGGCAATTTTACAAATCGGACATTTATCTTCGACTTCCGCATAATTTAACACAGTTTTTAGCGGTTTTTTCTCTTCTTTGCTCATGGCACTTAGCGAGCAATATCTTTGCTCCAAGTATTCCATGACATCAGATAGCATTTGAATTTGCCTTGTTTTTTTAATCTGACTCTCATACAATTGTAGAGCCTCTCTGTCAAATTTCCTTAGTAGGAGTTGTGCGCATATGACGTCAACTTCATCGGACAAATTTGCTTTTATTTTAATTAAGTAAACTGACTCATTAACTATGTCAATCACTTCTTTAACACTTTTTGCGGATTCATTGTTGATCATCGGTAAATCAACGATCCGACTTAATTGTTCGGAAAATACCCTCCGATTATTTTCATACCGCTTGGTTAACAATTCCCAAGCGGCACTATAGTTATCAGCTGAACCTGACAATAGATGGGCTACCATGCTCTTTGCTTCGCCCTTTAACGCGGATTTTAAATAATTGAACTTAAGAGCAAGACTTAAATCCTCTCTTTCTTCAATCAGTTCCGCAAATAGTTCTACAAACAGGTCCCATTCTCTTGGTTCTCCAGAAAATGTGGGTACCTCTATTTTCGGCAAAACCGGTAATTCGCCTCTCACGGTTACATTCTCAACTTTCAAATTTTTCTGATCATTTATTTTCTCTTCTAATGCTGACAAGGTATTCTGAACGTCGAACTCCAATTCTTCTATGACTTCTTAAAACGTTTCATTACATATAAGTTCATTTGTATAAGCTTGGCATATCTGTACCTTCTTGAACAAGAATTCTATTTTTTTTAATATACATTTCGCCTGTTCTTTTGTCTATCATACGTAAATCTTTGCTGACCATTTCCAAATATTGCTGGAGCTGACGGACCTTTCCTTGAACTTTTTCCTGGCTAACATTAGCGTTTTCATTACTGGAGGTCGCATTCCCGCGCGACTCTCCTTTTCTATCATCAAACATTTCTGACATATTTGCTTCTGTTTCAACTAACACCGACTTACTATTGCCTGGTTTTTTCTCTTCATGTACTTTATCTCTGTAGTACTGATGATCGAAAATCCCCTGCTGGAGCAATTTTTCATGGTTAGGCATCCATCGGCTACTAATCAGTTTACTTCCTCAATCACCTTGCTAGTAATGTCTCTGGGATTCAGTGCTTCCAACTGCCTTAACCTGGTATGCAACTCTACCTGCTTCTCTAACAATTTTGAAGCCTTATTACTGAACATTTTATATGGTGGATGTATATATGTGTGACAATCAATTGATTCTTTTTTTTAAATTTTTTTTTTTTATTTTGGTTTTTAAATGTTTGTTTTTTTTTAGTGTTTTGTTTTCTTTTTTTTTTTACAAATATCCCTGCCTATTTTTGCGTGTGGTTTTCACGCCACACTCTAATCGGACAGCTTTTATTGCCGCACAATTTTACATAGTTTGTTATAATCATGAAAAAAAATATGCATCGCAGTGCATTAAAAAACAATATGCGACGCAGCGCATAGTTGTTTATTTTGGTGGGAGCTCTTTGTAGCGCTATCGGTCCAGACGTTGAACAGCTTTGAAGTTGCCGGTGCTGGTCTACGCACAGGCTGTTGGGGCGCCGATGCTGGTTTCTCCGATCTCTTGGCTCCCGGGTCTAGCTTGTCGCGCTAGACGGTGCCGGTGCTGGTCTTCGCACAGGCGTGTTCGCAATAAGTTGAGTCAAATGGTCCAGGGCAGTCCTTGGGACCCGTCTTCCCCGGTATGTTTTTTTTTTTTGCTGTGTTCAGGGCCTATGGGCTCAGGCGGTACCGGTGCCGGTCATCGCACCAGATTTTGTCGAATTAGCAGCCTCTTCTTTGCAACTATCTTGTTGCTCTGCTGCTGCTTGTAGTTGCTGACTTGCAACTACATACACACTTTAAACTTTGACTTTTTTTTTCGATATTAGAGCTTCGAATACGCCAAACACAAAAACTCCCGCCGCCGATATTACTACAGTTGCTCCACTAGCCAAACTGTCTTTAAAATCGCACGCACGCACTTTTTAATTATTAAGCAATATTTTGCTTTTTATATTATACTCTGTCTCTTATCACGGGTGGGGGAAAACAAGAGTTAATTTATTTTTGCTACCTTTATCTGATCTTAGCATTTACACTTGCATAAGATCAGACTTCAAGGAGCTGATTCACACTCTGAGTCTCTGGGGAAAACTACAGAGTTCCTTTTTCTCGAAGGACCAAAATGAATCCGGCTCGAAGGACCAAAATGAATCCGGCTCGAAGGACCAAAATGAATAGGGATTTCCGAAGAGAAAGAAAATAACCCAGTCTTCATTCGTTGAATTCAAAATATGAACTGATTTTATTTAAAAACTCTTAAACTCTAAGAAGCGATAATTGTTCTTAAAAAATACTTATTCTAATGCCCCACGTTTTCGGGGGTTGAAAATTGTTTATATTTCATGCTCAGCGCTGGTTACTTGATACCGCGGCGCTGTTATAGTCTTAGTCTTTTCCACAGAGTGTGGATGCATGTTTTGTTTGGTTTTAAGCAATAATTGTCATATGAATTTTATGACTTACTTTTGTTTATGTTTCATTTGTATATTTCTTTGGTCAATCTGATTTGGTGAAGCCATCTCAGATGAACACGATGTTTATTCTTAAACATTGATAGTGAAGTGGTTAAACCTTGTTAAAATATCGATACACTGGCTTAGTTTAGGACAATGTTTTGACTTTGCTGTGCTTCTAATTTGATTTGCGTGGCCCACGCTTGAAACGCGATCGCAACATCTTATTCTCATCGGCACATTTTGTCGTGTTGCTGGTGCGTACTTCACGTGGTGTCATGTCCATACTATTGGTCATTAAGTATACCAAATCGGCTACTTTGCGAGGGTCAAGATGTTGCTTGGTAGGACGTGCACAGTCTCTGAAAGCTGGCGATGGTTTGCCCGACAGTGTATGATGGGCCAGAGTCTCACGATCGAATACCTCGCAAAGTAATATCCCAGTAATCGATGGCCCAGTCATATCCCAGTTAATGGCGTTTAAGTAAGAGGGAGATACTTAAGTGCGATTTGGTCCCAAAACCACCATAGGCGGCGACTGGTCGTGATCGAATTCAAATGTCGGACGCATCTTTTTGGCCTTTGGAGTTGATGTCATCGGTTTAGCCACACGTATGCGTTGCCATCTCGAAATAGCTGAAAGTGTCCTGATTTTTATGTATTTGTATCGGTCTGATCCATGTCCTGAACTTTTTCGATTTCAATCGTAAGCAGTTCGAGCGCAGTGCGCTTACTACGTTCCCAACGCTGCAGCATTTTCACCCTTGCCTCATTCACATTTTGAATTGTGTTTTCCATCAGCCGCTTGCGTTCCATATCAATAAATTTATCGTTCTCAAAGTCATCCAGCTCCTCGTCGTCACTTTTGATGCTATTTAGAATTTGCTGGGTCTTCATCAGCTTCCCAGCCGCCAGTGTTATGGTATCTAGGGTACTAAGTTTACTCCACTTGCCGTTGGTAGAATGATAACTGCTTTTGCATTATAAGGCAGGATGCTAAGTGCAAATTCTAAACGTTGCCGGCGATTTTCCTGAAAGATCAAATATAAAGTAACTAATGGAATGGTTTTTGCGAAGAAACAAAGAGATATTAGCTTACCATATCTGTGGTTGTTGTCTAATTGCAGACTAACTGAAAGCTAATAGGTTGTTTCCTATTATATACAATGACTTCAGGTAGACTTAGACAACTACAACTACATATACATATCTATATTTTTTATTACCTTGCAGATGCCAAAAAGGTCTATGAGATATTCCGAAAGCATCGCGTACCTGCTGGCGGTCCACCTTGCAGCTGCAACGCTTGTAAAATAAAGTTACCCTCAACCCACTTAGAAGATCGATTGAATAGCATTGACGAGAAACAGTATCCCACAGGTACCGAATTGAATCAAGGATTTGATACTGTCACAGCTGCGACGCAAACCGATTCCATCCAACAAACCGTATCCAGTCAGACGATTCGAGAAGAGGATTTTCATACAAATATAACAATATCCACGCAATATGAAAAAGGCGATGTACCAACAAAAACAAAACTAGCCCAGACCCAGGCTAATAGATCCAAAGAAAAGTCAAAACTGAAACCAGATAAGAAACAAAATCAGCGCAAATGTCTGGAAGCGATCAACAATCGTGGCCAATACAAACAAGCAGGATGAAGAACGGCACTTCTTGGAAAGCGCAATGGCTACAGAGTCGGACCCTGTTGTCGACAAGAACGCGGAAAAAATTTACAACCTAAAGTCAGTAAAGTGTCCCCATGGCTCTAGACTAGACGAGTTGACCAACAAAGTCTTCCTCCTACTGCAGCAATTGAAAAGTCATAAGTATCACATTAATTTATTGCAAGAGTCAGTCAATAAGCTTAAAAAACAGGAAGCACAAGAAATAAAAGATAAAGAGATTGATCTGTGTATCTCAGACGCACTTTCACATGACTCAAGCCAACCAAAATGTGCGACCTTATTTCAACAATTTACGCAAATATTCACGAAACCTTCAGAGACTCGGGAAACGAACGACCTAAAATCCACTTCTCGAGAAGCCAGCGCACGCCAATTAGATGGACATAATTGACCAAGAGAAAATAAATTTCATTTAGGTTTTCTATTTAGAATATTTTTGCGGTTTTTCATAAAGCCCACGGAAACTGGAAGAGATGTTTGTGATAATAAGAATATTTCATCTTTAAGCAGTATATTTAAGCCCCACAACACGATAAGCACTTGCTGTGGGTTATCTAATTTCGACTGCACAACAGAGGTCTAGGCTGCCTCCTAGTCAACGATTAGGCCGTTGATGATGCCATTTGTTGTGGTCTTTTCGAGAGTATTCAAACATTTTGTGTTGATGGAAGCGTGCCGTAAGAACTTTGGGTTTACCCATGGAATATATGGAAAGACGGTTTTCGGAATCAAAATCCTTTGAACTAACTGAACACACTTCTCATTATCGGCTTCGAATCACAACGAAAACAGCAAAGACAACAACGTCCAATTTTTACAAAGACTTAGGATGAATAAAACCTTACACATATATATGTCATATTTACATACGACGAAACAAAATAAAACCTTGGCTGACATTAACACTATTAACGATACCGAAATATTTTAATAAGATTCACATCATGAATAATCGAATTATATATATAGGTTTTTGCCACTGCGTAGGTTTTGTCAAATGAAAAATTGACTTTATATATTGTTTAAAGGATCATCAAGAAATTAACACCTATTATAATTAGAGATATGTAAATTTCTCAACAAGTAGAAAATCTAGCAGAAGTCGACGAGGGTTCCATGAAATGTGGTCGTCCCAGTGGATATTCAAGATTGTGCGTCCTCCACTCAATAGAGTTTTTGGAGAGCGATGTTTCGGACAAATATATGACGCGATTTGTGGAGTTCCGTGTTAGTGGCATGGTTGTAAAAGCCAAACTTATCTTGGCTGCCGATGACCGCAAATTGGTAGACCCGCTCTGGTTACTATGAGCAAAGTACGACGCGAAGCGTCTAATGCCAGGCAATTGCTTGTGCAGTATACGGAAAACGAGGAATTGGTACAGAAGTTAATCTCACCGCGCTTGGTTGTCTGGCTGAGCACACCGCTGGTGAAATTAGGTCCTGGGTGCATTGCTCATGCCCTGTATGCTTCCGATTAGCGCGACAATATGGAGGAAATTCTATTAAATCTGAAAGCCCGTTGTTTTGACCACGCCTTTGACGACAAAATTGAAGATGAGTCTAACTCTTTGGACGAAAATACTTGGTTGCTGGTGCGGTTTAGCATCAATCCGGAAACTGTTGGCTATCGGGTCATTCAGTACAAGCAGACGATGTGGCGCAATGATAACCTCTTCAAAGATGTCATAGCCTGTATGCAGCTGCCCGGTACTGACATAGTGTTGCAAGCGGAGGTCATCAGATATGGCCACGATCGGGCCAAACAAAAAGCAAAACTTGACGAATTCCGCAGTTTTGCCCTAGGTCTCCATTTTCCAGTATTAGAAGAACTGAATAACCAGTATCTTCCAGAGAGCCGAACAGCTTGACGTCAATGGTGACCATAAGGAGTTGAGGCACACTCTCACACTCTCGCACAGATGAGCGAAAAAGCTGAAAGTGAGGCAAAAATGATTATTGAGCCTTTGATATTTTGGACAACATCAATAAGAATCTACAAAATCGTTAGGATGTGGAAGCAATGAATAACAACGGAAAAATACCTGTAAATACTTAGTATTATAATATTAGTAAAACAAAATTAATAAACTTAATCGTCTTTAAATTAAGTCAAATATGTTTCATATCTTACAAGTGGGTTAAACAGGAAATGAGAAAAATTAGGCATCTATAAGGAAGAAGTTTCGACAGAAACAACGTTAATACTCCAATTTTATATTTTTTTGGAGAGTTGCAGCTGGCGATCAAGATTTTAATTGATTTTGGGATAATCGACGCAGTTATTCATAGGATAAAACAAACATAACAGACAAGAAATTGGCTTTGGATTTACACAGTCCAATTAAACTGTTTTATTTTTTTTGCTGATGAAATGCCTCTTTTTATTTATATTAACGTGGGAATCAATACAAATATCTGTCACAATGTTATTCAAGGAAACTTATTCTTATTGATTACCGCTTGGAGAAGCATTAAACCCAAATAAATAAATTAGATTCTCGAGTCTTGCACTTGAGCGACATAATGGGCATGTTGAATTCCGCGTTAAATGAGCCTTTACATATCTGTCCCCGAAAAGATGACCATACGGGCAAAAACAAATGGGGCATGACCCGCCTCCCTTTTTCTTTTTCTTTTCAGTTGAGTTTTGAGTTGTTGATTTTGTAACTGCATCCTTCTAATTTGGTTTATAAACTCACAAGCCTGCGTTAGTTTACTGATTTCTATATTTGCTATTTTTATTTCATTTTCTGCCTTTGCTTGATTCAATTACAAACGCAATGTATTATTTGTGGTTACACTTTCCCTAGCAATCGTCTCTATCGAGGAAGTTTGATCTAACGCCTTGCTTTTACTATGGTGTTTTGGTGTTTAAGTTCGTCCAGTTGCACCAATAAGCCATCTCGTTCTACAGCAAGTTGTATTTTCCGAATCATGCACTAGTCCATTTGCTGCATTAGATTGGAAGAGCTGGCGTCTTGATTGGACAGATTGTTCAATAATTATTTTCGTATTTTCTTATATTTAGCAATTTCCGTATTAAAATCCGTAGCAATCTTTTGCAAATTCATGTAGAATCTTGCGTTTGTCATTCCTAACTTGTTGTAGTTCCGTTTCTAAGCAGCCAATTTTTAGAATGAGCTCTCTCTCTTTGGTTTTCTCATTAGAGAAGCACGAAAATGAGTATTGCCATCCATATCTGCAAGGAGTAAACTATTATTTAAACTTTTGCCAACGATTTAACAATTCTATACTTACATTACTCACAATAACTATTAGTATCAAATATAAGTGTGCCAAAGTTATTTGCACAAGGTGAAAAATTACGTTAGATAATCGAGTTTTTCAAATTTCAGGGGCGGAAAGGGGCGTGGCAAAATCTTTATACATACAAAATGTGCGCATTTACTATGCAAATATACATACCAAATATGCTGTCTCCAGCTGCAATAGTTTTTGAGATAAAAGGGACGTGGCTAAAATTTGAAATAAACTTGATCACTCTACATACTACACGAGCCTACATTCCAAACTCCGAGAACTAGGCGTTCATAAGGACGGTATAAAAAGCCACGTTGTTCATCTTTTCGTGATTACGAATAGTGATGGCGGTAAATTTTTACTTAATTTAATTAATTTAGATTTTGTGTAATTAACAAAAGAAAAATTATGTTTTAGGCGGGAAGCAGTCAAATTTTGGGATGGTGTTGCCAGATGCCAAATTTTCGATACTCGAATACGCGGGCTTTTTGTAACTTTTGTTGGCACTATTCTCAACAAACGAAAATATTGTTGAGTTTACAATATTTCTTGATTTTATAGAACAAATATAGTTCATAATACAATAATCGCCTATCAGAGCAGCCGAATTGTCCTTGATTTTATAATTCAGAGTAAAATAATTGGCTTCCAGTCAAACAAAGCGCCAAATAAACAGACTGGCAGCGTTTGCCAACACTGAAATCTAGCTTTAGCCGATTTCTCCACTTTTCGAATAGATTAAGTAAATGTATTTAATGGCATGGTTGTAGAAGCCAAAATTATTTTGGCTGCCGATGACCGCAAATTGGTAAACGCCGCTCTGGTTACTATGAGCAAAGGAATTGGTACAGAAGTTAATCTCACCGAGCCGGGTTGTCTGGCTGAGCACAAAGCCTGTGTTGGGTGGCACACCGCTACCGAAATTAGGTCCTGGGTGCATTGCTCATGTCCTGTGTGCTTACGATCAGCGCGACTATATGGAGAAAATTCTATTAAATCTGAAAGACAGTTGTTTTGACCACGCCTTTGACGACAAAATTAAAGAGTCTAACCCTTTGGACGAAAATACTTGGTTGCTGGTGCGGTTTAGCATCAATCCGGAAACTGTTGGCTATCGGGTCATTCAGTACAAGCAGACGATGTGGCGCAATGAGAACATCTTCAAAGATGTCATAGCCTATATGCAGCTGCCCGGTACTGACATAGTGCTGCAAGCTGTTGTCATCAGCTATGGCCATGATCGGGCCAAACAAAAAGCAAAACTTGACGAATTCCGCAGTTTTGCCCTAGGTCTCAATTTTCCAGTACCAGAAGAACTGGATAAGCAGATTGAACAGGGACAGGGAACAGCTTCACTTTTCACCCGCACCAGTAGACGCTATCTTCCAGAGAGCCGAACAGCGTGACGTCAATGGTGAGCATAAGGAGTTGAGGCACACTCTCGCACAGATGAGCGAAAAAGCTGAAAGTGAGGCAAAAATGATTATTGAGGCCTTTGATATTTTGGACAACATCAATAAGAATCTACAAAATCGTTAGGATGTGGAAGCAATGAATAACAACGGAAAAATACCTGTAAATACTTAGTATTATAATATTAGTAAAACAAAATTAATAAACTTAATCGTCTTTTAATTAAGCCAAATATGTTTCATATCTTACAAATGGGTTAAACATGAAATGAGGAAAATTAGGCATCTATAAGGAAGAAGTTTCGTCAGAAATACCGTTAATACTCCAATATTATATATTTTGTTTAGAGAGTTGCAGCTGGCATTCAAGATTTTAATTGATTTTGGGATAAAAGACGCAGTTATTCATAGGATAAAACAAACATAGCAGTGTCTTAGCGGACGTTGACGATACTATGCGCAGTACGTTCAAGTGGCCCCCTACGACACCAGGACAAAGCCTGTTACGCGCGAGCCCAAGCAGATAACTGCCCACCTCCCACACGACCGACCGAGGGGTGCAGCAGTATAACGCACGGCACGAATCGCGTGGACAAATACACAATAGAAAAAACAGACAAACAAATAACTAAAAATACTATAGCTGTCTATTAACTAAATGGGATAGGATAGAAGTTTTAATCATATTAATAGAAAGCTCTGAGCCAATTACAGGGAATAGAAGGTTGTAATCAGAGGAGAGGACCCTAAAAGGTTCATGCAGGGCATAGTTAGAAGAACAACGACTAAGGGATAAAGGTATCGAAGGATGTCTACTCCGTCTACATGGTACCGACAGACTTACCTGAGCTAATAACTCAGGCGAGTCGATATCACCAATTAGGAGCTTGTGCATAAAAATAACACCAAGCATAATTCTACGGTTAGTTAGGGAAGGAAGGTTAATCAAGAGAAGTCTACTATAATACGAAGGCAAATTGACATTGCGATCCCAGCTTAAGCCACGAAGAGCAAATAGCAAGAACTGCTTTTGAACGGATTCAAGTCTAATCTAGTGCGACTCATATTGAGGTGACCAAATGCAAGATCCATACTCTAAAATAGGACGGACAAGCGAAGTAAAAAGAACTTTAGTTGTATAGGGGTCATCAAATTCTTTTGACCATCTTTTAATGAAAGCCAGGACACTCATGGCCTTTGCGACCGTGGTGGAAATATGGGTGTTAAAATTTAACTTATGGTCCATAAGTACGCCCAAATCATTCATATTATTTAGATGTTCTAAAGGACTATTGTTTAGAAAATAAGTGACCAGTTGAGGAGAGTTACGAAAAAAGTCATTACCTTACATTTGATAGTGTTAAGATTTAGTAGGTTAAACTGGCACCAGGATTGAAAGTTTTTAAGATCAGCTTGTAGCCGACTAAATGAATCTGTATTTTTATAAGTAAGACAAAGCTTGACATCGTCAGCATACATAAGCACATGCGAATGAACAATGACTGATGGAAGATCGTTAATGAATAGTGTAAAAAGCAGAGGGCCAAGATGACTACCTTGAGGTACACCAGAAGTCACAGGAATGGAATCGGAAAAAAAAGACTTAAAAAGTACCTTCTGTTTTCTATTTGTTAAATATTCTCGAACCCAAGAGAGGAAAAGGTGTGGAAACCCAATGTCGCTCAGCTTAGAAAGTAATAGGGTATGATTAACGGAATCAAAGGCTTTGCTGAAGTCATGTATATAACATCAGTTTGTTTACTATTTTTGAACCCCTTAATAATTATTGATGTAAATTCTAAAAGGTTAGTGGTTGTAGATCTACGTTTCACAAACCCACGTTGGGATGGCGAAATAATAGAACTGCAAAAATGTTGCAATTGAGAAGTTATAATTTTCTCAGAAGCTTTCGGAATAGCGCACAATTTTGAGATACCTCTATAGTTAGAGGCTTCGGACTTTTTGCCATTTTTATGCAGAGGTATGATATACGACTCCTTCCAAATAGATGGAAAAGAGGAAGATTCGAGAGACAATAGAAACAATTTTAAAATGGGTTTGCATAATGCGTTTGCACAGAACCTGAGTACACATCCAGGAAGACCATTTGGCCCCGGAGAATAAACAGGTTTAACTGATTTAAGTTCGCTAAGAATAGAACTTTCATCAAACACTGGATTGAAAATGCAATTAGCCTTTTTTAAATGATAAGGATACGGACTTGCTCGATATTCCGTTGAGGAAGAAGTTGTTTTGAAAAAACTCGCAAACATATCGGCAATTGCCTGATCAGTGCTCGCTTTTTTATTTTGAAAAGACAAAAAAGATGGGTGCACGGAGGTACTTACGTTTAGAATTGACAAAATTATAAAATTGTTTAGGGTCAGAAGAAAACTGATGCTTACACCGCTGAAGATAATTCCTATAGCATTGTGTATTAAGCATCATGAATTTTGAACGAGCGACTGTATACAGAGCATAATCTGATGAACGACGTGTTTTTTGAAACTTCTTATAATATCGTGTCTTCACATTTTTCAAATTGGATAACTCACGAGAGAACCAGGGAGGTTTGTTAAGCCGCTCCAGCCTACCAAGAGGCACACAAATATCAAAGAGTGAATTCAGAGTATCATAGAAAAAACGAACAGCTGAGTTCATATCTCTACAATTGTACAGATAAGACCAATCGGTATTAGCAATGTTTTCGTTAAGGGTGACAAAGTCAGTCTTACGAAAGCACCTAGTTAGAGGTAACTCATTTGAACCAAGTTATGGTGAAAGCAAGGGCAGATCAATTTTTAAATTTAATGTAGGTGACATTTGTCTTCAGGAAGAACAAATGGATCGATCCTAGAACCCTCACAATAAGAAGTATCCAATACAAAAATAAGATCTATCGATTTTCCATTAGAATTTAAGACAGGATTGACTTGGGATAAAGATAACCCTAGAAGGCCGTCAATAAAGTCATGTGATAAAGTCATGTTAGTGACCATACTAAAGAAATTAAAATCACCTTCAACTATGAGCATGTCTTGACTGGAAACTAAAGAGGAGACAAACTTGACTCAAATGATTTAAATATCATGTCTGAAAGGTGGAATAGAGGAACAAGTAATAAAAGCATTAAAAGATTTAAAATTTACTGTTAACACCGACCAAACTAAAGCCCTGGGTACTAGAAAATTGAATCTTTATTTCAGATGATAAATCAGCCTCAACAACTATGAGCGCCATAGTTTTTTGTTGTTGGAGGATCTTCTTTACAGTAATCTTAACTATTATATGTTTGGAGACAAAATTTCTCGACATATGTGTCCTTGGACTATTTTAAATGACGAAATTTCCCGAAAAATATACCACCATTCCACGTTAACTTTCTTCCGAATATAGGCTATTACATCATCAGATGTGACAACAGGGGTCTAGCCTAGAAACAAATATATGTTTCTTTGGTGGTATGCCAACGAGAGGCCGCGGTCCCGAAGCATCAGCCGTAGCAGTAACGTTGGACAGTACCCACTGCAGCAGTCAACTTGTTCACGGGGCCCTCAGTACTTTTAGAACTATCGGCAATTTCCATTGGAATGGGTAATTGCCGGCAATCGGCACTACAATAGGATCGTTTTTAAGAGATCATTTCCAGGTGATACCGGTAATTCCTTACTAATAGCATTCACAACCGGGCTCTTAAACGATATCAACTGCTGTACATTAGGGTGGACGGTGCATGAGACCGGTCGGGGACCAATTAAACTCCCTGAATTTATTAAAACCCCCTTAAAGTGTCAAAACTATCTCTAGTCCGCCTCATGAAAGAGCGCATCTCATTCTCGACCCCACGGCAAGCATCACATCCATATTTTAAGCCACCGCTCTTAGCAATAGACTCCTTGATTCTGCCTGTGTAACCTGCACACTTAACGTGAACCGCATTGTCACACAGCCAACAAAGAATATAATCATGGGAGTCAACCGGATTAGTGGCCACTATGCAATTATTTTTTGAGCGGACAACCATTTTATCAAAATTTAATTAATTTAATTAAAAAAGGAAAATACAAAAAAAATTAAAATTCTAAAGGTTAAAAATCTGTGTATAAGAATATACTGACCAGTTCTGACACAAGGGTTAATGTGCAGAGTAAGCCTTCACAACTAAAGAAAAGAAATTACAAAAATACACAAAAACAAAAACACGTATCACAGAGTCGCGGGTAGGCAAAAGACTAGAGCGCAAATCAAACAAGAATAGGAAAAGAGCGGGAGAGCGCGTCAAATTGATCACATGCAATAACAATTTGTACGCAAGAGCGCGAGAGTTAGTTAAAACGGTAACGACACAAAAGCAAAAAGAGATAAACAAAACAACAACACCGCTAACGCAAGAATTGTTGTAAGTTTCGATTTTATTTAAATTTAAACAAATACACAAAAGCGACAGCAAGAATTCGCGAAATGAAAATAAAATTCGGATGCTGGAAATATTAGCCGGTAATGAATTTATTAATAAGTTATAGAAAAGAAGTTAATCGCGAGAAAAAAATTAAAGTTGATAAGCGCAAAAGAAACACGTCCGTTCTCTGCAACGAGTTAAAGTGTCACAGACAAGAAATTGGCTATGGATTTACACAATCCAATTAAACTGTTTTATTTTTTTGCTGATGAAATGCCTTTTATTATACCATACACCCATAGGGTGTATGGTTTTCCGACCCCATAAAGGCCGTCCGTCTGTCCGTCCGTGCGTTTGTCCGTCTGTCCGCTCCTCTCCGCCCCCGCATTTGAAACAAAAACGATTTTCTTAAAGACTATAATAGCTAGAGACATCAAATTTGGTATGTATATTTGCTTAATAAATGCGCATATTGTATATGCAAAGATTTTGCCACGCCCCTTTCCGCCACCGTAATTTGGAAAAACTCGATTATTTCAAGTAATTTATTACCTTTTGTAATCAAATTTGGCACACTTGAATTTGATACTAATACCCACCAAAATACCAAAATTGATCAAAATCGAACTAAAAATAGCCAAGTTATGCATATAAACATTTTTGCAGTTGGCCCTTGGCTGGTGGGGGCGCTAGGGTGCTCGTAAGCGTGAGCGAGATACTGAGATATGCTTCTAAAAAGCATGAAATCAGAATTTTTGAAAAAAAAAAACGTAAATGCATTTGTTATTATAAATTTGAAATATTTGTTTTACTGGTGTATGGTATACCTAAGTCGGCGAGACGACTTACTTACTTCATTATTTATATTAACGTGCGAATCATTACAAATATCTGTCACAATGTTATTCAAGGAAACTTATCATTTCCAACAGACTGGAGAAGGAACTGGAGCAACGTCATGGACTGTCGGACTGGCAGTTCGGATTCAGGAGGAAACGCAGCAGTATCAACGCCATCAGTAGAGATAGCCGCTAAAGCCATCGAAGGGCTACGCTGGAAAGGCGGCAACAAAAAATACTGCTTTATATTAGCGTTGGATGTTCGGAATGCTTTTAATTCGGCCAGCTGGGACTCCGTTATCGCGTCCCTAGAGCGATTAAACATATCTGACTACATCATTAACCTGATATGCAGCTATTTCCGGGATCGGGTGCTACTCTACGACAAAGCAGCTGGTCCACGGAAACACACCATCACAGGCGGATTACCTCAAGGATCAGTGATCGGGCCAACATTGTGGAATGTCATGTATTACACTATCCTGCGATTGGATATGCCAGCTGACACCCTCATAGTGGGATTCGCGGACGGCATTGCCATCGTCACTGTGGCCAAGGATATCCAGCGGAAGAAAACACCAATGCGGTTGTGTTCAGGATTCTGGAATGGATGGGGCAAACTCACTATCCATAGCCGCACACAAAACCGAGGCCATGCTCATAAGCAGCAGAAAAAAGTGGAAACAGCCAGGATCGAAGTCGCCGCATGCTCCATAACATCAAAGCCTGCCATTAAATACCGCAGACAAAGCTGCGAAGGCCATGTCAGCTATAACTCGGCATATGTTTAGCGTCGGCGTCCCCAAGCAACGGAGCAGATGGCTCATCTCAACGGTGGTAAGGTCCATCATTCTATATGCCGCCGCCATATGGGCACCAGCGATGTCATCCCCCACCTACAGCCGGGACTGCAGATCGTCATACCGAACATGCGCACTCAGGACCGAAGATGCCGCCCTGGTGCTGTCTAATATGGCCTCACTAGACCTCTTAGAAGAGAGACGACTCTGACTGGCAACGCAGATGGCGTGACTCAAACCATGGGAGCTGGACAAGGTGCCGACATTCGGCCATGGCGTTACTGACGGGACATGGATGCTTTAAATTCTACTTGCATAGGTTTAAGCATGAGACAGATCCTTTTTGCACACACTGTGCGGGGAATATAGAAGACGGAAAAAAAACGTCCTGTTTGTCTGTCCTGGTGCTGTCTAATATGGCCCCACCAGACCTTTTGGCTAACGAGGCTAGAAATAGAGGTCCGCCGCCAGTTACAAAAGAGACGACTGTGACTAACTGGCAACGCATATGGCATGACTCAAACCATGGGAGCTGGACATTCGGCCTTGGCTTTATCGCAAACATGGCTAGTCTGACTTCTATTTGACACAGTTACTGACGGGACATGGATGCTTTAAATTCTACTTGCATAGGTTTAAGCATGAGACAGATCCTTTTTGCACACACTGTGAATCTATAGTAGACATCATTAACATAATATGCAGCTATTTCCGGGATCGGTGTCTCTACGATAGCTGGTCTACGGAAACACACCGGGACAGTGCTGATGCCTCAAGGATCATTGAGGAGGCCATTTATTGTGGAATGACATTTATGACACTGTCCTACGATTGGGTATGCCAACAACATTTCGCATAGCTGGGATTCGCGGACGACATGGCAGCAGTCATCACTGTGGCCAAGGATATCCAGCAAGCGGAACGAAAGCACCAATGCAGTGTGTTCAGGATTCTGGAATGGATGGAGGCAAACTCACTAGTCCATAGCCGCACACATAACCGAGGCCGTGCTAATAACTCTCTAATGCTCTATAAGTATACAAAGCCTTGCCATCAAAGCATTCGGAGTCATCATTGGTCATAGGCTAACATTGTAAAGACGCCTTCCCCAGATAACAGTTGAGAGCACATATGCTCCAGTGCCGTCATGGAATCTCAGGCTTATGGCTAACGTCGGCGGCTTCGAGCAACTGAGCAGATGGCTCATCTCGACGGTGATAAGGTCCATCATATATGCCGCCGCCATATGGGCACCAGCGATGTCATCCCCCACCTATAGCCAGGAATGCAGATCGTGGACGCGAACATGCAAGCACTTAGGACCAGGAAAGCGTTTAGTGATCCAGCTTCCGAAGACGCCGCCCTGGTGCTATCTGATATGGCCCCACTTGACCTCTTGGCTAACGAGGCTAGAAATAGAGATCCGCCGCCAGGTGAATCGCATGAGAGACGACTGCTGACTAACTGGCAACGCAGATGGCGTGACTCAAACCTTGGGACCTGGACAAGGCGCCTTCTCCCTGACATTCGGCCATGGCATCATCGCAAACATGGCCAGACTGACTTCTATTTGACACAGTTACTGGCGGGACATGGATGCTTTAAATCCTACTTGCATAGGTTTAAACATGAGACGGGTCCCCTTTGCACACACTGTGCGGGGAATATAGAAGACGTGATGAAAAAACATCCTGTTTGTCTGTCCTAGATATTCTGCTGAACGGGAAGTGCTGAGCCTAGGCATTGGGAGGCCATTTATAGTCAACGACTTTATGGATATCCTACTTAGGTCGCAATCATTGGGCTCGGACGGTTAGCCAGAACTGGCAGCAGTCATCATGCAATCCTGCTTCGCGCTGAGCGTCAGCCGTAACCAAAATTTCGCTTCTAGGTAAACTCTAGACGAGGCATAACACTTCACCGTTAATTCCGGGGAGGGATAGGGGTAGGGTAGGTTTTAGTGCGGTGCGGTGACCACTAACCAACCCATCTAGTTGATGGGTTGTTGAGCAAATAAATAATGCATTGTTGGCAAAGTGATTTACTTCTTGTGAATTTCCCACTAAACTGAATGAATTAATGAAATATGGCCTTTGGTTAGGGTATTTAGGTTTATTTATTTAAATTTATTTAATGTAAATATTTTTACATACTGTTTTAAATACTCAAGGTACACAATGTCATATGTATTTTTACAAAATTTAAAATTCTAAAATATTTTGCTTAAACAAAAGGCCAGAAGGCCGGGGCTAACTTCGACCGCGTCCCAGTTTAGCATACGAAATAACGATCAAAATCACTGTTTTTCACCAATAGTTCCTATGGGAGATATATGATATAGTCACCCGATCTAGATCATATTTGGCACAATAATTAATAAGAACACAAAACTGACAAATGCCAACTTTTATGACAATAGCTATAAAATTATGAAGTTATTGAAAGTCACTGTTCGTGACTTTCTTTGTTGGGCTTTGTTCACCATCTTGATCAATTTGCCATTATTAATAGAACCAAACTGCAAACCAATTTATGACAATTGCTAATAAAATAACGAAGTTATTGAGAAAAGTCACTGTTCGTGACTTTGAGGGGCCGATCCGGCTGAATCCGAGATATACAACGCCTGCAGTATATACAAGGCTACGTGCAAAATTTCAGCTCTGTAGCTCTTACGGTCTCGGAGGAGTTCGCGTTGATCCAGACGGACAAACGGACGGACGGACTGACATGGCTTCGTCTCGTCGTGCTGATCAAGAATATATATACTTTATATGGTCTGAGATGCTTCGTTCGACTTATTATCGACTTATTAGCGACTACATATATAGCGAAACGCCAAAACCATCGTAATAATCAAAAATGAGATTGTTTAAGAGGTGAGTTTCCAAGTGAATCGAATATTTCAGATTAACCGATATGATCTATTTTAGACTTATAGCAAAGGCAACCTCTAGCAACGTAAAGGGTACTAAATCCAATGAAGTTTTGGGTAAGTTGATTGAATAGGGAATTCCGAAGAGAAAGAAAATAACCCAGTCTTCATTCGTTGAATTCAAAATATGAACTGATTTTATTTAAAAACTTTTAAACTCTTAGAAGCGACAATTGTTCTTAAATATGTTCTTATTCTAATGCCCCACGTTTTCGGGGGTTGAAAATTGTTTATATTTCATGCTCAGCGCTGGTTACTTGATACCGCGCCGCTGTTATAGTCTTAAGTGTTTTCCACAGAATGTGGATGCATGTTTTGTTTGGTTTTAAGCAATAATTGTCATATGAATTTTATGACTTACTTTTGTTTATGTTTCATTTGTATATTTCTTTGGTCAATCTGATTTGGTGAAGCCATCTCAGATGAACACGATGTTTATTCTTAAACATTCTGCAAAGGGCCGCCAAATGCGGCGTTTTGGACTTTATCTTTATAGTTAGTTGTCTTATCCAAATTATTAATAATATTATCATTAGTAAGAAAACTATTGTTAAAGAAGCATGATAGACATTGAACCTAGTCAATCTGATGTTCCTTTACGATTGTCACTGACTTCTCATTCTTACCAATTCTCCCATATGTATTAGTGAGTTGGCTTCTACTGGTTTTTATAATATTTGGCATATTACCTAACAATTTATATTTCGGGATATCTACCCACTCCTGATGTGCATTACTGTGCTGACTTCTAGCCTTTTTTATAAGGTGGAGAATTTATAAAATAACTATCTTTATTTTTTGACTTGTTTCAATGTAATCGTTCCACTATTTTTAAATATTCTGATTGCTAAAATTTGATTGGTTATTCCGGTTACCATTAAATTTTGGTCTTTTATAATTATTTTGCCAGATCTGCCTTTTTGGTACTATAGTTTCGGACAATTTGTTACCGGAATCTATTTTGATATTATTTTTTAGATAAGCATTATCTAATTGACCCATTGCCTTCTGAATATTTTCATGTTTTACTAGCTCTGGGAAATATACTTTTTCTGCCCCAATTTTCACTTTACCTCCAATGTGAGGTCCTGCCGGGGGCCATAAATTTATTTCTTGAGTTTTGTTGTTGTATTTCTTTGGAATTGTGTTATTTTTATTTTTAAATTTCCCTTTCTTCTTCTCCCAACGTGGTTCAAACCCTGTGACATCTATTGTTGTTGCCACTACAGTTTTATTCTGATTTGATTTGGTGCATCCCGAGACGATCCAACCAAATTGAGTATTTTGGCCTAGCAGGCCATCAATCTTTTTAATTCCCCCTTTTAAGATTTGGGTATATACGTTTACTCCCAATGGCACGTAAGTTTGCCATTTTGACATATCCACGTTTGCTATTTTTAATGGAAGATCTTTCATTAACTTTGGCAACACAATTGCCTCAACCCTAAGATGTCCTTTCAAAGGATTTCGCGTCTTCACATCTATTTTTACCGTATATTTTGATTTATTGGATTTTATTGAGGACACGCCACTTATTTCTGTATATTGTTTAATTTTAGGTAGTTTTAATATTTGAGCGGCCTCTTCGGACAAAATGGTGCTCTGTGAACCACAATCAATAAGGGCTCTTAGAGTCTTATATCCTCCATTTACATTTTTTACTTGTATTACTGCTGTGGCCAACAGTGCTGGTTCTGCGGTTACACAAGTATTAACTCTCTCCTGTTTTTCTTCAAAATGGAGTAAGGTATGGTGTTCCTTACTGCACAATGAACAGACCATTACATTAGTGCACACCTTATTGCTTGAATGGTTCAAGCATCTTATGCAAAGCTGCACTTTTTTGGCTGTTTCAGTAGGTTTCAATCCATTAAACATATAGCACTTATACGCTTGGTGCCCGGCAATTTTACAAATCGGACATTTATCTTCGACTTCCGCATAATTTAACACAGTTTTTATCGGTTTTTTCTCTTCTTTGCTCATGGCACTTAGCAAGCAATATCTTTGCTCCAAGTATTCCATGACATCAGATAGCATTTGAATTTGCCTTGTTTTTTTAATCTGACTCTCATACAATTGTAGAGCCTCTCCGTCAAATTTCCTTAGTAGGAGTTGTGCGCATATGATGTCAACTTCATCGGACAAATTTGCTTTTATTTTAATTAAGTAAACTGACTCATTAACTATGTCAATCACTCCTTTAATACTTTTTGCGGATTCATAGTTGATCATCGGTAAATCAACAATCCGACTTAATTGTTCGGAAAATACCCTCCGATTATTTTCATACCGCTTGGTTAACAATTCCCAAGCGGCACTATAGTTATCAGCTGAACCTGACAATAGATGGGCTACCATGCTCTTTGCTTCGCCCTTTAACGCGGAAATTTTAAATAATTGAACTTAAGAGCAAGACTTAAATCCTCTCATTTTTCAATCAGTTCCGCAAATAGTTCTACAAACAGGTCCCATTCTCTAGGTTCTCCAGAAAATGTGGGTACCTCTATTTTCGGCAACACCGGTAATTCGCCTCTCACGGTTACATTCTCAACTTTGAAATTTTTCTGATCATTTATTTTCTCTTCTAATGCTGACAAGGTATTCTGAACGTCGCACTCCAATTCTTCTATGACTTCTTTAAACGTTTCATTACATATAAGTTCATTTGCTGACCATTTCCAAATATTGCTGGAGCTGACGGACCTTTTCTTGAACTATTTCCTGGCTAACATTAGCGTTTTCATTACTGGAGGTCGCATTCCCGCGCGACTCTCCTTTGCTATCATCAAACATTTCTGACATATTTGCTTCTGTTTCAACTAACACCGACTTACTATTGCCTGGTTTTTCTGACTCTCCTGTAGCTATTATTTTGGCAACTATCGTTAAAACCTCTTCATGTACTTGATCTCTGTAGTACTGATGATCGAAAATCCCCTGCTGGAGCAATTTTTCATGGTTAGGCATTCATCGGCTACTAATCACTTTTACTTCCTCAATCACCTTGCTAGTAATGTCTCTGGGATTCAGTGCTTCCAACTGCCTTAACCTGGTATGCAACTCTACCTGCTTCTCTAACAATTTTGCAGCCTTATTACTGAACATTTTATATGGTGGATGTATATATGTGTGACAATCAATTGATTCTTTTTTTAATTATTTTTTTTTTTTATTTTGGTTTTTAAATGTTTGTTTTTTTATTGTTTTTTTTTTTTTTTTTTTACATATATCCCTGCCTATTTTTGCGTGTGGTTTTCACGCCACACTCTAATCGGACAGCTTTTATTGCCGCACAATTTTACATAGTTTGTTATAATTATGAAAAAAAATATGCATCGCAGTGCATTAAAAAAAATATGCGATGCAGCGCATAGTTGTTTATTTTGGTGGGCGCTCTTTGTAGCGCTATCGGTCCAGACGTTGAGCAGCTTTCAAGTTGCCGGTGCTGGTCTACGCACAGGCTGTTGGGGCGCCGATGCTGGTTTATCCGATCTCTTGGCTCCCGGGTCTAGCTTGTCGCGCTAGACGGTGCCGGTGCTGGTCTTCGCACAGGCGTGTTCGCAATAAGGTGAGTCAAATGGTCCAGTGCAGTCCTTGGGACCCGTCTTCCCCGGTATGTTTTTTTTTTTTGCTGTGTTCAGGGCCTATGTGCTCAGGCAGTACCGGTGCCGGTCATCGCACCAGATTTCGCATCAACTTTTACTTTTTTTTTCGATATTAGGGCTTCGAATACGCCACACACAAAAACTCCCGCCGCCGATATTACTACAGTTGCTCCACTAGCCAAACTGTCTTTAAAATCGGACGCACGCACTTTTTAATTATTAAGCAATATTTTGCTTTTTATATTATACTCTGTCTCTTACCACGGGTGGGAATTTAGTTAATTTATTTTTGCTACCTTCTTAGCATTTACACTTGCATAAGATCAGACTTCAAGGAGCTGATTCACACTCTGAGTCTCTTACTACTGGTGGGGGAAAACTACAGAGTTCCTTTTTCTCGAAGGACCAAAATTAATCCGGCTCGAAGGACCAAAATGAATCCATCCGGCTCGAAGGACCAAAATGAATAGCGATTTCCGAAGAGAAAGAAAATAACCCAGTCTTCATTCGTTGAATTCAAAATATGAACTGATTTTATTTAAAAACTCTTAAACTCTAAGAAGCGACAATTGTTCTTAAAAAATACTTATTCTAATGCCCCACGTTTTCGGGGGTTGAAAATTGTTTATATTTCATGCTCAGCGCTGGTTACTTGATACCGAGCCGCTGTTATAGTCTTAAGTGTTTTCCACAGAGTGTGGATGCATGTTTTGTTTGGTTTTAAGCAATAATTGTCATAAGAATTTTATGACTTACTTTTGTTTTTGTTTCATTTGTATATTTCTTTGGTCAATCTGATTTGGTGAAGCCATCTCAGATGAACACGATGTTTATTCTTAAACATTGATAGTAAAGTGGTTAAACCTTGTTAAAATATCGATACACTGGCTTAGTTTAGGACAATGTTTCGACTTTGCTGTGCTTCTAATTTGATTTGGTGGCCCACGCTTGAAACGCGATCGCAACATCTTATTCTCATCGGCACATTTTGTCGTGTTGGTGGTGCGTACTTCACGTGGTGTCATGTCCATAGTATTGGTCATTAAGTATACCAAATCGGCTACTTTGCGAGGGTCAAGTTGTTGCTTGGTAGGACGTGCACAGTCTCTGAAAGTTGGCGATGGTTTGCCCGACAGTGTATGATGGGCCAGAGTCTCACGATCGAATACCTCGCAAAGTAATATCCCAGTAATCGATGGCCCAGTCATATCCCAGTTAATGGCGTTAAAATAAGAGGGAGATACTTAAGTGCGATTTGGTCCCAAAACCACCATAGGCGGCGACTGGTCGTGATCGAATTCAAATGTCGGACGCATCTTTTTGGCCTTCGGAGTTGATGTCATCGGTTTAGCCACACGTATGCGTTTTCCGACCCTCTTTGAGGTGTTGTGCTGTTGCCCGAAATAGCTGAAAGTGTCCTGATTTTTATGTATTTGTATCGGTGTGATCCTTGTCCCGAACTTTTCGATTTCAATCGTAAGCAGATCGAGAGCAGTGCGCTTACTACGTTCCCAAAGCTGCAGCATTTTCACCCTTGCCTCATTCACATTTTGAATTGTGTTTTCCATCAGCTGCTTGCGTTCCATATCAATAAACTTATCGTTCTCAAAGTCATCCAGCTCCTCGTCGTCACTTTTGATGCTATTTAGAATTTGCTGGGTCTTCATCAGCTTCCCAGCCGCCAGTGTTATGGTATCTAGGGTACTAAGTTTACTCCACTTGCCGTTGGTAGAATGATAACTGCTTTTGCATTATAAGGCAGGATGCTAAGTGCAAATTCTAAACGTTGCCGGCGATTTTCCTGAAAGATCAAATATAAAGTAACTAATGGAATGTTTTTTGCGAAGAAACAAAGAAATATTAGCTTACCATATCTCTGGTTGTTCTCTAATTGCAGACTAACTGAAAGCTAATAGGTTGTTTCCTATTATATACAATGACTTCAGGTAGACTTAGACAACTACAACTACATATACATATCTATATTTTTTATTACCTTGCAGGTGCCAAAAAGGTCTATGAGATATTCCGAAAGCATCGCGTACCTGCTGGCGGTCCACCTTGCAGCTGCAACGCTTGTAAAATAAAGTTACCCTCAACCCACTCAGAAGATCGATTGAATAGCATTGACGAGAAACAGTATCCCACAGGTACCGAATTGAATCAAGGATTTGATACTGTCACAGCTGCGACGCAAACCGATTCCATCCAACAAACCGTATCCAGTCAGACGCTTCGAGAAGAGGATTTTCATACAAATATAACTATATCCACGCAATATGAAAAAGGCGATGTACCAACAAAAACAAAACTAGCCCAGACCCAGGCTAATAGATCCAAAGAAAAGTCAAAACTGAAACCAGATAAGAAATAAAATCAGCGCAAATGTCTGGAAGCGATCAACAATCGTGGCCAATACAAACAAGCAAGATGAAGAACGGCACTTCTTGGAAAGCGCAATGCCTACAGAGTCGGACCCTGTTGTCGACAAGAACGCGGAAAAAAATTTACAACCTAAACAGTCAGTAAAGTGTCCCCATGGCTCTAAACTAGACGAGTTGACCAACAAAGTCTTCCTCCTACAGCAGCAATTGGAAAGTCATAAGTATCATATTAATTTATTGCAAGAGTCAGTCAATAAGCTTAAAAAACAGGAAGCACAAGAAATAAAAGATAAAGAGATTGATCTGTGTATCTCAGACGCACTTTCACATGACTCAAGCCAACCAAAATGTGCGACCTTATTTCAACAATTTACGCAAATATTCACGAAACCTTCAGAAACTCGGGAAACGAACGACCTAAAATCCACTTCTCAAGAAGCCAGCGCACGCCAATTAGATGGACATAATTGACCAAGAGAAAATAAATTTCATTTAGGTTTTCTATTTAGAGAATTTATGCGGTTTTTCATAAAGCCCACGGAAACTGGAAGAGATGTTTGTGATAATAAGAATATTTCATCTTTAAGCAGTATATTTAAGCCCCACAACATGATAAGCACTTGCTGTGGGTTATCTAATTTCGACTGCACAACAGAGGTCTGGCTGCCTCTAGTCAACGATTAGGCCGTTGATGATGCCATTTGTTGTGGTCTTTTCGAGGTATTCAAACATTTTGTGTTGATGTGCGTTGCAGAATTAGCCCAAAGATTTGTTCTTTCGGCATACCCTTTGAATTCATACACAACAAACGTGAAGTTGATCAGCAGGGGGCGGTAAAAGCGACAAATTGGATCAGAAAAAGGAAAAAATCTGGAAGCGTGCCGTAAGAACTTTGGGTTTACCCATGGAATATATGGAAAGACGGTTTTCCGAATCAAAATCCTTTGAACTAACTGAACACACTTCTCATTATCGGCTTCAAATCACAACGAAAACAGCAAAGACAACAACGTCAATTTTTACAAAGACTAAGGATATAAAACCTTCCATATTTATGTCATATTTACATACGACGAAACGAAATAAAACCTTGGCTGACATTAACACTATTAACCGAAATATTTTAATAAGATTCACATCATGAATAATCGAATTATATATAAAGGAAAAATTGCCACTTTATATATTGTTTAAAGGATCATCGAGAAATTAACGCCTATTATAATTAGAGATATGTAAATTTCTCAACAAGTAGAAAATCGTTTTCGTCTTTTAAGCAATATTAGGTAAAGGTATTTTATATAAAGCAGGTACAGTCCCCGGTATTACCCTTTTAAGAGCAGATGGTTGCAACCCAATGCTTAATGGACTTAAGCCACGCCACACAGGTACCGACAATTTCAAAATGTCCCGACAATTAAACTGAGTGGGATGCAAAGCGCAATGTGAACTATATACCTGTATAAGATCATTTACTAATGATTTTGAAAGTACTTAAAAGCCAGCAGAAGATCAGAGTAAATCATTAGTTTGCAACAGTTGAACAGACAACAACACCATGAGCAATATTAGCAACCACAGTGGTTTGGGTGATTCTGCAGTGGCGGTGGTCAATGCAGCCGCTAGTCAAAATGGATGAGCTGCAACTCGACTCTCCTGGTTTCTAGCAGAAGTCGACGAAGGTTCCATGAAATGTGGTCGTCCCAGTGGATATTCAAGATTGTGCGTCCTCCACTCAATAGAGTTTTTGGAGAGCGATGTTTCGGACAAATATATGACGCGATTTGTGGAGTTCCGTGTTAGTGGCATGGTTGTAAAAGCCAAACTTATCTTGGCTGCCGATGACCGCAAATTGGTAGACCCCGCTCTGGTTACTATGAGCAAAGTACGACGCGAAGAGTTAATGCCAGTCAATTGCTTGTGCAGTATACGGAAAACGAGGAATTGGTACAGAAGTTAATCTCACCGCGCTTGGTTGTCTGGCTGAGCACACCGCTGGTGAAATTAGGTCCTGGGTGCATTGCTCATGCCCTGTATGCTTACGATCAGCGCGACAATATGGGGGAAATTCTATTAAATCAGAAAGCCCGTTGTTTTGACCACGCCTTTGACGACAAAATTGAAGATGAGTCTAACCCTTTGGACGAAAATACTTGGTTGCTGGTGCGGTTTAGCATCAATCCGGAAATTGTTGGCTATCGGGTCATTCAGTACAAGCAGACGATGTGGCGCAATGATAACCTCTTCAAAGATGTCATAGCCTGTATGCAGCTGCCCGGTATTGACATAGTGCTGCAAGCGGTGGTCATCATATATGGCCATGATCGGGCCAAACAAAAAGCAAAACTTGACGAATTCCGCAGTTTTGCCCTAGGTCTCCATTTTCCAGTATTAGAAGAACTGGATAACCAGATTAAACACGGACACTTTTCACCCACACCAGTAGCAGTATCTTCCAGAGAGCCGAACAGCTTGACGTCAATGGTGACCATAAGGAGTTGAGGCACACTCTCGCACAGATGCGCGAAAAAGCTGAAAGTGAGCCAAAAATGATTATCGAGCCTTTCATATTTTGGACAACATCAATAAGAATCTACAAAATCGTTTGGATGTGGAAGCAATGAATAACAACGGATTGGTAGCCACATCTGTGACGTGTCGCAGTAGTTAAAACGATATATATTAAAAATAACTGTAAATACTTAGTATTATAATATTAGTAAAAAAAAATTAATAAACTTAATCGTTTTTAAATTAAGTCAAATATGTTTCATATCTTACAAGTGGGTTAAACATGAAATGAGAAAAATTAGGCATCTATAAGGAAGAAGTTTCGACAGAAACAACGTTAATACTCCAATTTTATATTTTTTTGGAGAGTTGCAGCTGGCGATCAAGATTTTAATTGATTTTGGGATAATCGACGCAGTTATTCATAGGATAAAATAAACATAACAGACAAGAAATTGGCTTTGGATTTACACAGTCCAATTAAACTGTTTTATTTTTTTGCTGATGAAATGCCTCTTTTTATTTATATTAACGTGGGAATCAATACAAATATCTGTCACAATGTTATTCAAAGAAACTTATTCTTATTTATTTCCGCTTGGAGAAGCATTAAACCCAAATAAATAAATTAGATTCTCGAGTCTTGCACTTGAGCGACATAATGGGCATGTTGAATTCCGCGTTAAATGAGCCTTTACACATCTGTCCCCGAAAAGATGACCACACGGTAGAGTGACCAAACGATAATTTCCACTTTTCTGCCACGGGCAAAAACAAATGGGGCATGACCCGCCTCCCTTTTTCTTTTTCTTTTTCAGTTGAGTTTTGAGTTGTTGATTTTGTAACTGCATCCTTCTAATTTGGTTTATAAACTCACAAGCCTGCGTTAGTTTACTGATTTGTATATTTGCTATTTTTATTTCATTTTCTGTCTTTGCTTTATTCAATTACAAACGCAATGTATTATTTGTGGTTACACTTTCCCTAGCAATCGTCTTTATCGAGGAAGTTTGCTCTAACGCCTTGCTTTTACTATGGTGTTTAAGTTCGTCCAGTTGCACCAATAAGCCATCTCGTTCTACAGCAAGTTGTGTTTTCCGAATCAAGCACTGGTCCATTTGCTGCATTAGATTGGAAGAGCTGGCGTCTTGATTGGACAGATTGTTCAATAATTCTTTTCGTATTTTCTTATATTTAGCAATTTCCGTATTAAAATCCGTAGCAATCTTTTGCAAATTCGTGTAGAATCTTGCGTTTGTCATTCCTAACTTGTTGTAGTTCCGTTTCTAAGCAGCCAATTTTTAGAATGAGCTCTCTATTTGGTTTTCTCATTAGAGAAGCACGAAAATGAGTATTGCCATCCATATCTGCAAGGAGTAAACTATTATTTAAACTTTTGCCAACGATTTAACAATTCTATACTTACATTACTCACAATAACTATTAGTATCAAATTTAAGTGTGCCAAATTTATTTGCACAAGGTGAAAAATTACGGGAGATAATCGAGTTTTTCAAATTTCAGGGGCGGAAAGGGGCGTGGCAAAATCTTTATACATACAAAATGTGTGCATTTACTATGCAAATATACATACCAAATATGCTGTCTCCAGCTGCAATAGTTTTTGAGATAAAAGGGACTTGGCTAAAATTTGAAATAAACTTGATCACTCTACATACTACACGAGCCTACATTCCAAACTCCGAGAACTAGGCGTTCATAAGGACGGACATACGGACATGGCTAAATCGACTCGGCTGTTGATCTGCAAAATTCTTTATGGGTCGGAAGCTTCCGCCTGTTACATACATTTTGGCGACTTTAATATACCATTTCACCCTATGGGTGTATGGTATAAAAAGCCACGTTGTTCATCTTTTCGTGATTATTCATAGTGATGGCGGTAAATTTTTACTTAATTTAATTAATTTAGATTTTGTGTAATTAACAAAAGAAAAATTATGTTTTAGGCGGGAAGCAGTCAAATTTTGGGATGGTGTTGCCAGATGCCAAATTTTCGATACTCGAATACGCGGGCTTTTTGTAACTTTTGTTGGCACTATTCTCAACAAACGAAAATATTGTTGAGTTTACAATATTTCTTGATTTTATAGAACAAATATAGTTCATAATACAATAATCGCCTATCAGAGCAGCCGAATTGTCCTTGATTTTATAATTCAGAGTAAAATAATTGTCTTCTAGTCAAAGAAAGCGCCAAATAAACAGACTGGCAGCGTTTGCCAACACTGAAATCTAGCTTTAGCCGATTTCTCTTTCAATCTGATATTTCGAATAGATTAAGTAAATGTATTTAATGGCATGGTTGTAGAAGCCAAAATTATTTTGGCTGCCGATGACCGCAAATTGGTAGACGCCGCTCTGGTTACTATGAGCAAAGCAATTGGTACAGAAGTTAATCTCACCGAGCCGGGTTGTCTGGTTGAGCACAAAGCCTGTGTTGGGTGGCACACCGCTACCTAATAGGTCCGGGTGCATTGCTCATGTCCTGTGTGCTTACGATCAGCGCGACTATATGGAGAAAATTCTATTAAATCTGAAAGACCGTTGTTTTGACCACGCCTTTGACGACAAAATTAAAGAGTCTAACCCTTTGGACGAAAATACTTGGTTGCTGGTGCGGTTTAGCATTAATCCGGAAACTGTTGGCTATCGGGTCATTCAGTACAAGCAGACGATGTGGCGCAATGAGAACCTCTTCAAAGATGTCATAGCCTATATGCAGCTGCCCGGTACTGACATAGTGCTGCAAGCTGTGGTCATACAATGCCATGATCGGGCCAAACAAATAACAAAACTTGACGAATTCCGCAGTTTTTCCCTAGGTCTCAATTTTCCAGTACCAGAAGAACTGGATAAGCAGATTGAACAAGGACAGGGAACAGCTTCACTTTTCACCCGCACCAGTAGACAGTATCTTCCAGAGAGCCAAGTATCTTGACGTCAATGGTGAGCATAAGGAGTTGAGGCACACTCTCGCACAGATGAGCGAAAAAGTTGAAAGTGAGGCTAAAATGATTATCGAGGCCTTTGATATTTTGGACAACATCAATAAGAATCTACAAAATCGTTAGGATGTGGAAGCAATGAATAACAACGGAAAAATACCTGTAAATACTTAGTATTATAATATTAGTAAAACAAAATTAATAAACTTAATCGTCTTTTAATTAAGCCAAATATGTTTCATATCTTACAAGTGGGTTAAACATGAAATGGATAGGCATCTATAAGGAAGAAGTTTAGGCATCTAGTTAATATTTTTATTTTTTGGGGGTGGCGATCGAGGAAGAAGTTTCGACAGAAACAACGTTAATACTCCAATTTTATATTTTTTTGGAGAGTTGCAGCTGGCGATCAAGATTTTAATTGATTTTGGGATAATCGACGCAGTTATTCATAGGATAAAATAAACATAACAGACAAGAAATTGGCTTTGGATTTACACAGTCCAATTAAACTGTTTTATTTTTTTGCTGATGAAATGCCTCTTTTTATTTATATTAACGTGGGAATCAATACAAATATCTGTCACAATGTTATTCAAAGAAACTTATTCTTATTTATTTCCGCTTGGAGAAGCATTAAACCCAAATAAATAAATTAGATTCTCGAGTCTTGCACTTGAGCGACATAATGGGCATGTTGAATTCCGCGTTAAATGAGCCTTTACACATCTGTCCCCGAAAAGATGACCACACGGTAGGGTGACCAAACGTTAATTTCCACTTTTCTGCCACGGGCAAAAACAAATGGGGCATGACCCGCCTCCCTTTTTCTTTTTCTTTTTCAGTTGAGTTTTGAGTTGTTGATTTTGTAACTGCATCCTTCTAATTTGGTTTATAAACTCACAAGCCTGCGTTAGTTTACTGATTTGTATATTTGCTATTTTTATTTCATTTTCTGCCTTTGCTTTATTCAATTACAAACGCAATGTATTATTTGTGGTTACACTTTCCCTAGCAATCGTCTTTATCGAGGAAGTTTGCTCTAACGCCTTGCTTTTACTATGGTGTTTAAGTTCGTCCAGTTGCACCAATAAGCCATCTCGTTCTACAGCAAGTTGTGTTTTCCGAATCAAGCACTGGTCCATTTGCTGCATTAGATTGGAAGAGCTGGCGTCTTGATTGGACAGATTGTTCAATAATTCTTTTCGTATTTTCTTATATTTAGCAATTTCCGTATTAAAATCCGTAGCAATCTTTTGCAAATTCGTGTAGAATCTTGCGTTTGTCATTCCTAACTTGTTGTAGTTCCGTTTCTAAGCAGCCAATTTTTAGAATGAGCTCTCTATTTGGTTTTCTCATTAGAGAAGCACGAAAATGAGTATTGCCATCCATATCTGCAAGGAGTAAACTATTATTTAAACTTTTGCCAACGATTTAACAATTCTATACTTACATTACTCACAATAACTATTAGTATCAAATTTAATTGTGCCAAATTTATTTGCACAAGGTGAAAAAATTACGGGAGATAATCGAGTTTTTCAAATTTCAGGGTTGGAAAGGGGCGTGGCAAAATCTTTATACATACAAAATGTGCGCATTTACTATGTAAATATACATACCAAATATGCTGTCTCCAGCTGCAATAGTTTTTGAGATAAAAGGGACGTGGCTAAAATTTGAAATAAACTTGATCACTCTACATACTACACGAGCCTACATTCCAAACTCCGAGAACTAGGCGTTCATAAGGACGGACATACGGACATGGCTAAATCGACTCGGCTGTTGATACTGATCAAGAATATATATACTTTATAGGTTCGGAAAAGCTTCCTTCTGCCTGTTACATACATTTTGGCGACTTTAATATACCATTTCACCCTATGGGTGTATGGTATAAAAAGCCACGTTGTTCATCTTTTCGTGATTACGCATAGTGATGGCGGTAAATTTTTACTTAATTTAATTAATTTAGATTTTGTGTAATTAACAAAAGAAAAATTATGTTTTAGGCGGGAAGCAGTCAAATTTTGGGATGGTGTTGCCAGATGCCAAATTTTCGATACTCGAATACGCGGGCTTTTTGTAACTTTGGTTGGCACTATTCTCAACAAACGAAAATATTGTTGAGTTTACAATATTTCTTGATTTTATAGAACAAATATAGTTCATAATACAATAATCGCATATCAGAGCAGCCGAATTGTCCTTGATTTTATAATTCAGAGTAAAATAATTGGCTTCCAGTCAAACAAAGCGCCAAATAAACCGACTGCCAACACTGAAATCTAGCTTTAGCCGATTTCCCCACTTTTCAATACTGATATTTCGAATAGATTAAGTAAATGTATTTAATGGCATGGTTGTAGAAGCCAAAATTATTTTGGCTGCCGATGACCGCAAATTGGTAGACGCCGCTCTGGTTACTATGAGCAAAGGAATTGGTACAGAAGTTAATCTCACCGAGCCGGGTTGTCTGGTTGAGCACAAAGCCTGTGTTGGGTGGCACACCGCTACCTAAATTAGGTCCTGGGTGCATTGCTCATGTCCTGTGTGCTTACGATCAGCGCGACTATATGGAGAAAATTCTATTAAATCTGAAAGACCGTTGTTTTGACCACGCCTTTGACGACAAAATTAAAGAGTCTAACCCTTTGGACGAAAATACTTGGTTGCTGGTGCGGTTTAGCATCAATCCGGAAACTGTTGGCTATCGGGTCATTCAGTACAAGCAGACGATGTGGCGCAATGAGAACCTCTTCAAAGATGTCATAGCCTATATGCAGCTGCCCGGTACTGACATAGTGCTGCAAGCTGTGGTCATCAGCAATGGCCATGATCGGGCCAAACAAATAACAAAACTTGACGAATTCCGCAGTTTTTCCCTAGGTCTCAATTTTCCAGTACCAGAAGAACTGGATAAGCAGATTGAACAAGGCCAGGGAACAGCTTCACTTTTCACCCGCACCAGTAGCAGTATCTTCCAGCAGTATCTTGACGTCAATGGTGAGCATAAGGAGTTGAGGCACACTCTCGCACAGATGAGCGAAAAAGTTGAAAGTGAGGCTAAAATGATTATCGAGGCCTTTGATATTTTGGACAACATCAATAAGAATCTACAAAATCGTTAGGATGTGGAAGCAATGAATAACAACGGAAAAATACCTGTAAATACTTAGTATTATAATATTAGTAAAACAAAATTAATAAACTTAATCGTCTTTTAATTAAGCCAAATATGTTTCATATCTTACAAGTGGGTTAAACATGAAATGAGAAAAATTAGGCATCTATAAGGAAGAATTTTCGACAGAAACAACGTTAATACTCCAATTTTATATTTTTTTGGAGAGTTGCAGCTCGCGATCAAGATTTTAATTGATTTTGGGATAATCGACGCAGTTATTCATAGGATAAAACAAACATAACAGACAAGAAATTGGCTTTGGATTTACACAGTCCAATTAAACTGTTTTATTTTTTTGCTGATGAAATGCCTCTTTTTATTTATATTAACGTGGGAATCAATACAAATATCTGTCACAATGTTATTCAAGGAAACTTATTCTTATTGATTACCGCTTGGAGAAGCATTAAATCCAAATAAATAAATTAGATTCTCGAGTCTTGCACTTGAGCGACATAATGGGCATGTTGAATTCCGCGTTAAATGAGCCTTTACACACCCGTCCCCGAAAAGATGACCACACGGTGGAGTGACCAAACGATGATTTCCACTTTCCTGCCACGGTCAAAAACAAATGGGGCATGACCCGCCTTCCTCTTTCTTTTTCAGTTGAGTTTTGAGTTGTTGATTTTCTAACTGCATCCTTCTAATTTGGTTTATAAACTCACAAGCCTGCGTTTGTTTACTGAGTTCTATATTTGATATTTTTATTTCATTTTCTGCCTTTGCTTGATTATTTGTGGCTACACTTTTCTAGTTTCAAAAAGTAATACCTAGCAATCGTCTCCATCGAGGATGTTAGCTCTAACAACTTGTTTTGAGCTATGGTGTTTTGGTTTTTAAGTTCCTCCAGTTGCACCAATAAGCCATCTCGTTCTACAGCAAGTTGTGTTTTCCGAATCAAGCACTGGTCCATTTGCTGCATCAGATTGGCAAAGCTGGCGTCTTGATTGGACAGAATGTTCAATAATTCTTTTCGTATTTTCTCATATTTAGTGATTTCCGTGTCAAAATCCGTAGCAATCTTTTGCATTGATACAGTTTGCATCTCAAATTCGTGGTGAATCTTGCGTTTGTCATTCGTAACTTGTTGTAGTTCGTTTTCTAAGCAGTCAATTTTTAGAATGAGCTCTCTCTTTGTTTTTCTTATTAGAGAACCACGAATATGAGTACTGTCATCCTTATCTGCAAGTAGTAAACTTTTATTTAAACTTATGCCGACGATTTAACAATTATATGCTTACTTTTACCGTAGTAGCACTCGTAAAGCTAACAATAATTTCGATGTTAGTGCTGTTAAATGCTCTATAACAAAGCCATGTTGTTCATCTTTTCGGGACTACGCATAGTGATAGCGGTAAATTTTTACTTAATTTAATTAATTTACTACTCGGGCCCAAAAAAAAATTCCTCGATCACGACCCTAGGTGTGACTTGACGATTTATTATGCAGATTTTGTGTAATTAACAAAAGAAAAATTATGTTTTATGCGGGACTATAGCTAAAAGTAGCTGTTTCCGGCCAAAAGAAGCGGTCAAATTTTGGGATGGTGTTGCCAGATGCCAAATTTTCGATACTCGAATACGCGGGCTTTTTGTAACTTTTGTTGGCACTATTCTCAACAAACGAAAATATTGTTGAGTTCACAATATTTCTTGATTTTAAAGAACAAATATAGTTCATAATACAATAATCGCCTATCAGAGCAGCCGAATTGTGCTCGATTTTATAATTCAGAGTAAAATAATTGCCTTCCAGTCAAACAAAGCGCCAAATAAACAGACTGGCAGCGTTTGCCAACACTGAAGCTTTAGCCGATTTCTCCACTTTTCAATACTGATATTTCGAATAGATTAAGTAAATGTATTTAATGGCATGCTTGTAGAAGCCAAAATTATTTTGGCTACCGTTGACCGCAAATTGGTAGACGCCGCTCTGGTTACTATGAGCAAAGGAATTCGTACAGAAGTTAATCTCACCGAGCAGGGTTGTCTGGCTGAGCACAAAGCCTGTGTTGGGTGGCACACCGCTACCGAAATTAGGTCCTGGGTGCATTGCTCATGTACTGTGTGCATGCGATCAGCGCGACTATATGGAGAAAATTCTATTAAATCTGAAAGACCGTTGTTTTGACCACGCCTTTGACGACAAAATTAAAGAGTCTAACCCTTTGGACGAAAATACTTGGTTGCTGGTGCGGTTTAGCATCAATCCGGAAACTGTTGGCTATCGGGTCATTCTGTACAAGTAGACGATGTGGCGCAATGAGAACCTCTTCAAAGATGTCATAGCCTGTATGCAGCTGCCCGGTACTGACATAGTGCTGCAAGCGGTGGTCATCAGATATGGCCATGATCGGCCATGAATTCCGCAGTTTTGCCCTAGGTCTTAATTTTGCAGTACCAGAAGAACTGGATAAGCAGATTGAACAGGGACAGGGAACAGCTTCACTTTTCACCTGCACCAGTAGCAGTATCTTCCAGAGAGCCGAACATCGTGACGTCAATGGTGAGCATAAGGAGTTGAGGCATACTCTCGCACAGATGAGCGAAAAAGCTGAAAGTGAGGCTAAAATAATTATCGAGGTCTTTGATATTTTGGACAACATCAATAAGAATCTACAAAATCGTATGGATGTGGAAGCAATGAATAACAACGGATTGGTAGCCACATCTAAAATATATTATAAAAATACAGTGAAACCTCGATATAACGAATCTGAGGGGGATCGCAAAATTATTCGTTATATCTATTGATTCGCTATAGGTACTGAAATGTAAAACCCTAGTATAACAAGGGACTTAACAAAAAATTCGTTATATTGGGTTTTTCGTTATAACGAAGTTCGTTATATCGAGGTTTCACTGTACCTGTAAATACTTAGTATTATAATATTAGTAAAACAAAATTAATAAACTTAATCGTCTTTAAATTAAGTCAAATATGTTTCATATCTTACAAATGGGTTAAACATGAAATGAGGAAAATTAGGAAGAAGTTTCGACAGAAATACCGTTAATACTCCAATATTATATATTTTGTTTAGAGAGTTGCAGCTGGCATTCAAGATTTTAATTGATTGTAGGATAAAAGACGCAGTTATTCATAGGATAAAACAAACATAGCAGTGTCACAGACAAGAAATTGGCTTTGGATTTACACAATCCAATTAAACTGTTTTATTTTTTTGCTGATGAAATGCTCCTTATTATACCATACACCCATAGGGTGAAAACCTTTTTCGACCCCATAAAGGCAGTCCGTCTGTCCGCCCGTGCGTTTGTCCGTCTGTCCGCTCCTCTCCGCCCCCGCATTTGAAGTCTTAAAGACAATAATAGCTAGAGACATCAAATTTGCAAAGTTTTTGACACGCCCCTTTCCGCCACCGTAATTTGGAAAAACTCGATTATTTTTAAGTCAGGGGTTAGGGTGCTCGTAAGCGTGAGCTAGATACTGAGATATGCTTCTAAAAAGCATGTAGTCAGAATTTTTGAAAAAAATAAACGTAATTGCATTTGTTATTATTATTTCAAATTTGAAATATATGTTTTACTGGTGTATGGTATACCTAAGTCGGCTAGACGACTTACTTACTTCATTATTTATATTAACGTGCGAATCATTACAAATATCTGTCACAATGTTATTCAAGGAAACTTATCATTTCCAACAGACTGGAGAAGGAACTGGAGCAACGTCATGGACTGTCGGACTGGCAGTTCGGATTCAGGAGGAAACGCAGCAGTATCAACGCCATCAGTAGAGATAGCCGCTAAAGCCATCGAAGGGCTACGCTGGAAAGGCGGCAACAAAAAAATACTGCCTTATATTAACGTTGGATGGTCGGAATGCTTTTAATTCGGCCAGCTGGGACTCCATTATCGCGTCCCTAGAGCGATTAAACATATCTGAGTACATCATTAACCTGATATGCAGCTATTTCCGGGATCGGGTGCTACTCTACGACAAAGCAGCTGGTCCACGGAAACACACCATCACAGGCGGATTACCTCAAGGATCAGTGATCGGGCCAACATTGTGGAATGTCATGTATTACACTGTCCTGCGATTGGATATGCCAGCTGATACCCTCATAGTGGGATTCGCGGACGGCATTGCCATCGTCACTGTGGCCAAGGATATTTAGCGGAAGAAAACACCAATGCGGCTGTGTTCAGGATTCTGGAATGGATGGAGGCAAACTCACTATCCATAGCCGCACACAAAACCGAGGCCGTGCTCATAAGCAGCAGAAAAAAAGTGGAAACAGCCAGGATCAAAGTCGCCGCATGCTCCATAACATCAAAGCCTGCCATTAAATACCTTGGAGTCATGGACCAAAGGCTAACATTCAAAGCCCACCTGCAGTATACCGCAGACAAAGCTGCGAAGGCCATGTCAGCTATAACTCGGCTTATGTTTAACGTCGGCGTCCCCAAGCAACGGAGCAGATGGCTCATCTCAACGGTGGTAAGGTCCATCATTCTATATGCCGCCGCCATATGGGCACCAGCGATGTCATCCCCCACCAACAGCCGGGACTGCAGATCGTCGTACCGAACATGCGCACTCAAAACCGAAGATGCCGCCCTGGTGCTGTCTAATATGGCCCCACTAGACCTCTTAGAAGAGAGACGACTCTGACCAACTGGCAACGCAGATGGCGTGACTCAAACCAAGGGAGCTGGACAAGGCGCCGACATTCGGCCATGGCGTTACTGACGGGACATGGATGCTTTAAATTCTACTTGCATAGGTTTAAGCATGAGACAGATCCTTTTTGCACACACTGTGCGGGGAATATAGAAGACGCAAAAAAAACGTCCTGTTTGTCTGTCCTAGATATTCTGCTGAACGGGAAGTGCCAAGCCTAGGCATTGGGAGGCCATTTATAGTCAACGACTTTATGGATATCCTACTTAGGTCGCAAAACATTTGGCTAACTGCTAGCCACATGCCAGCAGTCATCATGCAATCCTTGCGTCGCGCTGAACGTCAGCGTAACCAAAATTTTACTTCTAGGTAAACTCTATACGAGGCATACGTGCCATCATCATACGTCATCATTTGAACCGATTTGTATTGACTGTAACTTGTGTTCTATTTATCCGATCAGATTCAAATTTTGGGATCTGTCAATTTATATCAAATACTATCATATTGGTAAATTTCATTGGGATACTTAAATTTTGTTTGTTCTAGAACTATATGATAAAGTGGCCCGATCCTGACAATTTTCATACTTTATCTCACTTGGGTAATAAAAAGCGCCCAAAAAATATTTCATCCCAATAGCTCTTAAGATGGCTGAGTAAACGGACAGACAGACGGACAGACGGACATGGCTATATCGACTCAGCTTCTCATGCTGATCGAGAATATATATACTTTATAGGGTCGGAAACATCTCCTTCTGTGCGTTACAAATATCTGACCAATTTTATAATACCCTCTGCAAGGGTATAAAAAAAACACATTTATAAATACAAAATGTTTATCGATTCATCTAGATGATGGGTCGTTGAGCAAATAAATAATGCATTGTTGGCAAAGTGATTTACTTGTGAATTTCCCACTAAACTGAATGAATAAATGAAATATGGGCTTTGGTTAGGGTATTTAGGCTTATTTATTTAAATTTATTTAATGTAAATATTTTCACATACTGTCTGTTTTAAATAGTGAAGGTACACAATATCATATGTATTTTTACAATGTTTAAAATTCTAAAATATTTTGCTTAAACAAAAGAAAACCCAGAAGGCCGGGGCTAACTTCGACCGCGTCAAAGTTTGTATACCATTGCAACTTTTTGGTTACTCTTTCCTTAGCTATAGCCATCAAAGTGAAATAATTTTTATCTAAAAAGGCTAATGTTTGCGAAAGAATGGCCTACAATCTCAGCATACGAAATAACGATCAAAATCACTAGTTTTCACCGATCGTTCCTATGGGAGCTATATGATATAGTCACCCGATCTTGATCAAATTTGGCACACTTATTAATAAGAACACAAAACTGACCAATATCGACTTTTATGACAATTGCTGATAAAATAACCAAGTTATTGAGAAAAGTCACTGTTCGTGACTTTGACGGTCCGATCCGGCTGAATCCGAGATATACAACGCCTGCAGTATATACAAGGCTTCGTCCAAAATTTCAGCTCTGTAGCTCTTACGGTCTCGGAGGAGTTCGCATTGATCCAGACGTACAAACGGACGGACGGACTGACATGGCTATTTGAACTCGTCTCGTCGTGCTGATCAAGAATATCTATACTTTATATGGTCTGAGATGCTTCGTTCGACTTATTATCGACTTATTAGCGACTACATATATAGCGAAACACCAAAACCATCGTAATAATCAAAAATGAGATTGTTCAAGAGGTGAGTTTCCAAGTGAATCGAAGATTTCAGATTAACCGATATGAACTATTTTAGACTTTGAGCAAAGGCAACCTCTAGCAACATAAAGGGTACTAAATCCAATGAAGTTTTGGGTAAGTTGATAGTGAAGTGGTTAAACCTTGTTTAAATATCGATACACTGGCTTAGTTTAGGACAATGTTTTGACTTTGCTGTGCTTCTAATTTCAAACGCGATCGCAACATCTTATTCTCTTCGGCACATTTTGTCGTGATGGCGGTGCTTACTTCACGTGGTGTCATGTCCATAGTATTGGTCATTAAGTATACCAAATCGGCTACTTTGCGATTGTCAAGTTGTTCTTGGTGAGACGAGTAATCGATGGCCCAGTCATATCCCAGTTAATGGCGTTTAAGCAAGAGCAAGAGACTTGAGTGCCATTTGGTCCCAAAACGACCATAGGCGACGACTGGTCGTGATCGAATTCAAATGTCGGACGCATCTTTGTGGCCTTCGGAGTTGATGTCATCGGTTTAGCCACACGTATGCGTTTTCCGACACTCTTCGACTCTGATTCAGGGACATCGTCTTCATCGTCCAGATCCTCAATTAATGCTTCAATAATCTCCTCTTCATTGGTTTTTGGGCATTGAGGTGTTGTGCTCGTCCGTCCTCAAAGTCATCCAGCTCCTCGTCGTCACTTTTGATGTTATTTAGCATTTGCTGGGTCTTCATCAGCTTCTCAGCCGCCAGTGTTATGGTATCTAGGGTACTAAGTTTACTCCACTTGCCGTTGGTAGAATGATAACTGCACTGCTTTTGCATTATAAGGCAGGATGCTAAGTGCAAATTCTAAACGTTGCCGGCGATTTTCCTGAAAGATCAAATATAAAATAACTAATTGAATGGTTTTTGCGAAGAAACAAAGAGATATTAACTTACCATATCTCTGGTTGTTGTCCACCTGAAAGCTAATAGGTTGCTTCCTATTATATACAATGACTTCAGGTAGACTTAGACAACTATAACTACATATACATATCTATATTTTTTATTACCTTGCAGATGCCAAAAGGTCTGTGAGATATTCAAAAAGCTGGCGGTCCACCTTGCAGCTGCAACGCTTCTAAAATAAAGCAGTGGCGTGGGTTTCGGGCGCACGGGGCGGAACACATTTATGCCGCCCTCTTATCTAGGTATTCCAATTTTAAGGTGTATTTTATTACATATGTTTACACATATAGATTCTAAAGAATTTTTTGAGAGGAACAGAATTTATTTTTGAATATAAAATGCAAATCAACAACATGTATGTAATATAAATGTTTTTATTGAAAGACAATGGAGTAACTGTTATAATTTATAACTAATCATGTTTCTATTTATTAATTTATGCGTCTAGTTTTTTGAAAGGTAAAGTCTATAATGGCAGCATCAATGTCAAGAGCATCACACACCTCTTGTTCAATAGACAAAATGGCTAAATTATTGAGTCGTAAAGTGCTCATTGTTGATCTTAAATAATTTCTTATTAGTTTTAGTTTTGAAAAACTTCTTTCACAGCTTGCATTGCTTATGGGAATAGTAAAAAATTCGCAGTAGTATTATAATGTTCGGCAGAGAATCATCCATCTTGGATTTCACAATAAATTTAAACAATTCAAGTGAGTCTGCCTTAGAAAGATATTCTTTGTTGCCTGTAGCAATAACAAAACACCGCAGTCGAAGTCGTTCCGCTTGGAAATCCTGCTCGTCAATTTCGAGAAATACGTGAATACATGTGAATGTGAGACCTTATTTCAACAATTTATGCAAATATTTTCGAAACCATCAGAGACTCGGGAAACGAACGACCTAAAATCCACTTCTCAAGAAGCCAGCGCACGCCAATTAGATGGACATAATTGTCCAAGAGAAAATAAATTTAATTTAGATTTTCTATTTAGAGATTTTATGCGGTTTTTCATAAAGCCCACGGAAACTGGAGGAGATGTTTGTGATAATAAGAATATTTCATCTTTAAGCAGTATATTAAAGCCCCCGACACGATAAGCACTTGCAGTGGGTTATCTAAATTGGATTGCACAACCGAGGTTAAGAAATCAAATTCCATGATAACAGAGCTGGAGAATTGTCTTTCCCCAAGTCGAACTCCTGCTTCAAAATGTCTTTGGGAGCTACAACAATCAAGCTTGTGCCAGTTCTGTAAAAACAAAAATCTGCTAGCTCTCGACGATTTAATCAATGAGCTAATAAATTTAATTGGCAAGCGAAGCTTAAAAGAGATGGTTCTTACTGTCCTGCTACGGGCAGACAATATCTGGGCTGCCTCCTAGTCAACGATTAGGCCGTTGATGATGCCATTTGTTGTGGTCTTTTCGAGAGTACTCAAACATTTTGTGTTGTTGATGTGCGTTGCAGAATTAGCCCAAAGATTAGATTAGATTAGAGATATGTAAACTTCTCAACAAGTAGAAAATTGTAGAAAGTAGAAGATCAGAGTGAATCATTAGTTTGCAACAGTTGAACAGACAACAACACCATGAGCAATATTAGCAACCACAGTGGTTTGGGTGATTCTGCAGTGGCGGTGGTCAATGCAGCCGCTAGTCAAAATGGATGAGCTGCAACTCGACTCTCCTGGTTTCTAGCAGAAGTCGACGAAGGTTCCATGAAAAGTGGTCGGCCCAGTGGACATTCAAGATTGTGCGTCCTCCACTCAATAGAGTTTTTGGAGAGCGATGTTTCGGACAAATATATGAAGCGATTTGTGGAGTTCCGTGTTAATGGCATGGTTGTAAAAGCCAAACTTATCTTGGCTGCCGATGACCGCAAATTGGTAGACGCCGCTCTGGTTACTATGATCAAAGTAAGTCGCGAAGAGTCTAATGCCAGCCAATTGCTTGTGCAGTATACGGAAAACGAGGAATTGGTACAGAAGTTAATCTCACCGAGCCGGGTTGTCTGGCTGAGCTTAAAGCCTGAGTTGGGAGGCACACCGCTGGTGAAATTAGGTCCTGGGTGCATTGCTCATGCCCTGTATGCTTACGATCAGCGCGACAATATGGAGAAAATTCTATTAAATCTGAAAGCCCGTTGTTTTGACCACGCCTTTGACGACAAAATTGAAGATGAGTCTAACCCTTTGGACGGAAATACTTGGTTGCTGGTGCGGTTTAGCATCAATCCGGAAACTGTTGGCTATCGGGTCATTCAGTACAAGCAGACGATGTGGCGCAATAAGAAACTCTTCAAAGATGTCATAGCCTATGTGCAGCTGCCCGGATCTGACATAGTGCTGCAAGCTGTGGTCATCAGCTATGGCCATGATCGGGCCAAACAAAAAGCAAAACTTGACGAATTGCGCAGTTTTGCCCTAGTTCTCAATTTTTCGGTACCAGAAGAACTGGATAAGCAGATTGAACAGAGACAGGGAACAGCTTCACTTTTCACCCGCACCAGTAGCAGTATCTTCCAGAGAGGGGAACAGCGTGACGTCAATGGTGATGGAAAATTAGGCATCTATAAGGAAGAAGTTTCGACAGAAATACCGTTAATACTCCAATATTATATATTTTGTTTAGAGAGTTGCAGCTGGCGATCAAGATTTTAATTGATTGTGAGGTAGAAGACGCAGTTATTCATAGGATAAAACAAACATAACAGTGTCACAGACAAGAAATTGGCTTTGGATTTACACAATCCAATTAAACTGATGAAATGCCTCTTTATACCATACACCCATAGGATGAAATGGTATATTAAAGTCGCCAAAATGTATGTAACAGCCATGTCCGTCTGTCCGTCCTTCTGTCCGTCTGTCCGGCCGTATGAACGCCTAGTTCTCGGACACTATAAGAGATAGAGCCACCAAATTTGGAATGTAGGCTCGTGTAGTATGAAGAGTGATCAAGTTTGTTTCAAATTTTTGCCACGCCCCTTTCCGCCCCCGCAATTCAAAAAAAAAACGTTTATCTCAAAAAACTATTGCAGCTAGAGACACCAAATTTGGTATGTATATTTGCATAGTAAATGCGCACATTTTGTATGTATAAAGTTTTTGCCACGCCCCTTTCCGCCCCCGAAATTTGAAAAACTCGATTATCTCCCGTAATTTTTTACCTTGTGCAATCAAATTTGGCACACTTAAATTTGATACTAATACCGAGCAAAATACCAAATTTGAAAAATCGGACAAAAAATAGCTGAGTTATGCATTTAAACGTTTTTGCATAAGGGCGAAGATGGCCGTTGGCGGGTGGGGGCGCTAGGGTGCTTATATGCATAAGTGCGCGAGATACTGAGATATGCTTGTAAAAAGCATGCGAACAGAATTGTGGAAAATAGGCAAATGCATTTGTTATTACAAATTTGAAATATTTGTTTTACTGGTTTTACTTCATTTTATTTTCAAATCTCGATTATCTCAAGTAATTTTTTGAGAATTTTGTTATTAATTTGTTATTACAAATTTGAAATATTTGTTTTACTGGTGTATGGTATACCAGATTGTGTATGGTATACCAAAGTCGGCGAGACGACTTACTTACTTCATTATTCATATTAACGTGCAAATCATTACCAATATCTGTCACAATGTTATTCAAGGAAACTTATTCTTGTTGATAACCGCTTGGAGAAGCATTAAATCCGATTTCCGTATCAAAATCCGTAGCAATCTTTTGCATTGATACAGTTTGCATCTCAAATTCTTGTTGAATCTTGCGTTTCTCATTCCTTACTTGTTGTAGTTCGTTTTCTAAACAGTCAATTTTTAGAATGAGCTCTGTCTTTGTTTTTCTCATTAGAAAACCACGAAAATGAGTATTGCCATCCATATCTGCAAGTAGTAAACTTTTATAAGATTCTCGAGTCTTGCACTTGAGCGTCATAATGGGCATGTTGAATTCCGCGTTAAATGAGCCTATACATACCCGTCGTCGAAAAGATGACCACACGGTAGAGTGACCAAACGATGATTTGCACTTTCCTGTCACGGGCAAACACAAATGGGGCATGACCCGCCTTCCACTTTCTTTTTCAGTTGAGTTTTGAGTTGCAAACTTCTAATTTGGTTTATAAACTAACAAGCCTGCGTTTGTTTACTGAGTTGTATATTTGCTATTTTTAATTCATTTTCTGCCTTTGCTTGATTCAACTGCAAACGCAATGTATTATTTGTGGCTTCACTTTCCCTAGCAATCGTCTCCATCGAGGAAGTTAGCTCTAACGCCTTGTTTTGAGCTATGGTGTTTTGGTGTTTAAGTTCCTCCAGTTGCACCAACAAGCCATCTCGTTCTACAGCAAGTTGTGTTTTCCGAATCAAGCACTGGTCCATTTGCTTCATCAGATTGGAAGAGCTGGCATCTTGATTGGACAGATTGTTCAATAATTCTTTTCGTGTTTTCTCACATTTCCGGCTAAAAGAAGCAGTCAAATTTTGGAATGGTTTTGCCAGATGCCAAATTTCGGATACTCGAATACGCGGGCTTTTTGTAACTTTTGCTAGGTCTATTCTCAACAAACGAAAATATAGTTGAATTTACAATATTTCTTGATTTTATAGAACAAATATAGTTCATAATACAATAATCGGCTCTCAAAGCAGCCGAGTTGTCCTTCAGAGTAAAATAATTGGCTTCCAGTCAAACAAAGCGCCAAATAAACAGACTGGCAGCGTTTGCCAACACTGAAATCTAGCTTTAGCCGATTTCTCCACTTTTCAATACTGATATTTCGAGTAGTTTAGGTAAATATGTATTTAATACTTGAGCTTACGGTGTGGGCAAGAGTAAAACGATGTAAAAATATATGACGCGATTTGTGGAGTTCCGTGTTAATGGCATGGTTGTAATAGCCAAACTTATCTTGGCTGCCGATGACCGCAAATTGGTAGACGCCGCTCTGGTTACTATGAGCAAAGTACGACGCGAAAAGTCTAATGCCAGCCAATTGCTTGTGCAGTATACGGAAAACGAGGAATTGGTACAGAAGTTAATCTCACCGAGCCGGGTTGTCTGGCTGAGCTTAAAGCCTGAGTTGGGAGGCACACCGCTGGTGAAATTAGCTCCTGGGTGCATTGCTCATGTCCTGTATGCTTACGATCAGCGCGATTATATGGAGAAAATTCTATTAAATCTGAAAGCCTGTTGTTTTAACCACGCCTTTGACGACAAAATTGAAATTTGGACGAAAATTCTTGGTTCCTGATGCAGTTTAGCATCAATCCGGAAACTGTTGGCTATCGGCTCATTTAGTACAAGCAGACGATGTGTCGCAATGAGAACCTTTTCAAAGATGTCAAAGCCTATATGCAGCTGCCCGGTACTGACATAGTGCTGCAAGCTGTGGTTATGAGCTATGGCCATGATCGGGCCAAACAAAAAGCAAAACTTGACGAATTGCGCAGTTTTGCCCTAGTTCTCAATTTTTCGGTACCAGAAGAACTGGATAAGCAGATTGAACAGAGACAGGGAACAGCTTCACTTTTCACCCGCACCAGTAGCAGTATCTTCCAGAGGGGAACAGCGTGACGTCAATGGTGATGGGAAAATTAGGCATCTATAAGGAAGAAGTTTCGACAGAAATACCGTTAATACTCCAATATTATATATTTTGTTTAGAGAGTTGCAGCTGGCGATCAAGATTTTAATTGATTGTGGGGTAGAAGACGCAGTTATTCATAGGATAAAACAAACATAACAGTGTCACAGACAAGAAATTGGCTTTGGATTTACACAATCCAATTAAACTGATGAAATGCCTCTTTATACCATACACCCATAGGATGAAAGGGTATATTAAAGTCGCCAAAATTTATGTAACAGGCAGAAGGAAGCTTCTCCGACCCCATAAAGTATATATATTCTTGATCAGTATCAATAGCCGAGTCGATTTAGCCATGTCCGTCTGTCCGTCCGTATGAACGCCTAGTTCTCGGTGACTATAAGAGATAGATCCACCAAATTTGGAATGTAGGCTCGTGTAGTATGAAGAAAGATCAAGTTTGTCTAAAATTTTTGCCACGCCCCTTTCCGCCCCCGCAATTCAAAAAAAACGTTTATCTCAAAAACTATTGCAGCTAGAGACACCAAATTTGGTATGTATATTTGCATAGTAAATGCGCACATTTTGTATGTATAAAGTTTTTGCCACGCCCCTTTCCGACCCCGAAATTTGAAAAACTCGATTATCTCCCGTAATTTTTTACCTTGTGCAATCAAATTTGGCACACTTAAATTTGATACTAATACCCAGCAAAATACCAAATTTGATCAAAATCGGACAAAAAATGGCTGAGTTATGCATATAAACGTATTTGCATAAGGCCGGAGATGGCCGTTGGCGGGTGGGGGCGCTAGGGTGCTTATATGCATAAGTGCGCGAGATACTGAGATATGCGTGTAACAAGCATGTGAACAGAATTGTGGAAAATAGGCAAATGCATTTGTTATTACAAATTTGAAATATTTGTTTTACTGGTATACCCAAGTCGGCGAGACGACTTACTTCATTTTATTATACCATACACCCATAGCGTGAAATGGTATATTAAAGTCGCCAAAATGTATGTAACAGGCAGAAGGAAGCTTTTCCGACCCCATAAAGTATATATATTCTTGATCAGTATCAACAGCCGAGTATACCCAAGTCGGCGATACGACTTACTTCATTTTATTATACCATACACCCATAGGGTGAAATGGTATATTAAAGTCGCCAAAATGTATGTAACAGGCAGAAGGAAGCTTTTCCGACCCCATAAAGTTTATATATTCTTGATCAGTATCAACAGCCGAGTCGATATAGACATGTCCGTCCGTCCGTCCGTCCGTCCGTCCGTCTGTCCGTATGAACACGTAGATCTCAGAGACTATAAGAGCTAGAGTAACCAAATTTGGTACGTAGACTCGTGTATTACCTACGGTGGTCAAGTTTATTTCAAAGTTTTGCCACGCCCCCTCCGCCCACGAAATTTAAACAAATTTGATTTTCTTAAAGACTACAATAGCTAAAGACATCAAATTTAGTATGATTAATCCTTTAGTAAGCGCGCACAAATTTGTTGCAAAAAAAATTTGCCACGCCCCCTCCGCCCACGAAATTTAAACAAATTTGATTTTCTTAAAGACCATAATAGCTAGAGACACCAAATTTTGTATGTGTATTTGTTTAATAAATGCGCATATATTGTATATGCAACGATTATGGCACGCCCCTTTCCGCCCCCGTAATTTGGGAAAACTCGATTATCTCACGTAATTTTCTACCTTTTGTAATCAATTTTGGCACACTTGAATTTGATACTAATACCCAGCAAAACACCAAAAAATCGGACAAAAAACAACCAAGTTATGCATATAAACGTTTTTCCAAAAGGCCGTAGTTTCCCGTTGGCTGGTGGGGGGCGCTAGGGTGCTCGTATACTTGAGTGAGAGAGATTATAAGATATGCTTGTAATAAAAAGCATGTGAAAATGCATTGGTTTAATAAATTTGAAATATTTGTTTTACTGGTGTATGGTATACCTAAGTCGGCGAGACGACTTACTTACTTCATTTATATTAACGTGCGAATCATTACAAAAATTTGTCACAAAATTATACAAGGAAACTTATTCTTATTGATTACCGCTTGGAGAAGCATTCAATCCAAATAAATAAATTAGATTCTCGAGCGTTTGCATTTGAGCGACATAATGGGTTGAATTCCCCGTTAAATCAGTCTTTACACACCCGTCCCCGAAAAGATGACCACACGGTAGAGTGACCAAACGATGATTTCCACTTTCCTGCCACGGTCAAAAACAAATGGGGCATGACCCGCCTTCCTCTTTCTTTTTCAGTTGAGTTTTGAGTTCTTAATTTTCTAACTGCATCCTTCTAATTCTAATTTGGTTTATAAACTCACAAGCCTGCGTTTGTTTAATGAGTTGTATATTTGCTATTTTTATTTCATTTTCTGCCTTTGCTAGATTCAACTGCGAACGCAATGTATTATTTGTGGCGACACTTTCCCTAGCAATCGTCGCCATCGAGGAAGTTAGCTCTAACGCCTTGTTTTGAGCTATGGTGTTTTCGTGTTTAAGTTCCTCCAGTTTCACCAATAAGATATCTCCTTGATTGGACAGGTTGTTCAATATTTCTTCTTTTTTTTTCTCAAATTTAGCGATTTCCGTATCAAAATCCGTAGCAATTTTTTGCATTGATACAGTTTGCATCTCAAATTCGTGTAGAATCTTGCGTTTGTCATTCCTAACTTGTTGTAGTTCCGTTTCTAAGCAGCCAATTTTTAGAATGAGCTCTCTTTGTTTTTCTCATTAGAGAACCACGAAAATGAGTATTGCCATCCATATCTGCAAGGAGTAAACTTTTATTTAAACTTTTGCCAACGATTTAACAATTCTATACATACTCTTTCCGTAGTAGCACTGGTAAAGCTAACAATAATTTCGATGTTAGTGCTGTTAAATGCTCTATAAAAAAGCCACATTTTTCGTGACTACGCATAGTGATGGCGGTAAATTTTTACTTAATTTAATTAATTTACTACTCGGGCCAGAAAAAAAAATTCTACGAGCACGACACTAGGTGCGACTTGACGATTTTGTAGATTTTGTGTAATTAACAAAAGCGGGACTATAGCTAAAAGTAGCTATTTTCGGCTAAAAGAAGCAATGAAATTTTGGGGTGGTGTTGCCAGATGCCAAATTTCGGATACTCGAATTTTGAATTCGGATACTCGGGCTTTTTGTAACTTTTTTTGGCACTATTCTCAGCAAACGAAAATATTGTTGAGTTTACAATATTTCTTGTGTAAACATTAAGAATATTTTAAATAAGCCCAATCCTCTCCTCAGTGATTATTACGCCGATAACCGAATTTGGTCACACTAAAATAGAGGTGTGGGGTTTGCCCTAAAGAAAGACCTTTTATGAAATACACCGAGATCATTAAATTAAATATAACCTTATGACAAAAAAGCGTCAATGTACCAATTGCGAGCATTGGTAAAAGCAGTCATGTCGGAGATTCAGTTGGAAGCGTCTGGAGAAAGTAATGTACCCGAAGAGCAGGCAATCAGCCCAGCAGTGTCTGCGAATGTGCTTGCCGGACAACTTGTGGATGTTGGTCCGGAGCCTCCTATTGAGCAGCGCAACTTAGGAAACGGTGAACAGCCGAGTACACTGTGAAAGCGCACATGCGGGCGAAAGTGAGGCATTAGCTTCGATTCTTAGTTCCATCGAATTGTGTTCAGCACGTAAGAACCTGGTTGAGATAAAAACCCGTGTTATGGAGCTGGAGGAGAGCTTAAGCAGACAGGAATATAATTGCCGCATGAACTTAAAGGATGTCGAAACTACTGTACCTAAGTTTTCTGGTGATGGTGATCTGTCCATTCACTTATGGATTCGTGAGCTGGAGAAAGCGGCTAGCGTGTATGTACTGAGTGATGCCCAATGGTGGTCGTTGGGCAACCGACTGCTGGAGGGATCCGCTAAAGCGCATATGATATTTGAAAAGACGACAAACTGGAAGGAGCTGAAGGATGCCCTTGTTAAGGTATTTGGCCTTCAAACGACAAACCATGAGATAGCTAACCAAATGAGAAAGCGCCCGATTGGCAAAGGAGAGTCACTCTTGCAGTATTCCATCATTATGCGAAATATGGCTCAGCAGGGTAATTTTGAAGACACAGATGTGATCAAATACATTGTTGACGGAATACGAGATCGAACCGGATTGGCCGCACCGTTGTACTATTGTACTTCTCTCAACGAATTGCGGGAGAAGATGATGCGTTTTCAGACAGTTCAGACACCAGCAAGAAACTACGTTCCTCAAGCTCGTCCGACTTCAGACCGTGCGCAGGCCACTACTTCTGCTGTAAAGGAGGTGAAATGTTACAATCGCCGCCAGATTGGTCACTTCAGCACCGACTGTCCACGCCCCGAGAGACCAAAAGGAAGTTGTTTTCGGTGCTTCAAGGTGGGCCATCAATACCGGAATTGCCCAATGCGAACCCAGATCGCCGCTATGAGCGCTAGTGAAGACCCGGACACCATTGATGATAAGTCATTTATTCAATTAGTAAGTTTAAGAATATCTTGTAAAGGGGGATGCACCGATTTTAATAATATTTTTGCCCTACTAGATTCCGGAAGCCCAGTAAGTTTCGCCAGCAGAGCGTTGATGCCGCATTTGAATTGCGATAAATTAGTTGAAAGTTCTTTTCATGGACTGAGCGGTGGCTCTATTCTGACTTTTGGAACAGTCACTTTTGTTTTGCGAAAAATATTATGAAATTAAATTTTTAGTTATTCCCGATAATATTATGCCGACGCAACTACTTCTTGGTAGAGATGCCTTAAATAAAATAGGTCTTAAGTTCTCATTGATTGAAAATATAAGAGCGTACAAAAAGAATTCCGCATCATTAAAGAGTATCATTGCTTTTGTTTACAAATCCTTCTGTGCATCCCTGTTTACTAAATATTCTAAGCATAATACCATTAATACTAATACCACCGATCTGCATAATAATTTTAATAACACTAATGTAAACACGAATGCATCCCCGTTTCGAGAATGGCTAACAGAGTTTGAAACTGTTTGTGCAACGATGTCAGATACTGAGAATATTACTGTTGGTAGTGAATTTGGATTAGGTGCGATGCGTGAGTGCCGAGATATTGTGAGTGAGCATTACGTTGACAGATTTTCAATTAATTACGGCTCGCCCAAAGATATGATGAGAATATGTTTGACGGATACCACACCATTTCATAGTAGTCCTAGAAGATTATCACATCGTGAAAGAGGAATCGTTTCTAAAACAGTTAGTGAGTTGTTAGCCAATAATGTAATCCGACCAAGCAATTCCCCCTATGCGTCCCCCATTGTCCTAGTGCGGAAAAAAAGATGGCAATATACGAATGTGCGTTGATTATCGAGGTTTAAATAAGAAGTCTGTGAGAGATAATTTTCCGTTGCCTTTAATAGAAGATTGCCTAGAATACCTAGAAGGCAAGACCGTATTCTCCGTCATAGATTTAAAAAGTGGTTTTTACCATGTAGGCATGGAACAGGATTCAATTAAACACACCGCATTTGTTACACCCGATGGGCAGTTCGAATATCTGAGAATGCCTTTTGGTCTAAAGAACGGACCAGCTGTATTTCAGAGATTTATATCGAACATACGTAGTGATATGATTAGAGACCGAGAACTTGTGGTGTATATGGACGATATTATTCTTGCCACTCGCACCGTGGATCAGCATCTTAAGTTGTTAGCAAAACTGTTAGATCGTTTTATTGAGTACAATTTAGAGCTCAACTTGAAGAAAAGTATTTTCCTACAGAAGCGAATAGATTATTTAGGATATGAAGTCAGTGATAAGGGAATTTTACCAAATAATACACATATAAAAGCTATTCAAGAATACCCAGAACCACTTAACAGCAAAGCATTACATTCCTGCTTGGGCCTATTCTCTTATTTTCGCAAATTTGTTCCGAATTTCTCCCGCATAGCCAAACCGTTAACTGAATTGCTTAAACAAGGTGGGCCATTTCCGATGAACAAAACCGTGTGAGATAGACCCGTGTGAGATAAATCCGTGTGAGATAGACCCGTGTGAGATAAACCCGTGTGAGATAGACCCGTGTGAGATAAAACCGTGTGACATAGACCCGTGTGAGATAGACCCTTGTGAGATAAATCCTTGTGAGATCGACCCGTGTGAGATAAACCCGTGTGAAGTAAACCGTGTGCCCCTTTAGGGAAGAATTATTTAAAACCGTGTGAGATAAAACCGTGTGTTCCATAAGGGAAAAGTTGTTCAAGCCCGTTTGAGATAGAACCGTGTGCTCATTTAGGGAAGAGTGGTTTTTCTTTAGATGAAAGTTCTGTTGATCCGACATTAAGTAGAATACAAGAGAGTAAAGATCCGTTACTATGTAACCAAAGCAAAGGAAGTGACCAGCTCAATCGAAATGAGTCGGCTAACCTGGTGGGTGTAGTGGGTGCGTCTCCGCAAGATGTTGATTTATTATTGCAGTCAGAACAGATAAGAGATCCGGATATCCGTAAATTAAGAGAAAATTTAGAAAAGGGCGATGATGTTGGATTTCAGTTAATTGATGGTATAGTGTACAAAAGAAATGCTAAGGAAAGACTGTGTTTGTATGCACCGACTCGCATGCAAGGGGAATTAATAAGAAGGTGTCACGAGAAACTGGGACATTTAGGCGTTGAGAAATGTGTAAACAATTTGAAAGAAAAGTACTGGTTCCCATTAATGAATGCAAAAGTTGAAGCATTTATAAAGAATTGTCTGCCGTGTATTCTACATAGTGTTCCCAGAACTATACATAATAGAACCTTGCATAGTATTCCAAAGAGTGCGATTCCATTTGACACTATCCATGTTGACCACCTATCGAGTGTCACATCAAAAGAAAGCACCTTTTGGTAGTGATTGACGCATTTACAAAGTTTGTTAAATTGAATCCCGTAAATGCCACTAGTACCAAAAAAGTTACCGCCGCGTTAGAAAAATATTTTAATTATTATTGCCGACCAAGAAGAGTTATATCCGACAGAGGTACGTGTTTTACGTTGTTTGAGTTTGCTGAATTTGAGAACCGAAATACTCACCACATTAAAGTAGGGACTGCCGCGCCTCAAGCTAATAAGCAGGTCGAGCGTGTTGACCGTGTGCTGACCCCGATGTTGGGAAAGCTGTCAGAACCTTTAGCTCAAGCCGATTGGTATAAATTAGTTAATCGTTTGGAGTTCGCTGTCAATAACTCAGTGCAGAGTAGTACCGGTAAAACTCCGTCAATGTTGTTGTTTAGTTGCGATCAGCGAGGCCCCTAGTAGACGAATGAACCGAGTATCTTGACGAGAAATTTAGTCCAGAAAACCCCTGTAACCTTGGGGCCACTAGCGAGGCCCCTAGAGACGAATTAACCGAGTATCTTGACGAGAAATTTAGTTCAGAAAACCCCTGTAACCTTGAGGCCACTAGGCAAGAGGCAAGTGCGAAAATTCAATTATCGCAGGAACGAAATGAAAAGCATAAGGCACCATTATTCTATAGGATCAGTGTTTTTGTGGTCATTCGCTCTGTTGATGTCACTGTTGCTCGTTCGACTAGTTAATCTAGCTCCGCCAGTGCCTTTGAAATAAATTTAATCCATTTAATCCTCAAGTAAGGTCAGCGTAAGCTTTTTAATTCTGCAAGTAATTTCAGGTCATTTTTACAAAATTTCTTATAACTAATAATTGTACAATCTCATTTCACTTACTCTAGTCTTGGCCTCTTGGCTACGAAAAAACAACTGAACACGCGGTTCTTATGTATGTACGTATATCAATGCAGCTGCGTATTTTTCGCGCTTATGTGTCTACTTATGTATAATAAAGTACCGCAAGAGTAAGATGATAGAGAGAGTTTTAAAGTTTTTAAAGAGCGTCATTCTGTTTGTTCGGACAGAGTTCCGTTTTGTGGTACAGTGGCACAAAGTTTATTCGCAGGCCCGAATTTCGGCAACATTCCCCTCCCAGCAAGCGAGCCACTGGAGCTTGCTTCATCTTTTCCGACATCGAGGACTGCTAACTTTACTGCTGGTCTGGAGAGGACACCTAGTTGTGTCTGTACCTTCGCCTGGCGGACTTGACCATCCTCTGCGGTGGTCACTTCGACTACTCGACCCTTTGTCCAGGTATTACGACGCTGATTTTCGTCCACTATGAGTACGATGTCGCCTACACCAATTGGCTTTACTTTTTTATGCCACTTGGACCTTCGTGTTATGTTTGGTAGCATCTCTTTGACCCAGCGTTTCCAAAATAGGTTGGCGAACATCTCACTCTGGCGGAGCGACCATTTATAGTCGATTTGTTCCGGATCGCAAATCGGTTTTTCTCCATTTGATGAGCCAAGCAACAGGTGATTTGGCGTAAGAGCTTCTTGATCTTCGTCGTCCAGGGACACGTATGTCAGGGGCCTGGAGTTTATCGTCATTTCCACCTCTGCCATGGCGGTAAGAAGACTTTCATCTGAGAATTTTTGATTTGGTGTTATACGGTATAACACGGTTTTGATGGACCGCACTAAGCGCTCCCAGGCTCCTCCCATGTGGGGAGCTGACGGTGGGTTGAAGTACCACGATATTTCCTGCTGCGACAATTCTCGATGCATCTTTGCGTCATCCAGTTGAAGTTTGTCTCTAAGAAAGGCATCGGTCCCTCGGAAATTAGTCCCGTTATCGCTATATATTTCCTTTGGTGTGCCTCGGCGCGATATATGGCGTCTTAAGCCCATTAGGCATGAGTTTGTGGTTAGACTATGCACGATCTCAATGCTTATTGCTCGCATTGTGAGGCAGGTTATCAGCATGCCCCATCTTTTCAATGACTTTCTTCCATCGATAACTGTTAGCGGCCCAAAATAATCGACTCCAACATACGTAAACGCTGGCTTGAATGCACCCAGTCTAGCCCTCGGTAGGGGCGCCATTAAGGGTGCAATGGGTCGAGCACTACTCAGCTTACATTGTTGGCAATTTCGACGAATTCCTTTAAGGAGAGGTCTTAGTTTTGGAATAAAATATTTTTGCCTCACCTCATTTACTGTTGTCTCATGATTCATGTGATAATATTTTTCATGGTAGTGCCGGACTATCAGCTTTGTAACCCAGTGTTGGGTGGGTAGAGCGATTCGTCCTTCAGGGATGCCAGCGAAGCGACTGGCTCGATCGCGTACACACAATACTCCATGGTCATTAAGGAAGAGTTGTAACCTCCATAATGGACTGCTTCGGCAAACGTGGTGGCCGTTTTCGATGGCTGTGTACTCTTGGTTGTAACATTCTTGTTGTATGTTCCGGTATAGAAACATTCTGGCTTCATTAATTTGGGATGCCAGTTGATTTGTATTCTCATTTGATTTACGTATTTTCATGATCAACTTCCTCTTATAGGCAAGCCAACATGCAATTGCCCTTGTCAATCGATTCCATTTTGAAAAGTACTCGTAATTGATTCTTGCTGATTCCCTTTGCATGTGAAGGAAACGAGGACGCAGTTCCTCGGTGACTGTCTTTTCATTGGTAGTTTTCGGCGGCCAATCTGCTGGCGGTAGTTTTAGAAAACTGGGTCCTTCGAACCATTGTGTATATGTTTCAGGCCTATGTTGTCGTTTGGTGGCGATGTCCGCAACATTTAGTTTGCTTGGTACCCATCTCCAGTTTCTGGCCTCTGTGAGCTCACATATCTCGGCTATTCTAAACATTACATATTGTTGATATCGTCGTGGGTCTCCATCGAGCCACGCTAGTACCGTTTTCGAGTCGGTCCATAAGTAACATTCCTCAAAGTCGATCTCATGTTGTGCTATTATGTTTTTCATCAGTCGCGCTCCAGTTACTGCTGCCTGTAGCTCCAAGCGGGGTATCGAGAGTGGCTGCAACGGAGCTACCTTGGATTTGGCTGAAACGAGACTCAAAAGTATTTGGTTATTTTGTTCGATACGGAAATACGCAACGGCAGAGTAGGCGTCTTCTCCCGCATCCACGAATACGTGAATTTGAACTCGGCAGTCTTGTGCATGACAATTTTTAAAATAGCATCTCGGAATTTGCACGTTTTCTATCAAGGGTAAGAAGGACAGCCATGATTGCCACATATCCTGCAGATTGGGTGGTATTTCCTCATCCCAATCAATCTTCGATCGCCAAACTTGTTGGAGCAGTATTTTGAGATACATCATTATACAGGATACAAAACCCATGGGGTCAAAAACTGACATCAAAACTTGTAAAATTTCCCTTTTGGTTGGTGCGACCTTTGTCGCTATTATGTTGCGCTTCAGGCGTACAAACTTTAGTGCATAGGTGAAGGCATCTTGACGTGGGCTCCACCGCATGCCCAATATTTTCTCATAAGAGTGTATCTCTTCACTGTTAAAGAACTGTTTTTCGTCATAGGTTGTTGGGTCGCAAAGTGCAGCGAGTACTCGTTTGGAGTTCGAACACCACTTGCGCATATGAAAGCCCCCGCGTGCATGGACTTCTCTAACTTCCTTCGCTAATGTAATGGCTTCTTCTTCTGAGTGGCATGAATCGATGTAGTCGTCTACGTAGTGACTTCTCTGAATAGCTTTAGCTGCCGAAGGAAACTCGTCTGCGTGTTTTTTAGCGTTCAGGTCGCGCACGTAGTGCGCTATACAGGGTGAGCACGTGGCTCCAAATGTCAACACATTTAATTGGAAAGTTTCTACGACTCCTGTTGTTTGATTTTGCCATAGGAATCGTTGTGCTTTAGCGTCTTCTTTTCTTACTGCTATTCGATGGAACATTTCGGCGATGTCACCGCTCACGCCAATTGCTCTCATTCTAAAGTTATACATAATCTGCAGCAAGGGCACGAGCAAATCGGGTCCCTTTAGAAGAAAGTCATTTAGGGCTACTCCCGATGATTGAGCTGCCGCGTCCCACACCAATCTGACCCTGTCAGGTTTATGTGGATTTCGTACAGTAAAAATGGGCAAGTACCATGCATTTTCTGGTTTCTCCACGACTTCTTCCTCTGCCAACTTTCTTGCATAGCCTTTGGTTATCAGGTTTTGTATTTGACTATGTAGCTCATTTGCAAAACGGGGGTCTGCTGCCATTTTCTTTTGCATGCATAAGAGTCGCCGTTTTGCTACCGGTAGGCTATTTGGAAATACACGGGGACCCTCTTTCCAAAGCAATCCCGTGGTGTACGTCCGCGAGTTGTAACTAACAGTGTCCTCCAGAATCTGTAGAGATCGCTCTTCATCAGGGGACTTGGTAAACATCGGCGGTGATTTTTCCTCCGTTAGCAAATGTTTTTTAACCATCTCATGTAAATCCAGATCACATTGACACCGATGCAGGTTGAGTCCTCCACCAGATCGTCCCGATCCGCCATATATAGTCCATCCTAGTCTCGTTTTTGCAGCAATTGGTTGCTGCCATTTTCCTTCGCGCACCTTTAGCGAAGCTATGAGATTCGGATTATTACTGCCAATTATCATTTGAGGCATTGCGTTAATGAAGCTTGGGATAGGCAGGTTTTTTAAATGCGGATATCTCTGTTTGATCCTATCTGCTATCATCGTCTCGGCTGAAAGACCAATGGACTTAACCGTACAGACTTCATTTACTTTAAATAATTTATTGCCCTGTCCTTGTTTTGAGATTCTCAAGTTCAGCTGCTTGGATTCCGGCTCCTGCCGACTAACATCACCGGTCCATCTAATGCATAGGGGATTGGCGAAACCTTTCACTTCGAGCGCATCAGCCAATTTTTCTTCTACAAGTGTTAGAGTCGATCCGTCATCCATAAATGCGTAGATATCGACAGATTTCGAATTGGAGTGCAAAGTGACTGGAACGATTCGAACATAGCATTCTGGCTGGTTGGTTAGTGACCCACGATGATTGTGCAGGGCGCTTTCCGTCACCTCCTTGTGAAGAAGACGATGATGATTTGCTTTACAGCCATTTATGTCGCAAGCTACGCGACTCCAGCAGGCTCCCTTGTGGTTTTTGAGGCACTGAGCACACAGGTGATGGTTATTTATCGCGTTCCACCTGGCTTCGACTGACATCCGCAACAACTTTTCGCAAGACACTGGTTTGTGGTGTCCTTTGCATATTGCACAGAATGTGTGTTTATGGCTCTCTGTAGGCGCTGCGGTATGTGTATGCATCACTCCTCTATTGATTCTCTTCTTGTCGCTTTCTAGTAATATGTTGGGCGTGGATACACGACTCGCCGCTTCAGCCAACTCAAACAACCAATCCGCTAGGTGCTGTATGTTTGGGTAGGGTATGGATTTTGAATGTAGGGCCCAGTTAAGCATCATATCAGGTCCCGTCTTCTCGATAAGCTCTTGTAGTAACGTAGGGTTGTTCAGGTGCGCATCTAGCTTGCTTGCCCTAATGGTAGCGCACATATTTTTCACCGCAAATGCAAACTCGATCAGCGGTTCTAGCTTGCCCTTTGGAGGAGGCAAATTTCGCACATTCTCCATCAACAGTTTTATTATGTGTTCCGGGCGTCCAAAGTACATTCTCAAAGTACTTATAACGCTCGGCAGCATTTCTGGGAATAGTAAGCTGTCTCGCACGGCTTCAAGTGCCCTACCTTTCAGACATCTCTGCAGACGCATAGCGTTCTCCTCGTTGCTGTATCCACCGATCCGGGTGCTAGTTTCATAGGTGCTTATAAAGAGTGGCCATTCTCTTGGATCCCCTTTGAAAACTGGTAATTCCCTCGGCATTGATTGTCGAGCAGCTACTTGTTGTGGTGTTATGCCATTGGTTTTGCACGGCATGCTCTGCGCTCTGGTACTCGTCGCCTGTGGAGTGTTGGTGGCACTATCATCCGTCATCATTGTGTATCGATGTATTCCAGCAGCATGTTTTGGATGGTCCTTCGCTTCTCCGTTTGACTGTACTCTCGGGTTGAGTAGGGCGTACTTACGGCGAAGATATTCCCTTTCGAGGCACATTTCGTCCTCTAATTGTTGCAAAAGTATTTGCTGGTCTTCCGGCATTGCTTCATCTTCCACGTACTGATCTTTGTTACCTGGGTGGTTAACCTTGAAATGTGATTCAGTTTCGAGGTTATGTTCGCCTTCATCAGGCACGTGGCGACATGTCTCGCACATCCAGGAACTCGAGGTGGCACTGTTTTTCGCTCCGCAGCAGGTGCAGTGGAATTGAGATGCACACCTGGAGCATGTGAGCATTTCCTGGTTGGCCGGCTCCTGGCACAGACCACAGTTTCCAGACGTTGCCATGTCTATACGTAATTTTACGCGTGGTAAATTTAAAATTTGTTCTTTCCTTGGGATTTGTGTAAGTCCCTCCTCTTTAGGTCTCCGTAGCTCTACTACACCGTAGGAATTAAAGAATTTGCTCAAAATTCTTTACGAAAGAGTAAATTTAATTTCCCATAGAAATTAAAAGATTTACGAAAGAGTAAATTTAATTTCCCATAGAAATTAAAAAGATTTGTTGCTCGTTCGACTAGTTAATCTAGCTCCGCCAGTGCCTTTGAAATAAATTTAATCCATTTAATCCTCAAGTAAGGTCAGCGTAAGCTTTTTAATTCTGCAAGTAATTTCAGGTCATTTTTACAAAATTTCTTATAACTAATAATTGTACAATCTCATTTCACTTACTCTAGTCTTGGCCTCTTGGCTACGAAAAAAACAACTGAACACGCGGTTCTTATGTATGTACGTATATCAATGCAGCTGCGTATTTTTCGCGCTTATGTGTCTACTTATGTATAATAAAGTACCGCAAGAGTAAGATGATAGAGAGAGTTTTAAAGTTTTTAAAGAGCGTCATTCTGTTTGTTCGGACAGAGTTCCGTTGTTTATTTTGGTGGGCGCTGGTACAGTGGCACAAAGTTTATTCGCAGGCCCGAATTTCGGCAACAAGTGTGATAAAACCGTTTGTAATATGTATGTATTTGTGTGTGTATAAATTTTGTTTGAGAGGGTGTAAAAAAGTTCGAGACTGGCCGTTTAAAAAAATTTAAAAATTTTTTTTAAAAACCCCCTCCTCTCCTCAGTGATAATTTCGCCGATAACCGAATTTGGTTACACTAAAAGGGTATAATATACTGAGGGGGTACGGGCACACTCTCTCGAATATAGGCAATAAGACCACATGTGCAATTAATTTTAAATAAAGAATAAAATCCGAAAATATAAAGACAATCTCAAGAGATTGAAAGCTGAGATAATAAAAAGTTTACACTTGATTTTATAGAGCAAATATACAATAATCGGCTATCAGAGCAGCGGAATTGTCCTCGATTTTATAATTCAGAGTAAAATAATTGGCTTCCAGTCAAAAAAAGCGTCAAATAAACAGACCGGCAGCCTTTGCCAACACTGAAATCTATCTTTAGCCGATTTCTACATTTTTCAATACTGATATATTAAATGTATTTAATACTTGAGCTTACGGTGTGGGCAAGAGTAAACGAGGAATTGGTACAGAAGTTAATCTTACCGAGCCGGGTTGTCTGGCTGAGCACAAAGCCTGCTCATGTCCTGTATGCTTACGATCAGCGCGACTATATGGAGAAAATTCTATTAAATCTGAAAGCCCGTTGTTTTGACCACGCCTTTGACGACAAAATTGAAGATGAGTCTAACCCTTTGGACGGAAATACTTGGTTGCTGGTGCGGTTTAGCATCAATCCGGAAACTGTTGGCTATCGGGTCATTCAGTACAAGCAGACGATGTGGCGCAATGATAACCTCTTCAAAGATGTCATAGCCTGTATGCAGCTGCCCGGTACTGACGGTGGTCATCAGATATGGCTATGATCGGGCCAAACAAAAAGCAAAACTTGGCGAATTCCGCAGTTTTGCCCTAGGTCTTAATTTTGCAGTACCAGAAGAACTGGATAAGCAGATTGAACAGGGACAGGGCAACAGCTTCACTTTTCACCCGCACCAGTAGCAGTATCTTCCAGAGAGCCGAACAGCGTGACGTCAATGGTGAGTGGTGGTGGTAAGGAGTTGAGGCACACTCTCGCACAGATGAGCGAAAAAGCTGAAAGTGAGGCTAAAATAATTATCGAGGTCTTTGATATTTTGGACAACATTAATAGGAATCTACAAAATAGTTTGGATGTAGAAGCAATGAATAACAACTTATTGGTAGCCACATCTAAAATATATTATAAAAATACCTGTAAATACTTAGTATTATAATATTAGTAAAACAAAATTAATAAACTTAATCGTCTTTTAATTAAGTCAAATATGTTTCATATCTTACAAATGGGTTAAACATGAAATGAGAAAAATTAGGCATCTATAAGGAAGAAGTTTCGACAGAAATACCGTTAATACTCCAATATTATATATTTTGTTTAGAGAGTTGCAGCTGGCGACCATGATTTTAATTGATTGTGGGATAAAAGACGCAGTTATTCATAGGATAAAACAAACATAACAGTGTCACAGACAAGAAATTGGCTTTGGATTTACACAATCCAATTAAACTGTTTTTTTTTTTTGCTGATGAAATGCCTGTTTTTATTTATATTAACGTGCGAATCATTACAAATATCTATCACAATGTTATTCAAGGAAACTTATTCTTATCGATTACCGTTTGGAGAAGCATTAAATCCAAAAAAATAGTCTAGTCTTGCACTTGAGCGACATAATGGGCATGTTGAATTCCGCGTTAAATGAGCCTTACACACCCGTCCCCGAAAAGATGACCACACGGTGGAGTGACCAAACGATGATTTCCACTTTCCTGCCACGGGCAAAAACAAATGGGGCATGACCCGCCTTCCTCTTTCTTTTTCAGTTGAGTTTTGAGTTGTTGATTTTCTAACTGCATCCTTCTAATTTGGTTTATAAACTCACAAGCCTGCGTTTGTTTACTGATATATTTGATATTTTTATTTCATTTTCTGCCTTTGCTTGAATATTTGTGGCTACACTTTTCTAGTTTCAAAAAGTAATCCCTAGCAATCGTCTCAATCGAGGATGTTAGCTCTAACAACTTGTTTTGAGCTATGGTGTTTTGGTGTTTAAGTTCCTCCAGTTGCACCAATAAGCCATCTCGTTCTACAGCAAGTTGTGTTTTCCGAATCAAGCACTGGTCCATTTGCTGCATCAGATTGGAAAAGCTGGCGTCTTGATTGGACAGAATGTTCAATAATTCTTTTCGTATTTTCTCATATTTAGTGATTTCCGTGTCAAAATCCGTAGCAATCTTTTGCATTGATACAGTTTGCATCTCAAATTCGTGGTGAATCTTGCGTTTGTCATTCGCAACTTGTTGTAGTTCGTTTTCTAAGCAGTCAATTTTTAGAATGAGCTCTCTCTTTGTTTTTCTTATTAGAGAACCACGAATATGAGTACTGTCATCCATATCTGCAAGTGGTAAACTTTTATTTATTAGATTAGGTAAATATGTATTTAATACTTGAGCTTACGGTAAAACGATAAGCCTTTTTTGATGGATTATGGATCCCAATTATTTACAAGTCTTTTAAATACTCACGCATATGGCGAATACAGTATTGTAGTATCGATTGTTAGTAATAAGTATCGATTGTTAGTAATGAGTATCGATGGTTAGTAATAAGTCTCGATTGTTAGTGTTTAAGTCTCGATTGTTAGGATTTAAGTATCGTTTGTTAGTATTAAGTCGCCTATGGAAAATATCGGTATCGGCCTGGTGCCGCACTGAAAGTTTTTCTCTCTCTTCTTCCGGTGACGCTTGAACGAGCTAGACGCACCAACTGCCGAAAACTTAAAAATTAAATCTGAAGACTCTAAACTAATCTTTATCTTTTCACAAAATAAATAGGTGTTTACAACTCAGAAGTGGGATTACTAGACGGAAATAGATATATTTCTCCAACCAACTCCAACATGGGAGTTACCAATGAGAAGATGACGAGGGCTCTGCGCACAAGCGGAGTCGAGGTACCGCCGTCATTCACAGTCGGGCAAACTCGCCGACTGGGCACCGCCACACGAGACAGTGAAGAATCGGCGCTGTCGTCGCTTGCCGCCAAACCTGATGGAACTTCATCGGCTCCGAAGCAGGCCACACGTTCTGCGACTAAGATGGCCGCCTCCACGCCCACCGCTGCTGGTGCACCCACTGCTGTGACTGCCGCTGCGGTACCGGCTGCCACTGGAGCCGCCGCTGCTGCAGTACCGAGAGCTGCTGTGCCGACTGCGGCCACATCCGCCACTGCCGGGCCCGCCGCGGTTATACTCGCCACGGCTGGGCCAACTGCTGACATACTCGCCCCTGCCGGGCCAACTGCTGACATACTCGCCCCCTGCCGGGCCAACTGCTGACATACTTGCCACTGCCGGGCCAACTGCTGACACATCCGCCCCTGCTGGGCCAACTGCTGTTATACTAGCCCCTGCTGGGCCAACTGCTGCCACACTCGCCCCTGCTGGGCCAACCGCCGATATACTCGCCCCTGCCGGGCCCACTGCTGACACATCCGCCCTGCTGGGCCAACCACTGCCGCAGCCGCCCCTGCTGGGCCAGCTGCTGTTATACTCGCCACTGCCGGGCCAACTGCTGACACATCCGCCCCTGCTGGGCCAGCTGCTGTTATACTAGCCCCTGCTGGGCCAACTGCTGCCACACTCGCCCCTGCTGGGCCACAGCCGCCGATATACTCGCCCCTGCCGGGCCCACTGCTGACACATCCGCCCCTGCTGGGCCAACCACTGCCGCAGCCGCCCCTGCTGGGCCAACTGCTGTTATACTCGCCCCCTGCTGGCCCAACTGCTGCCATACTCACCCCTGCTGTGCCAACTGCCGCCATACTCGCCCCTGCCGGCCCCGCTGCGGCTATATTCGCCCCTGCTGTAACCGCTGCCGCCGCTGAAGACGTGCCCACTGCTGCGCCTGCAGCTGCAGTACCGGTCGCCACAATGCCCGCCGCTGCTGTACCCGCAGCTTCCATATCCTCCCCTTACAGGCCTGCCGCTGCAGTACTTGCCGCTGCCGTGCCCGCCGCTGCTCCCCTTCCAGGCTTGCCGCTGCCGTACCCACTGATGTGCCTGCCGCTGCAGTACTTGTTGCTGCTCACGTGCCCACTGCTGTGCCTGCCGCCGCAGTACCGGTTGCCATTGTGCCCGCCGCTGCTGTACCCGCTGCTCACGTGCCCACTGCTGTGACTGCCGCCGGCGTATCCACTGCTGTACCCGCCGCCGCTGTACCCGCCGCCGCTGTACCCGCTGCTATCGTACCCACTGCCGTGCCTGCTGCTGCAGTACCGGTTGTCGCTGTGCCCGCCGCTGCCGCACCCGCCTCTGCCGCTGCTGTGCCCGCCGCTGTTGTGCCAGCTCCTGCTGTGCCCGCCGCTTCCAGGCCTGTCGTTACAGTACCCACTCCCTCCATGCCTGCCGCTGCAGTACCCGCTGCTGCCGCGTCCGCCGTTGCCATACCCTCTACTGCTGTAGCCGCCACTTCCAGACCTGCCGCTGCAGTACCCGCAGCTTACATATTCACCGCTTCCAGGCTTGCCGCTGCAAGACCAGCTGCTGCTGTACCTGCTTCCATGCCGGCCCCTGCAGTTCCCGCTGCTGTCTCGGCTGCCGCTGCTGATGAGGTGAAATTTAACCTGTACCAGTTACATATACTACCCGAAGAGTTTTGTACGTCAATTTGAAGTTCCCCAACCGCCGTCTTAGCCCCTGATCAAGGCTGCACTTCTGATATCCAAACAAGGGCATCACTGGCCAGTTGATGTTGTTGTTTACCCCCTGGTTGGCCACTGGGATCGAGGTCGATCCTTCGTCAGGACGGCCGAGTTGTAAGATCCCAATTATTTACAAGTCTTTTAAATACTCACGCATAAACCAGTATTGTAGTATTTAAATACTCACGCATAAACCAGTATTGTAGTATCGATTGTTAGTAATAAGTATCGATTGTTAGTAATAAGTATCGATGGTTAGTAATAAGTCTCGATTGTTAGTATTTAAGTCTCGATTGTTAGGATTTAAGTATCGTTTGTTAGTATTAAGTCGCCTATGGAAAATATCGGTATCGGCCTGGTGCCGCACTGAAAGTTTTTTCTCTCTTTTTCCGGTGACGCTTGAACGAGCTAGACGCACCAACGGCCGAAAACTTAAAAATTAAATCTGAAGACTCTAAACTAATCTTTATCTTTTTCACAAAATAAATAGGTGTTTACAAGATCGATGAATATTCGCGTTCTCTGACAGCTATTATTCGATTATTAATTCATTTAATCGAAAGTCATAGTCGTCACAAGTTTCGCATAACCTTATATTGGATTTTTGATCATTTCAATAATCCCTTTATTTTTGAATTTATGTATTAAATTATTGACTTTAACTTTATTATTAATGTATATTAGTATTAGTAGCTTCTAGAATTGTTAAGTGTCTTTGGCCATATTATTTTACAAACTTGTAATTTCTGTAGAAGCTTAAAAGCTCACTCTGTCCATTTCTTTTTAGATATGTCTTCTTTTTATTTCTAAGCCCAGGAAAATAAATGAGCGAAGGTAGTTAGTTTGTGTCAGAAGGAAGGATCAAATTTTATTTTGATAAGATTAAAATACATTTTTTGCTTCTTATCGAAAATTATTTGGAACCACATTCCGACCATAGATGTAAATTAATTGACTGATGTCAGCACGGGAACGACAAATTGGACATTCCAGACATCTATTCAAGTGATCTCGTAGACATTTGTCGCCAAACAAGTGACCACAACATAGACTAACCAATCGATGGCATCCGGACCCTTACCACGGACAGAAACAAATGGGACAATTCATGTTTTCCCGCTCCCGTTCAAGAAGTTGTTTAAGGTTCAAGCACTCGTTTGCCTTTCCTTGCAGTTCTTCCATTTGTCTTGTGTAGCGGGCATCCTGGCTGCGTAATTCTCCTAATAGTTGTTGCCGAACTTCTTCAGTTTTGAACAGCCTGGCATGGTAGTCTTCATTGATTTTCTGCATGGATGCAGACTGCTCGATTACTTGCTGTACAAGCTTAATATTGGTATCTTTCATTTCCTGCACGTGCAATAATAAACCATCACGTTCGATGATAAGTTGCTATTTCTCTTATTAGTGTATTGAATTTAATAAATAAATAAATAAATAAATAAATAAATAAATAAATAAATAAATAAATAAATAAATAAATAAATAATGTATTGAAGTTTATGCATCTGCTTTACAAATTCTACCTGAAGGAGAGCGAAATTATTATTCGCCTCTTTCAATTCAATCATTAGGACATCATGAGCATTGCCCGGTTTTTTAAATTTTTTTCTCTAATTGAATTAGCTCAGTTTCTTTGAATAGGCTTTCTAAACCGACTTGATTCCATTGAAGAAGCCATTCGTCCTTTGAGTTGATTGAATTCGCTGCAGTTACATCCATGTCCTTAACGAAAAAAAAATATATTTTGGAAATGTATATACTTGGCTTTTTATTGATTATATTATATAGCAATTAGGGGATTCCTTTAACTTATTTTACAAGTCTGTATATTAGAGCTGTATCGATACATCGATTATTTTAATTCTTGGAAAACATCGATGTTGGATAATCACTATCGATACTTTTTAATTTTTGGGGTAAATACATATTTAGGTTAAAGACAAAGAGAAAAATTCAATGAGCACGACCTCAGGTTCTGATTGGCGATTTATTCAGAGAAAAATAAAACAAAGGACTGGCAATGCTATAATGCATAAAAAAGGCGTTTACAAACACTGGAATCTAGCAATAGCCGATTTTTTTACATTTCAACACTGAACTCTCGAGTAGCTTAAGTAAATACATATGTATTTACCATTTTTAGATTCTTTATGCACACTGATATAACTTTGCAAAAAAGGTTCATAAATTTTTATCAGCACGACGAGTATGTGGAGTTTCAACTTTGTCCTGGAATTTCCTTAACGAGCCCCCGAGATGAAGAGGTTCGATTTGCACACACTGGGTTTTAATTTCATCAGCTTTATTGTATGTATTTTGTTAGTTTATTCGCTTTTGATCAACTTATTAACTACTTCACAATTCACCGGCTCACTCCATTCCACTCACGCTCTACTTCTCGACTGCCCATGCATCGTATATCGTTGCTTATCGATATTCTATCGATACCGATTCTTACTCTAAGTCAACTCTACCATACCGCGATCCTACATGTATGTATGTACATGTGTACATACATATGTATGTATGTATCTATGTATATACTGTGAAGTCAAGAAAAGTCACTTTTTTGGTTGTTTTTTGTTTTTTAACGTATTATCATAAAAATATAATATTTGTTAGTTGTGTATAAGTATGTATATATTAGTGACCTTACGACATTTAAACAAGATCCGATGAGTTAATTATTTAGCTCTAATAGAAATGATTGGTCGAAAATAATGACTTTTGTCAATAAATTTATTACTTTTTTTTGCAATTGTCATAATTTATATATTTCTTAGTTTTACATAGCTATTAATGACTGTGCTAAATTTGATCAAGATCAGGTGACTATATTATATAAATTAAACACAATCTTAGTTAGTCGCACAAAAAATAAAGTTTTTATTTGATTTATTCTTTACTGAGTACACATTTACAAATCTATCTTTTTTACTGGAAGACTTTGTGACTACTAGACTGAACCAAGATCGCGGTGCTCTAACGAAGTGACGAGTTTGTACTAGGATTAAAGACTGATTTGAATAGATCGATTATGTTTGAATGAAGCCTCTGTTTACGGGCGTCGATGGTGACAGCGACGCTTGTTGAGTTCAAGGGTCCAACGCGAGCGTGGGATTTGTTTAATCATGAAATTGATTTGGGCGACGTACGGCTGGTGCACCGAACATGATGCTTATTGCCGAATTGATGTTTAACATGAAATCGATTTGGGCGACGTGACGGCTGGTGCACCGAACATGATGCTTATTGCCGAAATAGTTTATGGGATTGAGCGGCTTGCTGTTTGATGTACCGAATTTGACACCCCTAGGAATGTTTAGTCTGGCGATTGTGTGAAGATGATTGTGTGTTGCAAGGTTATCGGGTGACATTCTTGGCGTTGCCTTCAATGATCGTGCCGATGCTCGTTATGCTGATGCTCATTACGTTGATGCTCATTATGTTAACTCTTGGGTGTTCTCTATGGGTATGGTGTGAGTGTGATTGTGATGGTGAAGCATATCTGGTCTTAACTCCTCCCCTCTTAAGTGCGGACGTCCTCGGTCGCTACCACATATTGTACGGGTGTAACCGGCATTACTATTGGTGGACTGTTATCTTCTGGTCTGTGGTTGCTTTTTTTCTTGATCACCCAGTATGTGATCGCTGCGATCGCTAATATTGGTATGATGATCCAATAGGATGATGAAATTATGACATTGTCAGTCTGGATTTTTTTCCAGGCTGTTCGTGTTGTTCAAATGCAGTTCTTTGATCATCTCCAGAGATAGGGTTTCGCCTTGGTGCTGTTTGTCCGATAATAGTTGAAGTAATGGGGGTTGAACTTCTACTTCACGCTTTGTCTTCATGATGTACCACGAATCGTCTATGTTGATTGTTGCATTCTGTGATTGGATTATGAAAGTTCCGTCCAGAGTAAGGTTTTCTCCATCGACGTTGATGATACCCTCGAATTGGTTTAGTAGGATCGTGCCAGGAGCTACCTCCGAGTGCGATTTCACATGTTGATTATTGGTTGTTTGGCAAGTTGGTTTTTTTCTGTGAAAATACGCTCCTATGCATTTGCTATTTTTTAAGTCAATCAAATCTTCCAGTTTACATAATATTTTGTTGTTTTGGGTTTTACATTTGTTCTTATTAGCTAAACCGAAATATTGTTTATTACATTTTTATATGTGATTATAATCTATTTTTTCGATTGTTTTTCCAGATTTAATAGGTAATGCCATGATTTTCTTACATTGTTCTTTAATCACCCTAGGTATGCTGACAATATAAAGGAGAGCTCTGCCATTCGAAGCAACACTTACTTCAGCAAATTCCTATGAGCTCTTCGATATTTACAAATGTTAAGCTTTCTTCAGCATATGTTTCAATAATATTTATTTCTGTATTGGCTTTAGCCCAATCTATTGCATAAATCATATTTGTAATTTCTTCTCTTAAGAGACTCAGTTTAAATTTTGTTACTTCTATTTCTTTTACTTTATCTTCTGTTTCCGGTTTTTTATGTAATAGTAAAATGTTAGTTATTTTAATCAAATCGTTTATCTTATTTTCTACTAGCTTATTAATTATTACTTGTTTGTTATTATTTTTGAGCTGTTCATTAATTTTATCGATTACAATTTTATGGTCCTGGTGATCTGGGGTACCCGCGAGCCACTTCCACGCTGTTCCAAGTATGTCAAGAGAGCGTTTAGCTCTGAACTTTATAGGCTTTAATCTTTTGATTTCATTTTCAATTCGGGTTATTTTTCAAATAAGGAAGGGGTAATACGGGTTTGTTTTAGTTGAATTTTGTACGACCTCCTTTAACACCGACAATGCCTGTTCATACTTTTCTACTTCTACAACATGTATAATTTTGAACGTGCCGTTCTGCCTCGCTGCCATCCCAGTTTCCAGCATTACTACTCTTGATTTTGAGTAGTACAGGATAGTCGTATGTCCCAAACAGACTGGTATCAACATTAACCTGTCAAAGATGGATATTGGTCAATATTTCAACTGGTTTTTATGTACTATCCTGCATGACCTTGTTTTAATCTTTGTATTCAAATCTTCAGCTACCGTTTCCTTTTTATATCTTGGTGTTAGCTTAGAACCCAATCTCTTGTTTATTTTGACATAAATTGTTTCTCCTGGGTCATAAATTTTTATGGGTTCTTTATTCTTGTTATGGTATTGTAAGTCTGCAGATTGTTTGTCTAAAATTCTCTTTGAAGTTTTTTGTCTTTCTAGTGCTAGCTTTTCCGGAGAGTGTGCCAAGTCTAATGCGAAAAAAGTTTCTATTGGTTTTTTGTTAGTTGTACTGTGGATCGTTCTATTGTATTCATCTACTGGTCTGAATATTAGGTCTTCAAATTCTAATTCCGGATGCTCAACCTTTAGGAATCTCATTAATTCCGTGAATGTGGAATGGAATCTTTCTACCTGACCGTTGCTAGACGAAGTATACGGTGGAGTCGTGTGTACATTTATACCCAATTGATCGTTCAAAAGGAACTTTATTGAAGCGGAGTTCAACGACTTTTCATTGTCCATTACCACTGTTTTGGTTGCTCCAAAGGCTACCAATAACTCACGTAGTGGTACCTTTAAATGCTCCGCTGCTTTTGAATTCACTAACTTTATTTGTGCATATTTTGAAAATTTGTCTATTGCCGTTAAGATGGATTTGTTTTGAGTCGAGTAGAGGTCTATGTGGATTATTTCTCCTGGATAACTTGGTATAGGTGTTGATTGGATCTCTTGGTTTGGGGGGTGTCTTTGGTATTTAGAGAGTTTGCATGTTTGGCATGCTTTTACTATTGCTTCTATTTTTTTCCTCATTCCTGGAAAAAAAGACTTTAGATAAAATTTGTTTTTTGTTCTCTATTGCATTTCTATGGGCTCTGGTATGTTCTTTAGTTATGATTTCTTGCTGCTCACTATTCTCATGGACATCTGTAGTTTGGATCTGTGTAAACCTAACTTTATAATTACAGTTAGTATAGTTTTTGGGATTGAGCGGCTTGCTGTTTGATGTACCGAATTTGACACCATTCCCCTAGGAATGTTTAGTCTGGCGATTGTGTGAAGATGATTGTGTGTTGCAAGGTTATCGGGTGACATTCTTGGCGTTGCCTTCTATGATCGTGCCGATGCTCGTTATGCTGATGCTCATTACGTTGATGCTCATTATGTTAACTCTTGGGTGTTCTCTATGGGTATGGTGTGAGTGTGATTGTGATGGTGAAGCATATCTGGTCTTAACTTATAGCTTCCATGGGAACGATCGGTAAAAACTGTAACTTTTATGAATTAGACTTTTTATCAAAACTGGCTTTAAGCCGGCTTGAGGTTAATGAATCTTACTAATTTACAAGATTTTAATTTTTGTCTTATTAAAATTTTATTTCTTTTTTCAATATCTTTGTGGGCGATACTATATCCCTTCTATATGCTAGGTTGCTTTTACTTTCCTTTTTTGATTGTTATTTTCCCTCTCGCCTTTGTTCTTATGCCCCCTCAAAGAAAAAAGTTTGCCTACTGGAAACGAACTGATAGCAGCTACAAGATACATTCTTCAGTACCTTTACAATCTATTCGTATTGGATATAAGATGACAACAAATACGACTTCAGCAACTCAAACCAGTTACGTGAATACATGTATAAGATTAAAGCATTTTTTCCATTTTTATATTCTGCCGCAGATTGTTTTTGGCCATTTGACACGAAACTTTAACGCTTTGACTTGCTGATTATTTTTATTTGCTTGCCAAACGTTTCAATTGAGTCATCAAAATATGCCTCTGCCAAGGCAAATATAAACATTTTGACACGACTAAGTGTGCTGTTTATTTCTCTGTTTGGTTTAGCGCTTCCGTTTCGTTCTCAGTGATGCCAACATCCCCCTTTTCCCTATCGCTACCGCTTGTCGTGTCTTTTCTGATATTACGTATACGTATACCGACATACGTACATATGTTCATTAGACATCTGCATGAATGGCAGAAAATCGACGTTCGAATTCAACTCAAACGAAAAGCAATGAATTGAATGAGTGAGAACGCGTAAAAATTAAAGGGTTGGTTTTGAATATATTCGAATACAAGACAGATTTTTTATTAATTCGTAGAACACAAAGCCTACAGACAAAAAGGAAATAAAATAAAAACGCAAGTCAGTGTATTTTACATACTTATATATATATACTTATATTTATTTTTCCTATATATAATTATAGTATAATAATATGTACATATGTATTACATATGTAAGCCTATATTTATATATGTATTAAATTTATGTATGTAAGCCTATATTTATACATGTATTTAGATTGTTAATGTTAAAAAAATTTTTAGTGCTCATTCCACCAAGCAAATGGATCAAAATCTACATATACTTATATACTTATATTGGATACTTATATTGGATACTTATATTGGATACTTATATTGGAATATGATGCTATTTCTTGATCTATTTGGTCGAAATTTGAATCGACTTGAAGTCAGCAAACTCATCGTTATCTATTGGTGCTTGAGTTGGGCTGCAAACATTTTCTATGAAGAAATGTTGCATTATATTTTTGCAATCATTGACTACATCCTCTTTTTCTGCAGTTGAAAATTGTAGCAATTTGTTTGTTGGTGGGAAAAGGATTTGGCTATTTAATGCGGATTTAAGTAACTGAACAATTTCAATGTCAGTGTTATTGATCTGGCAACTTTTTTTTTAACTTATTTTTATTTGGAATAATTAGATGTATGGTTGGACGTTTAGTTGCTTCCAGTTTTTTTGAAACATTTTCAAAAGGTTCCAATACCTTAACTATTGTACCTAAATGATTAAAATTTATGCCTTCTATTCTATCTAATATGGGTTTTATCCTCTAGAACTGTTACAAGTTCGATCCAATTAAATTCCACTGATTTTAAAAGGTAGAAAACTGTATTCCAGCGTACTCGCTGCCCACTGGGCAAACACATTTTAGCGAAAATCCCAACGAGGAATTAATTGCTGATTTTTTGAAATACTTCACCAACTTGGTGCAAGTGGACACAATGAAGCTCATGTCAGGAACAGCATCGATAGCTTTTTCCACAGCGTTGTTCAGCAGATAGTTCACGCAGTGAATTTTATCCAAATCACGAAAAGGCTTAATCATGTTGGACCCTCGATCTGTTACAATAATAGGCTTGTCCCCTTCGAGATCGCATCCGAAGTTTTCCAAAGTTTACATTATGTTGGTGCGAATATTTGAGCCCAGTTAAAAAAAAATCTTAATTGAATTTATGTTGTAAACTCGTAGATTAACTTAATATACCTGTGCAGGACGACTCCTTCGTTGACTTCATAGCCATTAACCGATCCACCAAAACTCCATCCATTATATAGTGGATAGTACACGATAAATACGAAACTCTTAAAAAATTATCCGTCCATATATCGCTAGTGATAGCATATCCAAACGCCTTATATTTTTGTATTTGGTTTTTGTTGAATAACATAACACAGCTGTTGAATAACATAACATAGCTAAAGTTGCGTCGTTATGTATACCTGCAAAAATTACATTATGAAGAGCCTAAAACAAAATTACTTCCTCTTTCCTATTCGAAACGTGTAAGTGGCTGGTCGTGTGAAAATCAAGAATATAAAATCTAAAGAAATAAAAACAATCATAAAATAATAAAACATATTATTGTGCTTTTGTTTAAAATTAAACCAATAGTAAGCCAATCGAACTAATATTACAACAGGTTATGCGGCCAGTGTACGTTCCACAAAAAAGGAAAAAAATTAAAATTTGCACATTGAGTTTTTTTAACAGACGTTTGTTTTACACATATATAGTATATATATGTATATATATTATATACATATAAATTTGTCAATTAAGTGACTAATAAGTCAAAGCCTACTAGATAGTTGACAGGCATGTCAATTGTAGCCCTGGCATTACCTTTGCAGCGGCTGCAGACTGACGTCTGGAATGTTGCTGGGAATGTTGACTTTGCAGTATGACAATCATCTTTGCCTTGGCAACATGTTTAGAAACAAATTGGTCAATCTGTCATCAGGTCAGGTCCTATATAAAGGGGAGACTCGGGCTAGAGGGCTAGAGAGCCAGTGAAGAAACCCCCTGGGAACTAGCCGTACAGAAAAAGGTATAAGTGGTATAAGTATAAAGTAAAAGTCTAAGTGAAATAAAAAGTACTAAGTGACCATTTCCAGTTGAAAATATGAGCGAGGCGAGCAAGAATCCTGACGTCCCGACATCAGAAGTGGGATTTAACTCAAGACCAACAATAAATGAGGAGCAGTTTCGCATTTTATTAGAACAACAAAATCGAAACTTCTGGGAGCTAGCAAAAACTTTTCGTGCATCGCCTAGTGAGTCTCGACAAGATGGTGAAATTGTTCTACCGAAATTTAACTCCGACGCTGCTGGAGCCAACGCCACGCAATGGTGTGCTACGGTGGACATCGTTCTAAAAGAAAAACCATTGCAAGGTAGTGCGTTAATTTGGGCCTTGACGAAGTCATTGGAAAGAAGCTCTTTGCAGTGGTTATCATAGATTTGCTACCCAGGCATCACATTGGAATAATTTAGACAGCTTTTCGTTTGACAATAAGCGGTCCAGCTCTTCAGACGATTATTCAATTGCAAAGCGTGCTAAAACATTGCCAATCAAATGTTACTCATGTGAGAAGCTTGGACACAGGAAGTCGGAATGCAGAGTGCAGAAACCTTCTACATCTGGAGAAGATCAGCGAGCTTCGTCAGTGCGTGCTAAAGTCGTGACATGCTATCGATGTCACGAGACGGGACACATCTCTACTCAATGCCTCAAGAGTAGAGTAAGAGAGTTAACCTATGTGTCGTTGATGAACCAAAAGCAATTATGTTGCACAGAGGTGAGAATTTTCCGATTACATTTGATTCAGGCGCAGAATGCTCGTTAGTCAAAGAGAGCATAGCACACAAACTGTCTGGGAAAAAAACAAATAACGTAATATCATTAAGTGGAATTGGTAATATTAGTGTAGTTTCGTTAATTCAAATCACAAGTAATGTAATGATAAATGGAAATTGTATCGAAATGTTCGTTTCTGAAAACAACGGTACATATTTGGGCTTCGAAGTGAAAGCAGGCGAGATTAGGCCAAACTCACAGAAGATTACTGCATTAAGTTTATTACCACCTCCGCAGACTGTTTCCAGTTTGCGACAGTTTATTGGTTTGTACCCTATTTTGCCAAAATAATGAAAAGGAAAATCGGGAAAAGGAAGTATTGTCTGAGATGTTCAACTCGAGAATGTTCGAAAAAAAATAGTAACTGTCCTTGAATAGGGATTCCCGGAGAGAAGAGAAAATAACTCAGTCTTCATTCGTTGAATTCAAAATATGAACTGATTTTATTAACAAAAGTACGGAGTTTATATAGGATTATCTTAGGCTCTAGGAGGTAACAATTTTTCTTAGAAGATGTTATTCTAGACTCACACCCACGTATTTGGGGGTTGAAAATTTATTATTATTTTGGGCACGGCGTCGGCCGCTTGACATTCTGCCGTTGTGATCTTTTGGGTTAGTTTAAAAAATACAAATGTTTTATCCCACCTCGTGTGTGGCTGATTCTAATTTTAGACATATGCTAGGTTAGTGTTTTGGTACAAAGGTACCGTTGCATTGTATTTTCTTTAGTGCATCTGATTTGGTGAAGCCAGCTCAGATGAACACTGTGTTTATTCTTAAACATTCTGCGAGGGGCCGCCAAATGGGGCGATTGGGATTCTTATATGTTTATTACGTTGTCTTAAGCAAATTATTATTATTAATATTATCATTAATAAAATTACCAACATTGAAGAAGCATGACCAGCTACGTGATGGAATTTTAAACCTAGTAATTCAATATGATGTTCCTTTAATGATTGTAATTGGCTTCCTATTCTTTCTAATTCTGCCGAATGGTTTACTATGTTTGCTTCTACTGAACTCCATGCTATATTTTCTATGTTACTAATATCGCCTACGTGCGAAGTTTTAACAGCTATGTACGACTCTGATTGGACGCTATGATGAGCAACTAAAATTTTATCTTCTGCCCTAGCTGTGCAGCCTGATCTGAGTCTTAAAATTCCTTGTTCTGGTATCTCTAGCACCTCCTGCTGTTCGTTACCGCATTGGACTCTGGCCTTAGTTTTAGGCGGTACCTTGAATAACCAACTACTGCTGCTATCTAATTCTACCCAGTAAGATTTTGTCTCCACGATCGTTGTGTATACGCAACTAGATTTGTTATTCTGTTTAAAAGGTGTCAGCTCGCAGGCATTATCATTGGCACTACTCCATGGCCAACTTCATTCACATGTTCTCCTGTTCGACTACCAGCTACGACTTTTTTGCATAGCTGGCTCAGACATTAGATGATACAAGTCTATTTCAAAGTTATATATTAAATACTGGCTATCTATATGGACAATTATCATTTGATTATTGTTTAATCGTACAGGTACTGGAACAACTTTATAGAGAAAAGATGGATGCCTACCAAAAAGTGGTATTTTTGCATTTATGATTAGTTTTCTGTCAATAAAGATACCCTTGGCCGTCAACAGAGTATATATATCTTTTAACTCAGTCCCTGTGCTTTTACCTGGTAGTACTAAATCTTCGGACAACTTGTCCTTTATATTCGTTATTTCCAACTTCATCTGGGTTGGTTTCAAAATGTTAGGTTTAACCTACCATGGTTAATGTCTATTAAGAGATTTATAATTCCTGTCTGGTTTTTTTTACATTCATCCACCACTAAACTCAGTTGCCTTACAATCATGAAAAACTGGATGGATTCTCTATATACGTAATAGCTTTCTTTTAGAATTTCCGTCATATTTTCAATCCGGTTGTTCATGTTGCGAAAGTTATCATTTATTTCATCTATAGTTGTCGTAAGAATGTTTGCCGTGGAGTCTACTATCGATGTGTGCCTTTCTTGAAGGTGTTTCAAATTTTGCTGATTTGTCAGTAAATTTCTCATGTTTTCTTCCATCTGTACTCTGTCATCTGCATCCATTATGCCAAATAATATATGGTACAGTGAACCCATGAATTCAAACGGTGCTCGTTTGCTTCTTGGCTTATTTTGACTCATGAACAATCTATTATTTTCTTCGATTTCCGTAAGCCGTTTTATCGTGTTATTTAACACGAAATGGCACTGGTCTTCGAAATTATATAACTTTTGACATAAATCCCTCATTTTAGGAATCAATCTGTCACCTTTAGTAAGCATTTCAAAATATGCCAACATGTCATAGTATACAACCAGATCCCATGAGGACGCTACTACCTCCACCTCACCCATTGGATCCAAGTACAATGCCGCTGTTGCGTTTAGTTCTTTTACCGTAATTTTTGGTCGATTATCTTTAATGCTTGCTGCATTCGACAATTGACAAAGTAGCATCAACTTTGCTAACATCATTACGGTTCCTACTTTGGACAGATGATCGAATCTGGTAGTTTCCCGATGTCGGTTGTCCTCAACGTCTTCTGATGATTTTACCCCAATGAGTGGACAAATTTTATTTATAGGTCTTGTAATTGACCCTTCCTGCAATTTGACTTTACCTCCAATGTGAGCTCCTGCCGGGGGCCATAAATTTATATCTTGAGTTTTGTTGATGTATTTCTTTGGAATTGTGTTGTTTTTATTTTGAAATTTACCATTCTTCTTCTCCCAACGTTGTCTAACGCCTGTGACATCTATTGTTGTTGCCACTACAGATTTATTCTGATTTGATTTGGTGCATCCCGAGACGATCCAACCAAATTGAGTATTTTGGCCTAGCAGGCCATCAATCTTTTTAATTCCCCCTTTTAAGATTTGGGTATATACGTTTACTCCCATTATTATGTCAATCCTACCAGGTTTATTAAAGGTAGGATCAGCTAGCACGTAAGTTTGCCATTTTGACATGTTCACGTTTTCTATTTTTAATGGAAGAGTTTTCATTAACTTTGGCAACACAATTGCCTCAACCTTTAGATGTCGCTTCCAGGGATTTCGCGTCTTTACATCTATCTTTACCTTATATATTGTTTTTTTGGATTTTATGGAGGTCACGCCACTTATTTCTGTATATTGTTTAATTTTAGGTAATTTTAATATTTGAGCGGCCTCTTCGGACAAAATGGTGCTCTGTGAACCACAATCAATAAGGGCTCTTAGAGTCTTATATCCTCCATTTACATCTTTTACTTGTATTACTGCTGTGGCCAACAGTGCTGGTTCTGCGGTTACACAAGTATTAACTCTCTCCTGTGCTTCTTCAAAATAAAGTAAGGTATGGTGTTTCTTACTGCACAATGAACAGACAATTTCATTTGTGCACACCTTATTGCTTGAATGGTTCAAGCATCTTATGCAAAGCTGCACTTTTTTGGCTGTTTCATACCTTTCAGCAGGTGTCAAACCTTTAAACATATAGCACTTATATGCTTTGTGTCCGGCAATTTTACAAATCGGACATTTATCTTCGACTTCCGTATAATTTAACACAGTTTTTAGCGGTTTTTTCTCTTCTTTGCTCATGGCACTTAGCGAGCAATATCTTTGCTCCAAGTATTCCATGACATCGATAGCATTTGAATTTGCCTTGTTTTTCTAATCTGACTCTCATACAATTGTAGAGCCTCTCTGTCAAATTTCCTTAGTAGGAGTTGTGCGAATATGTCGTCAACTTCATCGGACAAATTTGCTTTAATTTTAATTAAGTGTATTGACTCATTAACTATGTCAATCACTTCTTTAACACTTTTTGAGGATTCATTGTTGATCATCGGTAAATCAACAATCCGATTTAATTGTTCGAAAAAACCCTCCGATTATTTTCATACCGCTTGGTTAACAATTCCCAAGCGGCACTATAGTTATCAGCTGAACCTGACAATAGATGGGCTACCATGCTCTTTGCTTCGCCCTTTAACGCGGATTTTAAATAATTGAACTTAAGAGCAAGACTTAGATCCTCTATTTTTTTCAATCAGTTCCGCGAATAATTCTACAAACAAGTCCCATTCTCTTGGCTCTCCAGAAAATGTGGGTACTTGTATTTTTGGCAACACCGGTAGCTCTCCTCTCACGGTAACATTCTCAACTTTCAAATTTTTCTGATCATTTATTTTCTCTTCTAATGCTGACAAGGTATTCTGAACGTCGAATTCTAATTCTTCAATGACTTCTCTAAGCGTTTCATTATGTATAAGTTCACCTGTATAAGCTTGGCACATCTGTACCTTCTTGAACAAGAATTTTATTTTTATACCCTTGCAAAAAGGGTATATTAATTTTGGTCAGAAGTGTGCAACGCATAGAACTCATATCATCATCATCATCTCAGACCATATAAAGTATATATATTCTTGATCAGCACGACGAGACGAGTTCAAATAGCCATGTCCGTCCGTCCGTCTGTCTGGATCAACGCGAACTACTCCGAGACCGTAAGAGCTACAGAGCTGAAATTTTGCACGTAGGCTTGTATATACTGCAGGCATTGTATATCTCGGATTCAGCCGGATCGGACCACTATATCATATAGCTCCCATACAAACGTCAAAGTCACGAAACAGTGACTTTGTCAATAACTTCATTAATTTTATAGCTATTATCATAAAAGTTGGTATTTGTCTGTTCTTATTAATAATTGGGCCAAATTTGATCAAGATTGGGTGACTATATCATATAGCTCCCATACAAACGGCAAAGTCACGAACAGTGACTTTCTCAATAACTTGATTAATTTTATAGCTATTGTCATAAAAGTTGGTATTTGTCAGTTTTATGTTCTTATTAATGATTGTGCCAAATTCGATCAAGATCGGGTGACTATATCATATAGCTCCCATACAAACGGCAAAGTCACGAACAGTGACTTTTTTCAATAACTTCGTTACTTTTTAAGCTATTGTCGTGAAATTTAATAAACGTTAGTTTAATGAAGCTATAAATGTGCCAAATTTGGTCAAGATCGGGTGACTATATCATATAGCTCCCATAGAAACGATAGGTGGAAAACAGTGACTTTCATCAAAAAGTTCGTTATATCCTATGCTAAGATTGAAGGCAGTTCTTTCGCAAAAATTAGTCTTTTTGGATGAAACGTTTTTACACTTTGATGGCTGTGGGTAAGGAAAGAATTACCAAAACAGTTGCAAGGGTATACAAACTTCGACGCGGTCGAAGTTAACCCCGGCCCTCTGGTTTTAATATACATTTCGCCTGTTCTATTGTCTATCGTACGTAAATCTTTGCTCACTATGTCCAAATATATCTGAATCTGACGGAACTTTTCTTGAAATTTTTCCTGGCTAACATTAGCATTCTCATTACTAGAGGTCGCGTTTTCCCGCGACTCCCCGATGCTGACCTCAACATTTTCTGACATCGTTGCATCTGCTTCACTGCTCTCCGACTCAACAGTGTCCTGCCTACTTGATTCTCCTTTGGCTATTAATCTGGCTGCCATCTCTAAACCCTCCTCATACTTTCCATCTGTAAAATAGTAGTGTTCGGTTACGGCACTCTGTATCATTTGGCTATGGTAACTAATCCGTTGCTTCTGAATCTCAGCTTTTTCATTAAGAATCTTGCTAGTTAACTTACTAGCATCTAATTCTTATATCTTCTTTAATCTTTTGTACAACTCGTGTTGCTTTCCTAACAATTTTTCAGTTTTGGTAGGGAACATTTTTGTATGGTCTATAATAAATTGCTTTTTTTTTTTTAAATTTATTTTTTGTATGTATATTTATTTTTATATTACTATTGACCTCGCAACTTGCTTAAAAATATCATGAATTATATATATTTTTTTAATATTTTGGTTTTTAAATGTTTGTTTTTTAGTGTGTTGTTTTTTTTTACATATATCCCTGCTTATTTTTGGGTATGGTTTTCAGGCCACACTCTAATCGGACAGCTTTTAATGCCGCACAATTGTACATAGTTTGTTATAATTATGGTAAAAAAAAATATGCATCGCAGTGCATTAAAAAAAAATGTGCGACGCAGCGCATAGTTGTTTATTTTGGTGGGCGCTCTTTGTAGCGCTATCGGTCCAGATGTTGAGCAGCTTTTAAGTTGCCGGTGCTGGTCTTCGCACAGGCTGTTGGGGAGCCGATGCTGGTTTCCCCGATCTCTTGGCTCCGGGGGTCTAGCTTGTCGCGCTAGACGCACAGACGTATTCGCAATAAGGTGAGTCAAATGGTCCAGGGCCGTCCTTGGGACCCGTCTTGCCCGGTATGTGTTTATTTTTTTTTTTGCTGTGTCGTTGCTCAGCTGCTGTTGTCCAGGGCCTATGGGCTCAGGCGGTACCGGTGCCGGTCATCGCACCAGATTTTGTCGAATTAGCAGCCTCTTCTTTGCAACTATCTTGTTGCTCTGCTGCTGCTTGTAGTTGCTGACTTGCAACTACATACACACTTTTAACTTTAACTTTAACTTTTTTTTTCGATATTAGGGCTTCCAATACGCCACACACAAAAACTCCCGCCGCCGATATTACTACAGCTCCACTAGCCAACCTGTCTTTAAAATCGGACGCACGCACTTTTTAATTATTAAGCAATATTTTGCTTTTTATATTATACTCTGTCTCTTACCACGGGTGGGGGAAAACAAGAGTTATTTTATTTTTGCTACCTTTAGCTGATCTTACCTACAGAGTTCCTTTTTCTCGAAGGACCAAAATGAATAGGGATTCCCGGAGAGAAGAGAAAATAACCCAGTCTTCATTCTTTGAATTCAAAATATGAACTGATTTTATTAACAAAAGTGCGGAGTTTATATAGGATTATCTTTGGCTCTAGGAGGTAACAATTTTTCTTAGAAGATCTTATTCTAGACTCACACCCACGTATTTGGGGGTTGAAAATTTTTTATTATTTTGGGCACGGGGTCGGCCGCTTGACATTCTGCCGTTGTGATCTTTTGGGTTAGTTTTAAAAATACAAATGTTTTATCCCACCTCGTGTGTGGCTGAGTCTAATTTTAGACATATGCTAGGTTAGTGTTTTGGTAAGGTACCGTTGTATTGAATTTTCTTTAGTGCATCTGATTTGGTGAAGCCAGCTCAGATCAACACTGTGTTTATTTCTGTTTATTTTTGACCCACAATACCCCATTGAGTTACACACTGACGCCAGTTCATGTGGACATGGTGCAATACTCCTACACCGTATTAATGGTAATCCTCATGTGGTGGAATATTTTAGCAAAGTAACTTCGCCCTCTGAGACTAGATATCACTCATACGAGTTGGAAACATTGGCTGTGGTTGCTTCTGTAAAACACTTTCGTCATTATCTGCTTGGGCGAAAGTTTGTGGTATATACTGGTTGTAATTCGCTTAAGGCTTCACGGACAAATATAGACTTAACACCAAGAGTTTATCGCTGGTGGGCCTATCTGCAATCATTCGATTTTGATATCCAATATAGAGAGGGAAAACACATAGCTCATGCAGACTTCTTTTCCAGGAATCTAGTTCCTTCAAAGCCACAAATTGTGTTCGAAAAAATCACCGAGAAGCGAATAAACTTAGCTGAGATTTCAAGCGAGTGGCTGCTTACGGAGCAGATCCAGAGATTGTAGAAATAGTTCGCAAGCTCAATTCTAACGAGCAACAAGACGATTTAATTAAAACCAGTAGAACACGTTGTCTACCGGTGGTGCCACGAACGTTTAGATGGTCCGTGGTAAATCAAGTACACGAGTCAATTATGCACCTTGGTTAGCAGAAAACTCTTGACAAGGTCTACCAATATTATTGGTTTCATAACATGAATAAATATGTTCGCAAGTTTGTAAATAATTGCATTACTTGTAGGACTTCCAAGTCGCCTTCTGGGAAAATACAAGCTGAGCTCCATCCAATCGCGAAGGTGAACATCCTTTGGCACACTGTTCACATAGATATTTCCGGAAAATTGAGCAGTAAAAGCGACCTAAAAGAATATGTCATCGTTCAGATTGATGGCTTCACGAAATTTGTACACCTTTATCACACACTTAAAATAGACACAGAAAGCTGCGTTAAGGCCTTAAAAGCCTCGAGTGCCCTATTCGGGATACCTCACAAAATATAAAACTTCATCTAATCGCAACTGGGACAAGTCGTGCAAACGGTCAGGTTGAGCGTGTTATGAGTACACTCAAAAATTTGCTAACTGCTGTCCAGTCGAGCCAAAGATCCTGGCAGGATGCACTTGGCGAGGTTCAGCTTGCATTAAATTGCACAGTGCAACTGAAGCGAGCCCGTTGGAAATGTTGATAGGAAAAGAGGCTCGACCGATAGGGTTAATTCCACCAGTGGACACAGAAATCGAGATTGATTTGAACAGTGTTCGGACTCGTGCCAGTGATAAGATGAAGAGTTTGGCTGAGTATGATAAACAACGCTTTGACAAAACTAAGGCCACGGTTGTAAGGCATAATGTTGATGACTATGTTCTGCTAAGAAACGAGGAGAGACACCAAACGACATTAGACCCGAAATTCAAGGGCCCATTTTTTTGTTACTGAAGTCCTGGAAGGGGACAGATATATGTTAAAATCGCTAACAAATAAACGGCTTTACAAATACTGTCATGAAGACACTAGAAGAATTCCAGATGGTAAAATTCCTGATGAATTGGATATTGATAATGAAAATCAGAGCTTATCAGAGAATATGAGACTGAGAGTGTCTCGTCCAAGTGAGACGATGAATTAAATTTATTATTTTGTTTTATTTGTATTTTTTATATATTGGATATTCATTTTATGGCATACGTTCATTTGAAAGTTAAGCAAATATTTTGTTAATTTGTTGAAATCGCATAGTGCAAGCACAATGATTAATTGTTTTGTTACAATTTAAGTAAATTTTTTGAATTTTGTTAAAAAAAAAAAAAAGAAGAAGAAGAAGAAGATACTCTGTATGGTATGGTTAAGAATAAAACTTAAGTTCAGTTTATATTATGAAACTCAAAATGTGTCTCTGAACTTGATATTTGGTCATTACACGAGGATGTGTGAATGGCAGAATGGTTATCCGTCTAGGAAAGACGATATTTTGTTATCCGTCTAGGAGAGACGATGTTTGGTTATCCGTCTAGGAGAGACGATGGTTATCCGTCTAGGAAAGACGATGTTTTGTTATCCGTCTAGGAAAGACGATGTTTTGTTATCCGTCTAGGAGAGACGATGTTTGGTTATCTGTCTAGGAGAGACGATGGTTATCCGTCTAGGAAAGACGATGTTTTGTTATCCGTCTAGGAGAGACGATGTTTTGTTATCCGTCTAAGAGACGATGATCGAGTTCCGTTTGGTAAGTTTGAAGTTAAAAATTAAAATATTACACGAGGACGTGTACAGGTCAGGATGGCCGTGTCAATTAAGTGACTAATAAGTCAAAGCCTACTAGATAGTTGACAGGCATGTCAATTGTAGCCCTGGCATTATCATTGCAGCAGCTGCAGACTGACGTCTGGAATGTTGCTGGGAATGTTGACTTTGCAGGATGACAATCATCTTTGCCTTGGCAACATGTTTAGAAACAAATTGGTCAATCTGTCATCAGGTCAGTTCCTAGGTAAAGGGGAGCATCTGGCTAAGAGCTCAGTGAAGAAACCCCCCTGGGGAACTAGCCGAACAGGAAAAGGTATAAGTGAAAAGTAAAAGTACAAGTGAAAAGTAAAAAGTCTAAAAGTGAAAAGTAAAAGTCTAAGTGAAATAAAAAGTACTAAGTGAACATTTCCAGTTGAAAATATGAGCGAGGCGAGCAATTATGGAAAAGATAAAGCTTACTATAAATCAGTTTAACGGTGAGAAATATTCTGTTTGGAAAAAAGAATAAACCCACTACTTGCTGAACAAGTTGCATTAAAAGTTATTGATAGCGAGGCTCCTACAGAAAGAGATGAAAGTTGGGTTAAGGCCGAACGGTATGCAAAAAGTATAGTGGTAGGGCACTTAGGTGATGCATTTTTGGGTTTCGCAACAGACAACAACACAGCACGTGATATTCTAAGGAACCTGGATTCTGTGTATGAACGAAAAAAGTGTGGCATCTCAGTTAGCTGAATGAATTGTTAGCATCCGGCGCCAATATAGACGAAATGGACAAAGTTTACTTACTTACTGCACACTTTGCCAATATCATATGACGGGGTCATCACTGCTATAGAGTTTTTGTTAAGCACCGTTGGTTCGATCATGAGACAAAACTAAACAACGCTAATAATGAAACAAGTAAAAATGTATTACATGTGGAGGCTAAAAATAAATATAATAATAATAACTACAAAAACAATTATAATAACAAATATAAATATAAAAATAAATATAAAAATTATAATAAAAATAATAATACTCGCAAGGCATTTAATGACAAATACAAAAAAAATAATATAAAATGTCACCACTGTGGCAAGCCAGGTCATATAAAAAAAAAAATTTAATGTATTTAAAAAACTATTAAATGACAATAATAAAGAAAATAACACACAATCTCATATTGCAACGACCACGCCAGGTTTCGCGTTCGTGATTCAAAGTTTGAATTCGAATAATAATAAGTTGAAAACAAATGTGAATTTCATCCTTGACTCGGGATTCTGTTGAACTTCAAACTCCAATGAAGATTGCCATCGCCAAGGAAGGGCAATACATCTTTGCAACAAAACGTGGAATCGGTCGTCTTAAAAATGGGTACCAGATAACACTAGAAGATGCATTATACTGCCGAGAAGTTACAGAATATCTAATCTCTGTAAAAAGACTACAAGAGGCTGGAGTGAAAGTAGTGTTTGACGAGTCTGGAGTTAAATTGACAAAAGGTTGTATTATTATTGCCGAAAACTCAGGTGAGTACAATATGCCAATTTTTGAATTCAAAGCATATAAAATTTATATAAAAACTGAAAGTTTATATAAAAAATTTGGCATGAAAGATTGGGCCATATAAGTAAAGGGAAAATGGAAATAAAAAAAAAATTTGTTTCAAGATAATAGACTACTTGATAAAGTTAATCCTACAGACGATATATGTGAAGCTTGTTTAAATGGAAAGCAAGCCAGATTACGTTTTGACAAATATAAAAACAAAGAACATATAAGTATAGCACTTTTTTGTTATACATTCTGTTGTCTGCGGTCCGATTACACCCACAACTATTGATGATAAAAACCAGAGGGCCGGGGTTAACTTCGACCGCGTCAAAGTTTGTATACCCTTGCAACTGTTTTGGTAATTCTTTCCTTACCCACAGCCATCAAAGTGTAAAAACGTTTTATCCAAAAAGACTAATGTTTGCGAATGAACGGCCTTCAATCTTAGCATAGGATATAACGAACTTTTTGATGAAAGTCACTGTTTTCCACCTATCGTTTCTATGGGAGCTATATGATATAGTCACCCGATCTTGATCAAATTTGGCACAATCATTAATAAGAACATAAAACTGACAAATACCAACTTTTATGACAATAGCTATAAAATTAATGAAGTTATTGAGAAAGTCACTGTTCGTGACTTTGCCGTTTGTATGGGAGCTATATGATATAGTCACCCGATCTTGATCAAATTTGGCACAATCATTAATAAGAACATAAAACTGACAAATACCAACTTTTATGACAATAGCTATAAAATTAATGAAGTTATTGAGAAAGTCACTGTTCGTGACTTTGCCGTTTGTATGGGAGCTATATGATATAGTCACCCGATCTTGATCAAATTTGGCACAATCATTAATAAGAACATAAAACTGACAAATACCAACTTTTATGACAATAGCTATAAAATTAATGAAGTTATTGAGAAAGTCACTGTTCGTGACTTTGCCGTTTGTATGGGAGCTATATGATATAGTCACCCGATCTTGATCGAATTTGGCACAATCATTAACAAGAACATAAAACTGACAAATACCAACTTTCATGACAATAGCTATAAAATTAATGAAGTTATTGAGAAAGTCACTGTTTCGTGACTTTGACGTTTGTATGGGAGCTATATGATATAGTGGTCCGATCCGGCTGAATCCGAGATATACAATGCCTGCAGTATATACAAGCCTACGTGCAAAATTTCAGCTCTGTAGCTCTTACGGTCTCGGAGGAGTTCGCGTTGATCCAGACGGACGGACGGACGGACGGACGGACATGGCTATTTGAACTCGTCTCGTCGTGCTGATCAAGAATATATATACTTTATATAGTCTGAGATGCTTCGTTCTATGCGTTGCACACTTCTGACCAAAATTAATATACCCTTTTTGCAAGGGTATAATTACTATGTAGTTTTTGTAGATCAGTTTACACATTATTGTGTTACTTACCTAATAAAACATAAATCAGATGTATTTATAATGTTTAAGGACTTTGTGGAGAAAAGTGAGGCGCACTTCAACCTGAAAGTTGTGAATCTATACATCGATAATGGTAGGGAATATTTGTCTAGCGATATGCGAGACTTTTGTACTCAGAAAGGAATCAGTTATCATTTAACTGTACCATATACTCCACAGTTGAATGGAGTATCAGAAAGAATGATTAGAACAATTACTGAGAAAGCTCGTGCCATGGTCAATGGTGCAAAGTTGGAAAAATATTTTTGGGGTGAAGCTGTTCTGACAGCAACATATATAAATATTTCGGGTGAAGGCACTGTGAGATCGTGCAGCAACGCCTTACGAAATGTGGCATAATAGAAAGCCAGTTTTAAAGTATTTAAAAGTATTTGGTTCAACTCTATACGTACACAATAAAATCATAAAACGGAAATTTGACAATAAATCATTTAAAAGTATCTTTGTGGGATATGAACCTAACGCTTTTAAGTTTTGGGATATTGAAAATAAGAAATTTATTGTTGCTAGAGATGTGGTAGTTGATGAGACAAATATGGTAAACTCAAGAGCTGTTAAAAGTGACATTCTGAATGATAGTAAGGATGAAGTAAACATTGAATTCCCGAAAGAGAGTAAGGAAAATATAGAAGATAATTTCCAGAATGAGAGTATGGAATGTTGTGCACCAAATATCCTGAAAGTAAGGATAATGAAAAGGAATTCATGGTTTGCAATTTAACGGCTAATGAAAAGGTGAATTTCCAGAATGAGAGTATGGAATGTTGCGTACCAGAGATCCTGAATGAAAGTATGGACAATAATACAGACAGTTTCCCGAATGAGAGTAAGGATGATAAACAGCCTTGTGAAGTCTCAAATCGAGTTATCAATGATTCAACTAGAAAAAGCGAAAGATTGAAAAATAAACCACATATATCCTATGACGAAGATGAATCAAGTTTAAATAATTATATTTTTAATGCTCACACAATTTTCGACGAAGGCCCTCATTCATTCGAAGAAATAAAAAGTAGTAGCTGTTAAAGTATATTTATCGGTTAAACAAAACTGACTATTCTTAAAAGACCTGAAAATAAGAAAATAGATAGTGAAGGCAAGATTAGTTGCATGCGTTTTACACAAAATATCAAATAGATTATGAAACATTCGCTCCTACTTGCTAGAATTCCTGGAGTCTTGTTTCTTGTCTTGTCTGTCCAATATAACTTTAAAGTACATCATATGGATGTTAAAACGGAATTTCTAAATGGTATGCTAAAAGAAGAAATATATATGAAAATCCCTGAGGGAATTATTTGCAATGATGGAAATGTATGTAAATTGAATAAAGCAATTTATGGGCTCAAACAAGCAGAAAGGTGCTGGTTTGAAGTGTTTGAGCAAGCGCTCAAGGAGTGTGAATTTAAGAATTCTCCTGTTGATCCGTGTATATATGTTCAAGATCAATGCAATATAAATAAAAATATTAATTTGTTATTATATGTGGACGATTTAGTAATAGCGACATCAGACATAAAAATATTGAACAGTTTCAAACAATACCTTATGACAAAGTTTAGAATGACAGATTTGGGGGAAATACTACTATTTGATTGGAAGTTTAATGTAAGTAATGCTTTATTTTGTACTCGTCCGGATATTGCAACAGCCGTTAATATTCTAAGTAGATATACTAATTAAAATTATATAGAACTATGGCAAGGTTTAAAAAGGGTTCTGAGGTATCTTAAAGGTAATATTGACATGAAACTAATTTTAAAAAAAAAATTTTGATTTTGAAGATGTTTTCGTTGGCTATGTTGACACCGATTGGGGTGGGAATGAAACTGATAGTAAAAGCACAACAGGTTATCTTTTTAAAATGTTCAATTCAAATCTTATTTGTTGGAATACAAAAAGGCAGAATTCAGTAGCGGCATCATCTACTGAAGCAGAGTATATGGCCTTGTTTGAAGCTGTAAGAGAAGCCTTATGGCTGAAGTCTCTTTCATATTAAACTGGACAAACCAATAAAAATATTTGAAGATAAACAGGGTTGTATAAGCATAGCCAGTAGTTCATCATGTCATAAGCGGTCAAAACATATAGATATTAAATATCATTTTGCCAGAGAGCAAGTAGAAAATAACCTTGTTTCTATTGAGTATATTCCCACAGAAAATCAACTGGCTGATATTTTTACAAAACCATTATCTACTGGAAGGTTCATGGAGCTGAGAGGCAAAATGGGACTGCTTTGAGAAGTCAAAAATGACAAAATCTACAATTTAACCACATCTTATAAACTAAACGGAAGATAATTTTTTTTAAAGTAATGTTTAACGTAACCTTTTAAATGAAAATAATGTTTGTTTTGCTTAAATGATATAAATGATCTGATTGGTGTTAAAAGAAATAAAATCAATCATAAAATAATAATACATATTATTGTGCTTTTATTTAAAACTAAACCAATAGTAAGCCAACCGAACTAATATTACAACAGTTTTTAATTGTGCCAAAGTGTGTTTCCTAAAAAGTTTCTTTTTTTCGGGAGGGGGAGTGGGAGGGGGGAAAAAAAAAAAAAAAACCCGCGGTGCAAAAAAAAAATAAAAAAAAATAAAAACCAAAAAAATAAAAAAATTTTAAAAAAAAAAATTTCCTTTTTAAAGGGTTTTTTGGGGGGAAAAAAAAAGGGAAGGTTGGGATCGGCATGTCAGCTGTGTAGAGGGTGTATAGCACTGTGCCTAGAACGCTTCCCTGGGGGACTCCGTCTCTGACGTCTTTGATGGCAGAGTTTGCATCACCGTATTTCACGTAAAATATTATTTTCAAGGTATGATTTTAGCAGCATGTAGAATGGGGCAGGACGTGCAGTTTTGATCTTGTATAAAAGGCCAGTGTGCCAGACCTTGTCGAATGCTTGCTTCACATCTAGAAATACTCCAGTACAATATTTCTTCTCCTAGAGAGCCTCAAGAATTCTCCCCGAGATCCCTTGACATTGTTCGGGTGTGCCATGGCATTTTCTGATCCCAAATTGGTGATCGGGGATCAACCCGGCATTGTACAGAGTTAGCATTCTACGCAAAAATAGTCTCTCGGCTATTTTGGAGAATATTGCCAATAAACTCATCGGTCGATATGAGGCCACCTTCGCTGCAGGTTTCCCAGGTTTTTGTAATAGAATGGTTTCGGCGCAATTCCACTGAGTGGGGAAGAAAGGAAGGAAGCTTTTATTTGTAATTTTGAGGAGCAACTGTAAACCATTCGGAGGCAGGGCTTTGATGGCTGGCACATCGATATCGACGTATCCAGGCGACTTGCCCGGGCTTGGCGATTTCTAGAGCTAGCTGGTCTGTTTCCACCTCTTGGATGGGGAGGGCCGTTTGGTAGAGCGCGTACAAAAACTCATCTGTCACTTGGCCTTCTGTTGGGAGCATCTATTGAAGGTGGTTTGCAAAATCTGCGGCCCTTTCGTTCTTTGAACGGAACCAGGATCCATTGGAGTCTTTGATGGGCTCCCTTCTTATGACAGGCATTTTGATGCCTTTGGTCAGCCTCCTTAGGTTGTGTTGGGAGTCTCCAGGCTCGACGTTCTCTAGTGACTTCCCACGAAGACTGTTCAGAAGCTTTTTTTTTTGCAGCTATGTTGAATAGGGTCTTGTCTATTGGGCTCCTTGAGTTGTGCAACGTGCGACGGAGACGTCTCTTCTCAGCTACCAATGCGGCTATATCGGGTGACCATAGTGGGACTCTGTTGTTCGTGGAGCTCCTAGCGGGAGGTGTGGCATAGGCGACAGCCGGGTGGATAGTCGCATTGAGGTGTTCAACAGCATTATCCTGAGCTAGAAGCCTAACAGCGCAGTGGTCAGAGCATAGTTCAAGCACGTTGCTGGTGACGATTTTGTGGCCCCGGGTTTTTTTTGAGACTAATATGTCTAAGACGTCAGGAATTTTGTTTGGATCAGTGGGCCAGTAAGTGGGCTCCCCAGTTGAATGGTAGGACATGTTGTTGTCGGTGATGCATCTGCAAAGAGCTCTTCCTTTGGGATTGGTGATTCGTGATCCTCAGCAGATGTGTTTGGCATTGGAGTCTCTTCCAGCTATAAAGCGAGTGCCAAGGCTGTCCAATAGGCTGTGAAACATTAGTTTCTTTTATAACATGCCGAGGTGGTCAGTAGAGAGCATCCTGTCAGGCTGATGACTCTAATCCTGGAGCACTGGACCCATGGCTCTTGAATTGCCGGTAGCTCGATGTAGTTGATGCTGGACTTGATGATGATGGCTGCATCTCCTCGGGCTGTACCATTGGGATGGTTGGTGAAGATGACGTCGTAGCCATTGATGTTAAAATATGATCGTTCCGTAAAAAGTGTTTCCGAAATAAGAATGATGTCAACATGTTGGGTTTTTATAAAGTGTTCAACTTCTGGTCTGTTCCTACACAGGCCGTTCGCAATCCATAAGACAATATGGAGATTTATTTGCATTTTTGGGCCACGATTGACGTTTACAGTTGAGTCACGGCAGCAAATTGGTCCATTATTTTCCCTATCAGTGCTTCTAGACGATCCAGTCTTTGGTTCGTTTGAGGCGAATTGGCAGGAGGGGCTTCTGCCTGCTGGGGAGGTAGCTGATTACCTTTTATTATATTGGCGAAAGGAATGCCTGGCTTGGTCGAGGAGGTTTGCCAGTAGTCAGGTAATGTGGTCTGTGGGATTGACCTTGGTTTGGGCAGGTGCGTCTCCTTTGCCTTCAGGTACACTTTGCAGCCCTAGTAGGAGTCGGTATGGTTGCCCTTGCAGTGGGCACAGCAGGCAGGGTCGGCCCATGGTTTGCGGCAGTCTAAGAAATATGGGTGCCACCGCACTTAACACAGATGAACTGCAGGTTGCACTTCTTTTGTGAGTGTCCAAAACCTTGACATCTGTAGCACGTCATTAGATTTGCGGGGTGGCTCAATGTTGACCACGCAGCTGCAAAGGCGCTTGATAGCAAAAACATCCCTGTTGTTGCTTGCCGGTTCTAAGTTGACGAAGAACATGGCCACAGGTTTCTTCGTGCTGCTGCTGATTGCGTTTTCGATATCTTGACCTCCAACGTTGTGCCCGTTGGCAGCCAGGGCCACATTGATGTCAGTAGAGAAGTGCAATCCCTTAATGACAATTCTGTAGGCCCGTTCATCCTTAGGCTGGAAAGTCTGGTACAGCATGAGACTGTCCTTGAGGAATTCCTTCAATTTGGAGAAACTCTCCTTGGTGTCTGTCATAGCCCGGATGCGGCCGTCACTTCCAGATTTGTAGGTAAAATTATTATTGCCAATGGCTCCTACAAATCCTTGAAATTCTCCACGTCGGCAATGAAGATTGGTGGTGGCTTGATGCGTTTCTCAGGTGCCACAGGTGCCACAGCTGGGGCAAAATCTTGACCGTGATCCTGGTCCATGTCATTGGCATAAAGTAGGAAAATTTTGTAATGCCAAATAAAAAACTTGACTTGATATTTGAAAATTATTGTCGACAAAATGGAAAATAAAGGTCAAGGTATCAAAAATGTATTATTTATAAATGTTTTCAATGTGTTTGTAATGTCTTATTTTAGAACAAATCTAGTGAAAGTCTTCGTCTATTTGGGAGCAAAAAAATAATTTCTGCCAATTTGTGCCAAAAAGTAATTATGCAAATGTTTACTCTAAGGTTCAACCTTGAACGTGTGATTAACTGTTTTTGCCCATTTTGGCCCATTCTCTCGATATTTTGCATTTTAAGCCAATTTTAAGGTTAGCCATGCTGCACTTCTTGAAGTATGGTTTGAAAAAAGCGAAATGAAAAAGCAATTATTGACTGGATTATTGGTCAATTACGACGAAATAATGTAAAAATGAAATGAAAGCGGAAATATCAAGGAAAATAAGGTGTTTTCACCTATTTGTAACGAAAAATTTAAGAAAATGCCATCGTACAATTGGTACTTTTAAAAATAAGCATTCAAGTTGACTTGCCAAAATTATGAGTGTCGACCAATACCAAGACTTATCCAACCGAATGGGACAACCACGACTGCCGTTTAATGATGCAGGATCACGGCTGAAAAGAAAAAGGGCGGTAGAACTTGCCGACAAGGAAGGAAATAATACAAACCTTCTTTTGCATGCAGCTTTAATGTCAGCTAAAAAAGCCAAAGAGATCAATACTGCTTCTGTATTAAAGAATATTGTCTCTTCTTCAAATTGATTAAGTTCATGTTTTTCATCTAACTTAATGGTATATTATACTATTTTGTGTGTTTATACTTGAATATAATAAGAAACTTTCCATTCTAAAATGCGCAGTTATTGGTTATTGGGGCATTTTCAGCTTTAAGTCTGAAGATTTGAAGCGGTGTTTAAAAAAAAAAAAAGTATAAAAACCTTTTTTTTATAGACAGGCCGACATGATTTTCGCTGACGTTAACTTGAGAGGTGTACTTAACTAATTTTGGGACGCTGATTTTCCCTCCATATTTTTTTTTTTTTCATCACCGTCCAGATTCTGTGAAATCAGGGGATCTGGGATCGGAAAATGGGCACCCAAAAGTGTACTATAGAAAAGTACTATAGAAAGTTTAAAACAAAACTTTTAACTTTTTAGCAGATTTCAGAATATTCTCTGTAAGAAAAATTGCTATTGTTTGCAAGCGTTACTAATAAACAAATGGTAAGGAGGGGTAAGAGTTCCATAATTATTTAAAATTAAAAAGCAGATAATTCATGGAATCTCTATAGCATAGTTTTTGGTTCAAATTTAAATCAATATAGAACCATATCCAAAGTGTAAGATATTATTCATTATAACAAAAAAGAACCTCTTTGATTTTTTGTAAATTGGTATTAATTAATACTTAACATATTAAAAGGTTAAAATAAAACTGATTTTAGCTTAATTTTATGTTTATATTTATACCCTTGCAGAGGGTATTATAAAATTGGTCAGATGTTTGTAATGCACAGAAGGAGACTCACAGTTGGGCCTTTTGCTCGGATAGCGTTGCAAAAATACGTTTTTTCATAATCGCGTTTGGAAAAAATGATATATGCAATCGATAGGAAATACTTCGGAGATTATGAATCCAAAAATTTTTAAAATCGATTGAGATTCATGAGTGCTAGAGACTCCCAAAGTTGAGACATTTTTAGTGAATAGGAAAAAAAGATAATTTTTAAAAAAAATCGCAACTTTGAAACTGAATATTGGGCGATTTCAAAAATCGATCTTGAATTTTTTGGTTTTATCTGAAAAGTATGTTCTTTATGAATAATTACTTAAATCGTTATTGAACTAAAAGCGTTTAAAAAATGTACTAAATATTGGCATTTTTGAACTTTGGTGGAATAAAACTAGCAAGGATCAACGAGTATCAATACCGGACTACATACACTAGGTAGGTGAAATATTTACCTATCAGATGTATATAGTCCCAATATGCGGAGACCTGCGACACCGATGCGTAAGCCATAAAACTAAGGCAACCTCGCCTAAAAAATGCGCTGCAGGTATAAGGAAGAAGAAGAGCGCATGCGTATTGACCTGTAGCTTCTTTGTATTTAAATGATAACATTGCGTAATGCTGTTTTGCAAATACTACATGTTTATATATACGCTTTTCTACAATGTTAGATTGCTAATTACCTGCTTTGGAAAAGCGAACAGACAGGTAAATGTTATTTAAGTTCATGAAAAATTTGTCCTAGTTGTAGGTTGGTCGTTTTTATTTCCGTTTACCTAATTGGATGTAAGTATTAAGTTTTTTACCTAAATACAAAAAGGGTAATACCGATTTTTCTTTCTACCTAGTTAATTCAAAAACTATAACATAAAGAGCTAATAATTCCTCTCGTTTGCGACAGTTTATTTTTAACTCCATAAGTGGAAACACCTTAAATCAGGACTGAATAGTATTTGTCAATATAATTCAAGACAGTTTTATTTATTTGTGCAAAAATGTTGTTAAAGAATGAAAGGATTTTGAAAGTTTACGAGAAAACTTAAATGATTTTGAAATGAGCGTTTCAGCCGAAAACGCTTTTAAGGAGCTTAAGTTAAATTTTAAATATGTATTCGCAATATAACATAAGGCGAAAATGGATCGCAAGCTTCTGAAATCTGGCATATTTCGTGAAAAAAATTAAATGTTAAATGGTGAAAAATTTGCCGAATATACTTCAAAGACTGCTCAATTTTTGACTGAATTGTATCCGCAAAAAAAAACCTACCCCAACGGTACATAGGATTTTGGCTCACGGAAAGGATTTAATAGAATATCAGTGTTTACTACTTGGAGAGCTATCCGAAGAAGCATAGGAATGTAAAATCAAGGACTACAAAAGGTTCAGATACATTAATACATTAAAAACTTCCCGTCTTAGACAAAATGAAGACCCTTTTAACATGCTAGCAGCCTCTTCGGACCCACTTATTGCATCACTGAGACACGTGCGATCAAGAAAGGATTTGGAAAATAGCAACTATAGTCCCGAAATTTTGAGTTTATTAGATATTTATGTAACTATTGAAAATTATTTTGAAAAAAATCAGCCATCAATAGCAAATTTTCAAAATTAACCTAAAAAAAATTTTAAAAAATTTTAATTTTTTCACTGAGACACGTGCGATCACGAAAGGATTTGGAAAATATCAACTATAGTCCCGAAATTTTGAGTTTATTAGATATTTATGTAAATATTGAAAATTATTTTGAAGAAAATCAGCCATCAATAGCAAATTTTCAAAATTAACCTAAAAAAAATTAAGAAAATTTTTTTTCTTTTTGCAATTATGTTAAAAAATTATATTAAAACAATAAATAATGTTACGCAGCCGTCTAAAACATTGAAAAATTCCATTTGTGAATGAAAAAAATCGGGTTTCGATCGATTTTTAAAGGAAAAACGTGCTCGGAATTATTTTCTGACTTTGACCTTGATTATTACAGCACCACGAACACCCAGCACTTTTGACAAACATTCATTTTGAAGCTTAAGGTATTCTTTATAATATGCTTTTTAAATTTTTGAAATCGCATTATTGGTTTAGACGCTATGATTTTTGCAATGCTAAATGCCAGAATGCCCCACCGTGAGACGTTTCCGACCCCATAAAGTATATATATTCTTGATCAGCATGAGAAGCTGAGTCGATATAGCCATGTCCGTCTGTCCGTCTGTCTGTGCGTACGCGTTTTACTCAGCCATCTTAAGAGCTATTGGGCTGACATTTTTTTGTGGTCTTTTTATTACCCAGGTGAGATAAAGTATGAAAATCGTAAGGATCGGACCAATATATCATTTAGCTCTAGAACAAACATTTTTGCAAAAATTGGAGTTTCCCCATGAAATTTACCAATATGATAGTATTTGACATAAATTGACAGATCCCAAAATTTGAATCTGATCGGATAAATAGAACAGAAGTTACACTCAACTCAAATCGGTTCAAATGATGACCTAGTAGACAGCATCATGAAATCAAAAAGAGCACATGCATACACACACACAGACGCAGCGCTACAAGAACTGTATGTGTATGCGTGTTGTCCTTAGGCAATGATGCAAGAAGAAAGAAAATTTATTATAAAAATAATAATTAATAAATAAATAAATAATAATAAAATAAATAATAATTTGAATGTTTTGTTTGTGTATTGATAAATTTAGTTGCAGGGAAAGAAATTTCAAAATGTAAAAAAATTATTGCCAAAGACTGCAAGGGTATATAAACTTTGGCATAGCCGAAGTTAGCTTCTTTGATATTATACAATAAAATACTGCAAATGAGGTCAATTTGAATAAGTTCAACACATGTTTCTCGAAAACCTGATGTGATGGACAAAAACTAAGTACAGGAACGTGTTTAGCACCCCTCGATTACTGTAGGGCACCTATTGAACCTGAAACACTTTTTCATGACCTCAAAAATGTCGGCCTGTGTTATTTTATACATGCTGTTAACTTAAAAAGGCTTAATTTTTTTTTAAAAACAAAGCCTAAAAGTATGCAAATGGTGTAATTTTTACAATTTTGGGTGGATAACGGTAAAAACGTGGTATATTCCAAAAAAAAAATTCAAAATTCTATTTTGATCTGACTTATGTGCTTGCCAAATTTTAGTTCTCTAGCATTTGAAATGTAGTTTATGCCAAAAAAAAAAGTGAATCTGGTGCACATTGGTGCAGTGGTGCAAATCTATTGTTGCTGAGAAGGTTAACCCCAGCAACATTGTCAACGTCAGCAGTTGCCTGACACTGTTTAAACATCCGATTCCAGCTGACTCAGGAGTAAGACGATGCAACGTCACTTCAATTGTTCAGCTTATTCCGGGCTCGTAGCAACTTTTCTTTACCTTGGCCTGTTTTTGCCGTTAAAGCACCTTTGACCAGCAATTTCTGAATTTTGGGGTTCAGTGCAGCTATCTTTGTCGTGAATGGCGAAACCATGTTGATTTTGGCTAATTTTATAATTTTTAAATTTTTGCCCAGCCTGTTGGTATGCTACAACACCCAGTCTGGCAACAGAATGTTTCGAAGTTTCTGGAAAGAGAAAGTTCTCGAACTTCCCTTGTTCCTTGGTTTGACTTAATTGTTAATGTTCAATAGAGAGCTGCATGAATGATAGAAAAATCATCCGAGTTAACAACATTCATAACCAAATGAATGAATGGAATAACTTTGAAAATCAACTTGAAGTATATAAGAGTGCGACGTAAAAATCAGTCGCACAACATTCAAACGAAACAAACCGAATTAATTGAGTTAGAAAGTGAGACAATGAGTTGATATGATTCGAATGCATTCGAATCCCAATTCTAGTTGGTATTTATTTGTATTGTATATTTTTGAACTATATGTGATTACTATTCGACAAAATTAGTGTGTTCGGTGGCTCAGTGGGGACCTACTCAGACCATAACAGTGTTGTTGTAGAGTTCGAATTTTGTACAGAGAATTTTTTTTTCTAACTAGTGAAGTAATATTAAAAGCTAGATCCATCGTGTATATGATGCCTTATTTATGTTTTCTCGGTTAGTGGCAACTAAGAAATCCTTCTAAATTAGATTTTCCTTGATGTGTCCCAAAATGTCCAATCCAAAACTGCTCTATAAACTTTTTGTGTATAGCTTATTCAAATTTTAATAGCCCTAATTTCGCCATTATTTCCCTACCATTTTGATAAAAATAATTAGTTGTTGCTTTAAAACGTTCCAATAAAAATGAGACAATTCGAATAATTCGAATGATTCTGAGTGCCTTAGTAAGATTCGATGCTTTGACACTCAATTCATTGCCTTTCATTAAATAGAGTTACGTATTTTAGAGAATTGACAAGTACTAACATTCACACTCATTCATTTCATTGTTTAGTTGTCACTCATTCTTTTGAATTCAATTCAAATGGATTCATTTGACTTTGACTTTTCTCTCATTCATGCAGCTTTCTAATGTTCAATAAGTTCTACTCGGGTTTATAGCCAATTTCCAACATATCGTATATGCGTTAACTTAAATAAAATAATGCGAAAAGGAAAGGCGCCGCAGTGACGAACAACAACAACAACTACTAAAAAAACCAAAAGACAAAATATAAAAACCTGAAACCTATTAAAAAACGATTTTTCAGCAAAATGTGAAAACGACAACAAACAAATTGAATATCAATTGTTAGCCAAATGAGAGTTAAATTATTTATAACCACGGTCTTTTTTTTTTTTGTTTTGTTTTTCGATTCATCAATTATTTTTATCTAATTTGTATCATGTAATTCAAATGGAAAGAAATAGAAGTAAGCTATGCTATGAGATAAATTTCGAAGAAACAAAATTGAGTTTTGGAAAAAAAAAAGGCTTGTACTAGTGCTTGCGGGTCACTTAAAATGCACGTGAAATCCATTTGTCATGTGCTATTTCGCATTTTGCCCTCAGGTGCCTTCAGTTTGTCAACGCTACTTCCGCATCATAAAGTTGCCAGGTGTGAGAGGATGGCCGTTAAAGGAGCGGTGCTCAATTCTCTATTTGATTTGCATAGTGCTACCTGTCTGAATTTCCACACATACAGACATAGAGAACTGGGGATGCGAGACACAAAGGTGCGTCAAAAATAAACAATGTATAAAGAGCGAACAAATGAAGAAACGCACAAAAAACGTGATAAACTAAGCGAAAAAATAGCTGACAAGCAACCTGCCTTTGCCACATGGATCTGACAAAAAATAAAATTTGAAAAACATTTGCCACAAAACAAAGAAAATTATCTGACCGGAGACTTTGCCTCCTGCTTTTAGCTCATTTTCTTTTTTTTGTGCTTTTATTTCGTGGGTGGTCGTATGGGGTGTAGACGTTTGGGACAAGTGACAGTTTGTTTGTTTGATAGCAGGACAGTTGACCACCCATTGTTGGTGGAAGCCTAATTTGCCTACCGCCTTCTATATACGTACCTATAGATATATTTATATGTATGTGTATATGGCGTCATTATTCTTTCGTTTCGCGTTTGTTTGCACGCACTTTTCACGTGTTTGTTCGGCCACAACGTAAACTAATTGAAACATTCATTAAACTCTTTAAGTACCCACATCTTCCAATTACATTAATTAAGTTCCTTTCACTTGCATTGATTACTTTATCTTTTACCATCTTTTATATTTTTTTGTTTTTAATTTAAAAAATGCAGTTAACAACTCGTCAACTTAACTTTTTCTTTATGCAAAAATTTTCTTTTGAAATAGACTCCAAGAGAGTTTTGTATGTCGTCCTCATTCTCGTTATACCGTTTTGACCAAACACTTGAATTTAATTAAGAAAGATTTTGTATACACAAAAATATATATAAAGTATATACTTTATATCAAATTTTAAGCCGGCAAAGCATCTTTAAATACAAACTTGGGTTGGTGATTAAAATAGAAAAGTTAGGAGGGATGATAAACTCTTTAAATACAAATTATGAGGCTTAATCAAAATTAATTTGCGAGTTTGGGCCAGACGTCTATAATCATTACATATACTTATAAGTATTTAGTTTCATTGATTGACACAGATTTGCCAATTTAGTATTCATCTCTCATTTAGTATTCATCCTGTATACAAGTAGTATATTAGCTTACTATTGTCCCGCAGCATTTATAAAATGAGTTGAAATAATGAAATGGTAAATCACGTCGAAAAATGTAATAAAATTATTTTATGAATTCTTGAAAAGCAAATGAGTGGCCTTTTGCATCTGTCATTTCCTTCTATCTATTTAATAATATTAAACATTAGCTTAGAAAAGTATTGAAACTTATATTTATTTGCAGAGACTTAGAACTTCGTCGCCCCGATTGTCTCACATGCTTTTTTTGCTTTATTGATGATTTTCTTTGCTCTGTTTTTATCGTGTGTCGCTTGCTGCAATTTCATAAATTTTGGTATCAGCCAAAGGCAACGCCAACTTATTTCACTTTAATTCAATTTATTTTCCAATATACATGTATATATAGTAGCTATATATGTACGTATTTGTAACCGCGATACAAATTGTTATGATAGCCGCCCTAAGGGCTATATGGTAGAACTAAGTCACTTAACTGCTTATCTTGCTTTCGATCCATCGAGCAAACTAAGTCAAATCAAGCTAAGGAGGGGATGTATGTTGGCGTGAGGAGGGGTATGAGGTATAGCGGAATGAATATATGTATGTATGAACGACAAATTCATTATAATTTCTCTCCTTCGCTTCTCGAAATCCTCTGTGGCTGAGTTCTGGCGTTCCGTGTGCGTGCCAAGACATACGCCAAACGAATTTTCTCAAGTAGTCTTTATTTGTTTATCTGATCAGAAATTATATGAATAACTTTTTATACCCTTGCAGAGGGTATTATAAAAATGGTCAGATGTTTGTAACGCACAGAAGGGGACGTTTCCGACCCCATAAAGTATATATATTTTTGATCAGCATGAGAAGCTGAGTCGATATAGCCATGTCCGCCTGTCCGTCCGTCCGTCCGTCCGTCCGTCCGTCTGTGCAAATCAACTTCACGCCGGCATCTTAAGAGCTATCGGAATGAAATTTCATATTTGAGCTACTTTTAGCCGGGAGATGATAAAGTATGAAAATTGTGAGGATCGGACTACTATGTCATTAAGTGCTATACGAAAAACCGGTGAAGCAGTGGGAGCATCTATACCAAATTTACTAATGAGATAAAACTTCACGTAAGAGATTCCAAAATTTGAATAAGATCGGATAAATAAAACATAAGTTACAGCCAATATAAATCGGCTGTGCTCAGAGGCCAGCAACCTACTACATCATTGTTCGAAGTCAACAGAGCAGTAAAGCGCACACACACATTCGTGCCAAGCGTATGTATGTATGTATGTATCTATAATATACATATATGTACATATATAACAAGATGAAACAATTCAAAATAATATTTTATTATATTTAAATTAATAAATGTAATGAATGAATATATGTACATACATATATACATGTGCACATACATATGTGTGGATGTATGTATGTACATACATATGTACATAAATATTGCATTTCGAAACATACATATGTATGTATCTACATATGTACATACACACAGTTTTCATTTAAAGTCTTCTTTAGGAATAAGTAAACCTGTAATAATCTAATTATTTAATTTCCAAAAATTATATCTTAAATAGTAAAAATTTTTCAATAAATTGTTTTAACCATCGATTGTATCGATAACACTGAAAATATCGATATTATCCCGCTCTATCAGACCCTTTAGCAAATATTCAGTATGTTTGTTAGAGGAACATAAAATATGTTTCTTTAACATAATAATATAAATCAGCGGATATAAACAATGAATTCTTTTATGAATTTTTTAAAATTTAAAGTTATATGAATACGTAAAGTCTTATTTGCCAAAAAATACTATCGGGTTTGTTCTTATTTAGTATTTTTGAGGTATTTTGTAATATTTCTTTGGCCCGAGGGAACGCCTGAATAATTTATAACTTCAAATAAAGATTTATATTGCTTAACAATCTTTAAATGTCTTTTGAATTCAACATTTTATTAATACGACAACTTATTATGTTCATGTGTGAAACTTCACCTTTCTTATCGGATTAAATATAACTGCAAGGGTATATAAACTTCGGCATTGCCGAAGTTAGCTTCTTTGATATTTTTTATTTGGTTGGTTAAGTTACAAATCAACCCTTTCCTAACATGAGACCCAAGTACATACATATGCACAAATGTACATATAAAGTATACGCACATACAATGCGTGAATGGGCCGGCGAGCCAAAGTCAAAAAATGAAGGAAAATATGCCCTTTTTCTCACACAATATGCCCATGCCCATAAGCCATTAAAACCTGCAATATAGAAGTTTTATATTAAAGTAATTGTTAATGCTTTCAAAACTTCTTGTCTAGTGACGATCAAATATAAAATTTTGACAATATCTATCTTGCACACATGCAAATGCGTCTGTGTGTGTTTGTGTTAAGTGCGGGTGTATGAGTTAGTGTCTTGGCATTTTTATGGCACTTTAAGTTTATGTTGAGTAATGCACACAAAGAAAAGGTCCACTAACTGGGCATAGAATAGAAGTTAAGTGTTGGATTATAGCAAACCTTCAGGGGGTTTTTTGTAAATGGTTCAATTATTTTTTAATTTTGGGTTGTATATCTCGGATCGGTCCACTATATCATATAGCTCCCATACAAACGACAAAGTCACGAACCGTGACTTTTCTCAATAACTTCGTTATTTTCTCAGCTATTGTCGTGAAATTTAATGTTGATAAGTTTATTACACATATAAACAACTATGCCAAATTTTGTTAAGATCGGGTGACTATATCAGATAGCTCTCAAAGGAATGAATGGAAAGGAAGGAATACATTAATTTATCATAATGAAATCGACGTAAAGTTCCTCGAGCTCAAATAAATACAAAAGAAATAAATATTAATAATAATAAATTAAATACATCACATCCTAAAAAAATTACTCTAAACAATATACTTATAAATAAAATTCTAGAATATTCAGCTAAAAAAAATTAAAGCAAATCCTCCTCATCTATATTCTACATTAAACCCAGAAACTAATTCAGATTCTCCTTCTGCAAAATCAAATGGAGTTCGATTAGTCTCCGCTAAAGAAATTGTTAACCAAACTAAAGCTATAGGAAACAAAATGACTAAAAATCATATATAAATTTGATAATAATAAAAATATAAAATATTATATCTTCCAATTAAATATACAAAAGACAATAAAATTAAAGCTAAACTAACTTCATAAGAAATTGTTTGAGCAACAGCTCGCAATCCCCCTAATAAAGCATAATTTGAATTAGAAGATCAACTAACTACTATTACAGTATAAACACCTAATCTAGTACAAAATAAAAAAAAACAAACCTCCTAAATTAAGAGAATATAACATAACAAAAAAAGTTATACATTTCCACACAAATAAAGATAAAAATAAAGAAAAAAATATCAAAGAAGCTAACTTCGGCAATGCCGAAGTTTATATACCCTTGCAGTTATATTTAATCCGATAAGAAAGGTGAAGTTTCACACATGAACATAATAAGTTGTCGTATTAATAAAATGTTGAATTCAAAAGACATTTAAAGATTGTTAAGCAATATAAATCTTTATTTGAAGTTATAAATTATTCAGGCGTTCCCTCGGGCCAAAGAAATATTACAAAATACCTCAAAAAATACTAAATAAGAACAAACCCGATAGTATTTTTTGGCAAATAAGACTTTACGTATTCATATAACTTTAAATTTTAAAAAATTCATAAAAGAATTCATTGTTTATATCCGCTGATTTATATTATTATGTTAAAGAAACATATTTTATGTTCCTCTAACAAACATACTGAATATTTGCTAAAGGGTCTGATAGAGCGGGATAATATCGATATTTTCAGTGTTATCGATACAATCGATGGTTAAAACAATTTATTGAAAAATTTTTACTATTTAAGATATAATTTTTGGAAATTAAATAATTAGATTATTACAGGTTTACTTATTCCTAAAGAAGACTTTAAATGAAAACTGTGTGTATGTACATATGTAGATACATACATATGTATGTTTCGAAATGCAATATTTATGTACATATGTACATACATACATCCACACATATGTATGTGCACATGTATATATGTATGTACATATATTCATTCATTACATTTATTAATTTAAATATAATAAAATATTATTTTGAATTGTTTCATCTTGTTATATATGTATATTATAGATACATACATACATACATACGCTTGGCACGAATGTGTGTGTGCGCTTTACTGCTCTGTTGACTTCAAACAATGACCTAGTAAGCTGCTGGCCTCTGAGCACAGCCGATTTATATTGGCTGTATCTTATGTTTTATTTATCCGATCTTATTCAAATTTTGGAATATGATCTCTTACGTGAAGTTTTATCTCATTAGTAAATTTGGTAAAGATGCTCCCACTGATTCACCGGTTTTTTTTATTTCTTTTTTTTATATTATAGTACCCCCCCCCTTTTTTTCCTTTTTTTTTTATTACCTCAAAAAAAAACCAAAAAAAATTATTTTTTTTTCTTATTTTTTAATACCCCCGCGGTTTTTTTTTTTTACAAAGACGGACGGACGGACGGCCGGACGGGCGGACGCAAATTTCTCTATCTACCCCCCCTCTCCTTTTTTTTCATAAATTATATATTTTTTTTGGTTCGGAACCCCCCCCCCCTCTTTTCTTTCCAACATCTGACCAATTTTATAATACCCTCTGCAAGGGTATAAAAATATGAGAAATAAAATATTTTAAATAATTTGATAATAAAGGATAAGTCTGTTCCTTAGTAAATAATTTAATTGCATCACAAAAAGGTTGAGGAACTCCTATTAATCCAACTTTATTAGGACCCTTACGAATTTGAATATATCCTAATACCTTACGTTCTAACAAAGTTAAAAATGCCACTCTTACTAATACACAAATAATTAGTAATAAACTTCCAATAAATGATAAAATTAATTCTATATAAAACAAGTACTATTTGTAATAATGTTATGTTACATAAATAAATTCTAAATTTATTGCACTAATCTGCCAAAATAGTTTTATTATTAATAATATTCTTTTTTAAAATATAATTATTTTAATATTTGGTCCTTTCGTACTAAAATATTATAATTTTTTAAAGATAGAAACCAACCTGGCTTACGCCGGTTTGAACTCAGATCATGTAAGAATTTAAAAGTCGAACAGACTTAAAATTTGAACGGCTACACCCAAAATTATATCTTAATCCAACATCGAGGTCGCAATCTTTTTTATCGATAAGAACTCTCCAAAAAAAATTACGCTGTTATCCCTAAAGTAACTTAAATTTTTAATCATTATTAATGGATCAATTATTCATAAATTAATGGTTTTAAAATTAAAAGTTTATTAAATTTTATTATCACCCCAATAAAATACTTTAATTTATTATAATAAAAAAAATCTTTACAATTAAAATAAACAAAATATAAAGATTTATAGGGTCTTCTCGTCTTTTAAATAAATTTTAGCTTTTTGACTAAAAAATAAAATTCTATAAAAATTTTAAATGAAACAGTTAATATTTCGTCCAACCATTCATTCCAGCCTTCAATTAAAAGACTAATGATTATGCTACCTTTGCACAGTTAGAATACTGCGGCCATTTAATAATTCAGTGGGCAGGTTAGACTTTAAATTAAATTCAAAAAGACATGTTTTTGTTAAACAGGCGAACATTATTTTTGCCGAATTCTTTATTTAAACTTATCATTAAAATTTATTTTTACAATATAATATACTAATTCTATCATTATTACTTAATTTTAATAATTAAAATTAATATTTCAATAAATAATTAAAATTTAATAAATAATTTTATTTATAAAATAAATTATAACATAATTATTAACAATTGCTAATTCTAAGCATATATTTATTAAATTTATTTATTATTTTTAAAAATTTATTTTATAGCTTATCCCATAAAATATTAAAATTATAAATTATTTTATTAAAAAATTTTTAAAATAAATTTATAATTTCTAAATTAAATTTATTTCTTGAAAAACTAGATACCTTTAAAAACGAATAACATTTCATTTCTAATATAATATTTAAAATAATTTTATCACATTAACTTTTATACTATATTAACTCTTTTAAAATCGAGAAAAATATCCATTAATATTTTTTATTTAATAAACGCTGATACACAAGGTACAATAAATTAAATTTTCTTTTATAATAAAATTTTTTCAAATTATTTCAATTTTCTTTTACAATACTATTAAACTATTATTAAAATTATTTTTTCTTTAAACAATACTAAAACTTTATATTTTATAATTATTTTTAATACTTTATAAAAAAATATAAATTATTAATAAATAAAATCTAATTCAATTTATATTGATTTGCACAAAAATCTTTTCAATGTAAATGAAATACTTTACTTAATAAGCTTTAAATTGTCATTTAGATACACTTTCCAGTACATCTACTATGTTACGACTTATCTTACCTTAATAATAAGAGCGACGGGCGATGTGTACATATTTTAGAGCTGTAATCAAATTATTTATCTTTATAATTTTACTACCAAATCCAACTTCAAAAAAGTTTTTCATAATTTTATCCGTTTAAATATTTTTATTGTAACCCATTATTACTTAAATATAAGCTACATAAAATGATCGAATATTATTATTCTTATAAAATATTCTGATAACGACGGTCTATAAACAGAATATAAACTTGAGTAAGGTCCATCGTGGATTATCGATTATAAAACAGGTTCCTCTGCAGAGATTAAAATACCGCCAAATTTTTTTAAGTTTCAAGAACAACTACTATTACTTTAATAAATTTATTTACATTTTAAATAATAGGGTATGTAATCCTAGTTTTTAATTCAATTTATTTACAAATATCAACCAAACTAGAAATAATAAATTTATTATACCAAATATATATATTGTAAACACCTATTTATTGAGTTAAAATGATAAGGATTAGTTTAGAGTCTTCAGATTTAATTTCTAAGTTTTCGGCAGTTTTCGGCAGTTGGTGCGTCTAGCTCGTTCAAGCGTCACCGGTCGGTCACTCGGTCGTCGTCGTCAGTTGCTCGTCCGGACTGGAGGAGGCAGAAGCAGCAGGCGTGATGACTGTAGCGGAAGACGGCACGGAGGGCACTACGGCAGGCATGTCTTCCCCTTGGTCAGCGGCCAAGGGAACGGCAGAGTCAGTAGGATGCGGCCAACAGTATGCATGGCGGCATGCAAGGCATCGAGCAGGGCAGCAGACGTCATCGTCAGATGAAGAGCAGGAGTAATAACGGAGGTACCAGTGGCTCGAATCGCCACTGACTGTACTGGCAGCGGTAGGCTCGGAAGCGGCAGCCGAGACAGCAGCGGGAACTGCAGGGGCCGGCATGGAGGCACGTACAGCAGCAGCTGGTCTTGTAGCGACAGGCCTGGAAGCGGCGGGCACAGCGACAACCGGTACTGCATCGGCAGGCACATCAGTGGGCACATGAGCAGTGGGTACTGCATCGGCAGGCACATCAGTGGGCACATGAGCAGTGGGTACAGCAGCAACAAGTACTGCAGCGGCAGCGGCGGGCGCGGCAGCAGCGAGTACTGCAGGGGCGAATATAGCCGCAGCGGGGCCGGCAGGGGCGAGTATGGCGGCAGTTGGCACAGCAGGGGCGGATGTGTCAGCAGTGGGCCCGGCAGGGGCGGATGTGTCAGCAGTGGGCCCGGCAGGGGCGAGTATATCAGCGGTTGGCCCAGCAGGGGCGGATGTGTCAGCGGTTGGCCCAGCAGGGGCTAGTATATCGGCAGTTGGCCCGGCAGGGGCTAGTATATCGGCAGTTGGCCCGGCAGTGGCGAGTGTGGCAGCAGTTGACCCAGCAGGGGCCAGTATATCAGCAGTTGGCCCTGCAGGGGCGGATGTGTCAGCAGTTGGCCCGGCAGGGGCGAGTATATCAGCAGTTGGCCCAGCCGTGGCGAGTATAACCGCGGCGGGCCCGGCAGGGGCGGATGTGGCCGCTGTCGGCATAGCAGCTTTCGGTACTGCAGCAGCGGCGGCTCCAGTGGCAGCCGGTACCGCAGCGGCAGTCACAGCAGTGGGTGCACCAGCAGCGGTGGGCGTGGAGGCGGCCATCTTAGTCGCAGAACGTGTGGCCTGCGTCGGAGCCGATGAAGTTCCATCAGGTTTGGCGGCAAGCGACGACAGTGCCGATTCTTCACTGTCTCGTGTGGCGGTGCCCAGTCGGCGAGTTTGCCCGACTGTGAATGACGGCGGCAGCAGTTGACCCAGCAGGGGCCAGTATATCAGCAGTTGGCCCTGCAGGGGCGGATGTGTCAGCAGTTGGCCCGGCAGGGGCGAGTATATCAGCAGTTGGCCCAGCCGTGGCGAGTATAACCGCGGCGGGCCCGGCAGGGGCGGATGTGGCCGCCCTGCAGCAGCGGCGGCTCCAGTGGCAGCCGGTACCGCAGCGGCAGTCACAGCAGTGGGTGCACCAGCAGCGGTGGGCGTGGAGGCGGCCATCTTAGTCGCAGAACGTGTGGCCTGCGTCGGAGCCGATGAAGTTCCATCAGGTTTGGCGGCAAGCGACGACAGTGCCGATTCTTCACTGTCTCGTGTGGCGGTGCCCAGTCGGCGAGTTTGCCCGACTGTGAATGACGGCGGTACCTCGACTCCGCTTGCGCGCAGAGCTCTCGTCATCTCCTCATTAGTAACTCCCATTGTGGCGTTGGTCAGGACAATTTGTCATAAAAGTTGGTATTGGTCAGTTTTGTGTTCATATTAATGCCAAATTTGATCAAGATCGGGTGACTATATCATATAGCTCCCATACAAACGGCATAACTCAATGCCGTCTCAATAACTTTGTTACTTTTTAAGCTATTGTCGTGAAATTTAATATAAGTTAGTTTATTGTAGCTATAAATGACTGTGCCAAATTTGGTCAAGATCGGGTGACTATATCATATACCTCCCATACGAACGATCGGTCGAATACAGTGACTTTTGTCAATAACTTCGTTACTTTTAATGCGATTGCTTTCAAATTAAACAGTTGATAGTTAAATATACCTGTTAATGACTGTGCCGAATTTGGTAGAGATCGGGTAACTATATCATATAGCTCAGAAAACAGTGACTTTCATCAAAAAGTTCGTTATATCCTATGCTGAGATTGAAGGCCGTTCTTTCGCAAACATTAGACTTTTTGGGTAAAATGTTTTTACACTTTGATGGCTATGGGTAAGGAAAGAGTAACCCAAAAAGTTGCAAGGGTATACAAACTTCGACGCGGTCGATGTTAACCCCGGCCCTCTGGTTTTATATTAATTTTACAAAAATACTAAAATGTATTATTTAACTAAAAATTATTAATATTTTAATTAAGTAAAATTTAAAAAAAAAAAATAGTAAATACATAAAAAAAAAAAATTTAAAAAAAAGCATGAATCCTTTGATAATGAATTGTCTGATAAAAAGGATTCCGTTGATGGGGTAAATTATGTAGTGCTCTACATTCATTAATTGATTTTATTTTTTTTTTTTTTTAAGATTTTTTACAACAGTTTTATTATTTTCTATTATTTTATTAATATTAAAAAATAATGTAAACAATGAAATTAATGAATCTTTTACATCTATAATTATAATATCAGCTTTTCATTTTTGATTTCCTAATATAATAGACGGATTAACATGAATAAATGCTTTATTACTAATAACTTGGCAAAAAATTGCACCCTTAATATTAATTTCTAATTCAAATATTAAAAATCTTTTATTAGTTAGTGTAAGTCTTTCTGTTATTGTCAGAGCTTTTGGAGGATTAAATCAAACATATTTACGAAAGTTAATAGCTTTTTCTTCCATTAATCATTTATGTTGAATATTAAGTGCATTAATAATAAATAAATCAATTTGGTTAACTTATTTTTCTTTTTATTTTTTCTTTCATTTGTATTAACTTTTATATTTAATTTATTGAAATTATTTCATTTAAATCAAGATTTTTTAATAGAAAAATTTTAAAATTTACTTTATTTATAAATTTTTTATCTTTATGAGGATTACCTCCTTTTTTAGGATTTCTTCCTAAATGAATTGTAATTCAAGAACTAACTTTTTGTAATCAATATGCTCAATTAATAATTATAATAATAATAACATTACTTTATTTATTTTATTTACGAATTTGTTATTCAGCTTTTATATTAAATTATTATGAAAATAATTGAATAATTGATTTTCAAACTTATGATTTTTTAAAAAATTTATTTTTAATTCTTTCTTTTTTTTTCTATTTTTGGTTTATTTTTAATTTCACTATTTTATTTAATACTATAAGGCTTTAAGTTAAACAAAGCTGTAAATATGGGAATTCCTTTAAACCTTAAATATTTATTTCCTCCTTCAAAATTGCAGTTTGATATCATTATTGACTATAAAACCAATTGATTCAGAAGAAATATTCTTATAAATAGATTTACAATCTATCGCCTAAACTTCAGCCACTTAATTGCGACAATGGTTATTCTCAACAAATCATAAGGATATTGGAACATTATATTTTATTTTTGGAGCATGAGCCGGAATAGTAGGAATATCTTTAAGAATTTTAATTCGAGCCGAACTTGGATATCCCGGAGCATTAATTGGTGATGATAAAATTTATAATGTAATTGTTACAGCTCACGCCTTTATTATGATTTTTTATACCCTTGCAAAAAGGGTATAATAATTTTGAACGAACGAACGAAGCATCTCAGACCATATAAAGTATATATATTCTTGATCAGCACGACGAGACGAGTTCAAACAGCCATGTCCGTCCGTCCGTCCGTCTGGATCAACGCGAACTCCTCCGGGACCATAAGAGCTACAGAGCTGAAATTTTGCACGTAGGCTTGTATATACTGCAGGCGTTGTATATCTCGGATTCAGCCGGATCGGACCGCTATATCATATAGCTCCCATACAAACGTCAAAGTCACGAACAGTGACTTTTCTCAATAACTTCGTTATTTTATCAGCAACTGTCATAAAAGTTGGTATTGGTCAGTTTTGTGTTCTTATTAATGCCAAATTTGATCAAGATCGGGTGACTATATCAAATAGCTCCCATACAAACGGCAAAGTCACGAACAGTGACTTTTCTCAATTTACTTTTTAAGCTATTGTCGTGAAATTTAATATAAGTTAGTTTATATGTTGATTTTTTGCGACCTTTTTTTTGTTTAGAGTTGAATGTTTTGCCGGCTCGAGGTCAAAAAGTTGGGCGAATAAAAACAAAAATGAAACACATAGTTTGTCCTTATTTTCGTTCCGATATATTTCGACCACTCATCGGTGGTCGTCTTCAGGGCAACTATAAATAACATTAAATTGTGATTTACATAATATTAATTTAACAACAAGAAAACACCTACTTAGTTTTACACGTCCGCACACTGTGACGTGGAGCTACACACTGATTTGTCCCTAATAAATGCCTGTATAAATGCGCGCAGTTGTCTGTATCTACCTTATAATTAAGTCTTATATTTGTCGGGGTATTTATTATGTGCAGCATCTCCAAAGTGTAACGTTTGTTGTAATGTTGTTCTTGGTCTATTATGTTTACTTCGTCAAAATTTGGGGAATGTCCACTGGCGGCACAGTGGGCCATAAGTGCCGTTTTAGGTGCATTGGAGTGTTGGCGAAGTTTATAGTCAGATCTATGTTGCGATAGTCTTGTTTTTAGCCTCGATTTTGTTGTCCCTATATATATTTTATCACAGTTTTCTTCATTAGTCCCATTGCACGGTATTTTATATACTACGTTGCTCTTGTCCATTGTATCAATCTTACTTTTTGTTCTGTTAAAAATACTCCGTAGTGTGTTATTGGGTTTATGTGCTATCTGTATTTGTTCAATGTCATAGCAATCTGAGTTTGCTAATCTTTCCGATAGTTGTGGGACATATGTGACGGACATAAAGCGTTTTGTCGGAACATCTTTATTGGTTTTATTATTGTGAGATTTTAGTAAAGTCCTTATGGTGTGGTTTGGAAAGTCATTATCCTTTAAAATTCGTCGTATTTCTTCCTTCGTTTCTTCATGAAAAATTGGGTCCGATATATTGAGCATCCGTTGTATACAACCTCTTGCTGTATTTATTATCATCGACTTCGGATGTTTGGAGTTGAAGTTAATTATTCGTCCTGATGCTGTTGGTTTTTTGTACCATTTTAATTTTAGTTCATTTCCTCGTCTGTGTATTGATGCGTCTAGATATGTTAATTTGTTGTCATTTTCTAATTCTATTGTAAACTTTATGTTCCTGTCAAATGAATTTAGGTTGTCAAGTGTGTTTTGGATTTCGTCTTCTTTAATTATGGCAAAAAGGTCATCTACATATTTCGTCATAACTCTAGGTGGTCGCTGTAGTGTTTTCATCATTTTGTCTAAGAGTTCTTCCATAATTATGTCAGCTATTATCGGTGACGCTGGTGAGCCCATAGGCATTCCTTTTAGTTGTGTGTATATCTTGTCTTTGTATCTGAAATATCTGTTCTCTTGTATACAAAACCGTACTATTTCCATAAATGTTAATTTAGGAATGTTAGTGTGCGCTTTTATTTTTGTCCACTTTTCTCTAATGGTGTCAAGTGCCAATTCTATTGGAATACTTGGAAAAAGTGAGACTACGTCAAATGAAATTAATCTTTCATCGTCGCAAATGTATGTGTCATTAATCCTTGTCTTAAATTCTGAGGCGTTCTTTACGTTATATGTTGAGTCTGTCGTTATATTTTTTTAATATGTTGACTATATATTTGCATAGTCCGTACGATGGAGAACCAATTGATGAACAGATTGGTCTCAATGGCGTACCTTCTTTGTGAATTTTGGGTAATCCATATATTCTTGGTGGAATTGATGTGGTTGTTATAAGCTTATTTCGTTCGGTCCGTGAAATAAGTTCATGTTTGTATAGTTTTTCCACTAATTCGTTGTTTTTGGTCTGTAGTCTAGTGGTTGGGTCCTTCCTTAAGGTTCTATATGTATTTAAATCGTTAAGTATACTATCCATTTTTTTGTCATACTCAGTCTTATCCATTGCAACTGTCTTATTTCCTTTATCTGAAGTTAAAATTAATATGTCATCATTCTGTCTAAGAAATTTCCTTGTTTGTTCCACTGTGTCAAGTATTGCACGATCAGCTGCGTCTTCTTTGTTAGATGTTTTGTGGTCTTTTATTAATAAAGAGAATTTTGTGCGTGCTTCCTCTTGTTTTTCTTTGTCTTTAAGAGTCTGTACTAGCTCCTCTCCGTCTGCTATATATTTAAAGAGAGGGAATTTTCTCTTCTCTACTGGGATTGCGAACTTAGGGCCTTTCGCCAGTAACGCTTTTACGTCGTTCGGGAATTCTATATTCGTCTTGTTTACAAACCAATCGTTTGTGTTGTTGTTGTTCAAGAGAACGCTGTTCCGTTGTTTTCGTAGTCTCTCATGTTTGGATTCATGATGTCTCTTCAAAGTTGTTGTTAATTTTTCGGCTATTGTGTTCTCACTCTTCATAAATGTTTTAAAATCATTTTCGTCCAGCTGTTCTTGTAACTTTTTTGTTGCTTTTTCCTTCTCTTTGTTTTGTCTGGCTAGTATGTTATGTTTATGTTTTATTAATAAGCTTAATATCTTTGTGTGAAAATTATGCGTATGTCTTTTTAATATTTTGTTAATGTCCGAATGTGTGTCAGTATCTTTTGCGAAAATCATCTTGTATTTTGAGTTGTTGCTGATAAATTTTGGGACTAATTTTGATTTCCTACATTTTAAGAGAAATTTTATGCTAGACTTAAGTTTAACTAATTTTTTTGTTGTTGATTGATACTTGTTAATCACCGTCTTATATTTGTTATAGTTGGACTTAATTTCTGCATAAGCCATGGTGTTGGAATATGTTTTCGGCGTGCCTTCCGTTCAAGTTATATGTTGATTTTTTTGCGACCTTTTTTTTGTTTAGAGTTGAATGTTTTGCCGGCTCGAGGTCAAAAAGTTGGGCGAATAAAAACAAAAATGAAACACATAGTTTGTCCTTATTTTCGTTCCGATATATTTCGACCACTCATCGGTGGTCGTCTTCAGGGCAACTATAAATAACATTGAATTGTGATTTACATAATATTAATTTAACAACAAGAAAACACCTACTTAGTTTTACACGTCCGCACACTGTGACGTGGAGCTACACACTGATTTGTCCCTAATAAATGCCTGTATAAATGCGCGCAGTTGTCTGTATCTACCTTATAATTAAGTCTTATATTTGTCGGGGTATTTATTATGTGCAGCATCTCCAAAGTGTAACGTTTGTTGTAATGTTGTTCTTGGTCTATTATGTTTACTTCGTCAAAATTTGGGGAATGTCCACTGGCGGCACAGTGGGCCATAAGTGCCGTTTTAGGTGCATTGGAGTGTTGGCGAAGTTTATAGTCAGATCTATGTTGCGATAGTCTTGTTTTTAGCCTCGATTTTGTTGTCCCTATATATATTTTATCACAGTTTTCTTCATTAGTCCCATTGCACGGTATTTTATATACTACGTTGCTCTTGTCCATTGTATCAATCTTACTTTTTGTTCTGTTAAAAATACTCCGTAGTGTGTTATTGGGTTTATGTGCTATCTGTATTTGTTCAATGTCATAGCAATCTGAGTTTGCTAATCTTTCCGATAGTTGTGGGACATATGTGACGGACATAAAGCGTTTTGTCGGAACATCTTTATTGGTTTTATTATTGTGAGATTTTAGTAAAGTCCTTATGGTGTGGTTTGGAAAGTCATTATCCTTTAAAATTCGTCGTATTTCTTCCTTCGTTTCTTCATGAAAAATTGGGTCCGATATATTGAGCATCCGTTGTATACAACCTCTTGCTGTATTTATTATCATCGACTTCGGATGTTTGGAGTTGAAGTTAATTATTCGTCCTGATGCTGTTGGTTTTTTGTACCATTTTAATTTTAGTTCATTTCCTCGTCTGTGTATTGATGCGTCTAGATATGTTAATTTGTTGTCATTTTCTAATTCTATTGTAAACTTTATGTTCCTGTCAAATGAATTTAGGTTGTCAAGTGTGTTTTGGATTTCGTCTTCTTTAATTATGGCAACTGCGCGCATTTATACAAGCATTTTATTATGGGATCAAATCAGTGTGTAGCTCCACGTCACAGTGTGCGGACGTGTAAAACTAAGTAGGTGTTTTCTTGTTGTTAAATTTAATATTATGTAAATCACAATTTAATGTTATTTATAGTTGCCCTGAAGACGACCACCGATGAGTGGTCGAAATATATCGGAACGAAAATAAGGACAAACTATGTGTTTCATTTTTGTTTTTATTCGCCCAACTTTTTGACCTCGAGCCGGCAAAACATTCAACTCTAAACAACAAAAAGGTCGCAAAAAAATCAACATATAACTTGAACGGAAGGCACGCCGAAAACATATTCCAACACCATGGCTTATGCAGAAATTAAGTCCAACTATAACAAATATAAGACGGTGATTAACAAGTATCAATCAACAACAAAAAAATTAGTAAAACTTAAGTCTAGCATAAAATTTCTCTTAAAATGTAGGAAATCAAAATTAGTCCCAAAATTTATCAGCAACAACTCAAAATACAAGATGATTTTCGCAAAAGATACTGACACACATTCGGACATTAACAAAATATTAGAAAGACATACGCATAATTTTCACACAAAGATATTAAGCTTATTAATAAAACATAAACATAACATACTAGCCAGACAAAACAAAGAGAAGGAAAAAGCAACAAAAAAGTTACAAGAACAGCTGGACGAAAATGATTTTAAAACATTTATGAAGAGTGAGAACACAATAGCCGAAAAATTAACAACAACTTTGAAGAGACATCATGAATCCAAACATGAGAGACTACGAAAACAACGGAACAGCGTTCTCTTGAACAACAACAACAACAACACAAACGATTGGTTTGTAAACAAGACGAATATAGAATTCCCGAACGACGTAAAAGCGTTACTGGCGAAAGGCCCTAAGTTCGCAATCCCAGTAGAGAAGAGAAAATTCCCTCTCTTTAAATATATAGCAGACGGAGAGGAGCTAGTACAGACTCTTAAAGACAAAGAAAAACAAGAGGAAGCACGCACAAAATTCTCTTTATTAATAAAAGACCACAAAACATCTAACAAAGAAGACGCAGCTGATCGTGCAATACTTGACACAGTGGAACAAACAAGGAAATTTCTTAGACAGAATGATGACATATTAATTTTAACTTCAGATAAAGGAAATAAGACAGTTGCAATGGATAAGACTGAGTATGACAAAAAAATGGATAGTATACTTAACGATTTAAATACATATAGAACCTTAAGGAAGGACCCAACCACTAGACTACAGACCAAAAACAACGAATTAGTGGAAAAACTATACAAACATGAACTTATTTCACGGACCGAACGAAATAAGCTTATAACAACCACATCAATTCCACCAAGAATATATGGATTACCCAAAATTCACAAAGAAGGTACGCCATTGAGACCAATCTGTTCATCAATTGGTTCTCCATCGTACGGACTATGCAAATATATAGTCAACATATTAAAAAATATAACGGCAGACTCAACATATAACGTAAAGAACGCCTCAGAATTTAAGACAAGGATTAATGACACATACATTTGCGACGATGAAAGATTAATTTCATTTGACGTAGTCTCACTTTTTCCAAGTATTCCAATAGAATTGGCACTTGACACCATTAGAGAAAAGTGGACAAAAATAAAAGCGCACACTAACATTCCAAAATTAACATTTATGGAAATAGTACGGTTTTTGTATACAAGAGAACAGATATTTCAGATACAAAGACAAGATATACACACAACTAAAAGGAATGCCTATGGGCTCACCAGCGTCACCGATAATAGCTGACATAATTATGGAAGAACTCTTAGACAAAATGATGAAAACACTACAGCGACCACCTAGAGTTATGACGAAATATGTAGATGACCTTTTTGCCATAATTAAAGAAGACGAAATCCAAAACACACTTGACAACCTAAATTCATTTGACAGGAACATAAAGTTTACAATAGAATTAGAAAATGACAACAAATTAACATATCTAGACGCATCAATACACAGACGAGGAAATGAACTAAAATTAAAATGGTACAAAAAACCAACAGCATCAGGACGAATAATTAACTTCAAACTCCAAACATCCGAAGTGATGATAATAAATACAGCAAGAGGTTGTATACAACGGATGCTCAATATATCGGACCCAATTTTTCATGAAGAAACGAAGGAAGAAATACGACGAATTTTAAAGGATAATGACTTTCCAAACCACACCATAAGGACTTTACTAAAATCTCACAATAATAAAACCAATAAAGATGTTCCGACAAAACGCTTTATGTCCGTCACATATGTCCCACAACTATCGGAAAGATTAGCAAACTCAGATTGCTATGACATTGAACAAATACAGATAGCACATAAACCCAATAACACACTACGGAGTATTTTTGAACAGAACAAAAAGTAAGATTGATACAATGGACAAGAGCAACGTAGTATATAAAATACCGTGCAATGGGACTAATGAAGAAAACTGTGATAAAATATATATAGGGACAACAAAATCGAGGCTAAAAACAAGACTATCGCAACATAGATCTGACTATAAACTTCGCCAACACTCCAATGCACCTAAAACGGCACTTATGGCCCACTGTGCCGCCAGTGGACATTCCCCAAATTTTGACGAAGTAAACATAATAGACCAAGAACAACATTACAACAAACGTTACACTTTGGAGATGCTGCACATAATAAATACCCCGACAAATATAAGACTTAATTATAAGGTAGATACAGACAACTGCGCGCATTTATACAGGCATTTATTAGGGACAAATCAGTGTGTAGCTCCACGTCACAGTGTGCGGACGTGTAAAACTAAGTAGGTGTTTTCTTGTTGTTAAATTAATATTATGTAAATCACAATTTAATGTTATTTATAGTTGCCCTGAAGACGACCACCGATGAGTGGTCGAAATATATCGGAACGAAAATAAGGACAAACTATGTGTTTCATTTTTGTTTTTATTCGCCCAACTTTTTGACCTCGAGCCGGCAAAACATTCAACTATAAGTTAGTTTATTGTAGCTATAAACGACTGTGCCAAATTTGGTCAAGATCGGGTGACTATATCATATACCTCCCATAGGAACGATCGGTCGAATACAGTGACTTTTGTCAATAACTTCGTTACTTTTAATGCGATTGCTTTCAAATTAAACATTTGATAGTTAAATATGCATGTTAGTGACTGTGCCGAATTTGGCAAAGATCATATAGCTCCCATAGAAACGATTGGTGGAAAATAGTGACTTTCATCAAAAAGTTCGTTATATCCTATGCTAAGATGGAAGGCCGTTCTTTCGCAAATATTAGACTTTTTGGATAAAACGTTTTTACACTTTGATGGCTATGGGTAAGGAAAGAGTAACCCAAAAAGTTGCAAGGGTATACAAACTTCGACGCGGTCGAAGTTAATCCCGGCCCTCTGGTTTCATAGTAATACCTATTATAATTGGAGGATTCGGCAATTGACTAGTAATCCTAATATTAGGTGCACCTGATATAGCTTTCCCTCGAATAAATAATATAAGTTTTTGACTTCTTCCTCCTGCTTTATCTCTTTTATTAGTTAGAAGTATAGTTGAAAACGGAGCTGGAACAGGTTGAACCGTTTACCCACCTTTATCGGAAGGAATTGCTCATGGAGCCGGAATTTCTTAAATTCCGTGTAAATTATGGGGGTAAATTATGTACTACTCTTCATTCATTAATTGATTTTATTATTTTTTTTTTTTTTTTAACATTTTATACCTAATAGAATTAAACTAATTCTAAAAGTTTCAAAAACTTTTGTGCATCATACACCAAAGTATAAAAAGATAAGCTAATTAAGCTACTGGGTTCATACCCCATTTATAAAGGTTATAATCCCTTTCTTTTTAATTTTTAATAATTCTTCAAAAATTTTATTTATCTCAATTATAATTATTGGAACATTAATTACAGTAACTTCCAATTCTTGGTTAGGAATTTTAATAGGTTTAGAAATTAATTTGTTATCTTTTATCCCCCTAATAAGAGATAATAATAATTTAGTATCTACTGAAGCTTCTTTAAAATATTTTTAAACCCAAGCATTAGCATCAACAGTTTTATTATTTTCTATTATTTTATTAATATTAAAAAATAATGTAAACAATGAAATTAATGAATCTTTTACATCTATAATTATAATATCAGCTTTTCATTTTTGATTTCCTACTATAATAGACGGATTTACATGAATAAATGCTTTATTACTAATAACTTGGCAAAAAATTGCACCCTTAATAATAATTTCTTATTCAAATATTAAAAATCTTTTATTAGTTAGAGCAATTCTTTCTGTTATTGTCAGAACTTTTGGAGGATTAAATCAAACATATTTACGAAAGTTAATAGCTTTTTCTTCCATTAATCATGTAGGTTGAATATTAAGTGCATTAATAATAAATAAATCAATTTGGTTAACTTATTTTTCTTTTTATTATACCCTTGCAAAAAGGGTATATTAATTTTGGTCAGAAGTGTGCAACGCATAGAACGAAGCATCTCAGACTATATAAAGTATATATATTCTTGATCAGCACTACGAGACGAGTTCAAATAGCCATGTCCGTCCGTCCGTCCGTCCGTCCGTCCGTCCGTCCGTCTGGATCAACGCGAACTCCTCCGAGACCGTAAGAGCTACAGAGCTGAAATTTGCACGTAGGCTTGTATATACTGCAGGCATTGTATATCTCGGATTCAGCCGGATCGGACCACTATATCATATAGCTCCCATACAAACGTCAAAGTCACGAAACAGTGACTTTCTCAATAACTTCATTAATTTTATAGCTATTGTCATGAAAGTTAGTATTTGTCAGTTTTATGTTCTTGTTAATGATTGTGCCAAATTCGATCAAGATCGGGTGACTATATCAAATAGCTCCCATACAAACGGCAAAGTCACGAACAGTGACTTTCTCAATAACTTCATTAATTTTATAGCTATTGTCATAAAAGTTGCTATTTGTCAGTTTTATGTTCTTATTAATGATTGTGCCAAATTCGATCAAGATCGGGTGACTATATCATAAAGCTCCCATACAAACGGCAAAGTCACGAACAGTGACTTTCTCAATAACTTCATTAATTTTATAGCTATTGTCATGAAAGTTGGTATTTGTCAGTTTTATGTTCTTATAAATGATTGTGCCAAATTCGATCAAGATCGGGTGACTATATCATATAGCTCCCATACAAACGGCAAAGTCACGAACAGTTACTTTCTCAATAACTTCATTAATTTTATAGCTATTGTCATAAAAGTTGGTATTAGTCAGTTTTATGTTCTTATTAATGATTGTGCCAAATTCGATCAAGATCGGGTGACTATATCATATAGCTCCCATACAAACGGCAAAGTCACGAACAGTGACTTTCTCAATAACTTCATTAATTTTCTAGCTATTGTCATAAAAGTTGGTATTTGTCAGTTTTATGTTCTTATTAATGATTGTGTCAAATTTGATCAAGATCGGGTGACTATATCATATAGCTCCCATACAAACGGCAAAGTCACGAACAGTGACTTTCTCAATAACTTCATTAATTTTATAGCTATTGTCATAAAAGTTGGTATTTGTCAGTTTTATGTTCTTATTAATGATTGTGCCAAATTCGATCAAGATCGGGTGACTATATCATATAGCTCCCATACAAACGGCAAAGTCACGAACAGTGACTTTCTCAAAAACTTCATTAATTTTATAGCTATTGTCATAAAAGTTGGTATTTGTCAGTTTTATGTTCTTACTAATGATTGTGCCAAATTTGATCAAGATCGGGTGACTATATCATATAGCTCCCATAGAAACGATAGGTGGAAAACAGTGACTTTCATCAAAAAGTTCGTTATATCCTATGCTAAGATTGAAGGCCGTTCTTTCGCAAACATTAGTCTTTTTTGGATAAAACGTTTTTACACTTTGATGGCTGTGGGTAAGGAAAGAATTACCAAAACAGTTGCAAGGGTATACAAACTTCGACGCGGTCGAAGCTAACCCCGGCCCTCTGGTTTTTTCTTTCATTTGTATTAACTTTTATATTTAATTTATTGAAATTATTTCATTTAAATCAAGATTTTTTAATAGAAAAATTTTAAAATTTACTTTATTTATAAATTTTTTATCTTTATGAGGATTACCTCCTTTTTTAGGATTTCTTCCTAAATGAATTGTAATTCAAGAACTAACTTTTTGTAATCAATATGCTCAATTAATAATTATAATAATAATAACATTAATTACTTTATTTATTTTATTTACGAATTTGTTATTCAGCTTTTATATTAAATTATTATTAAAATAATTGAATAATTAATTTTCAAACTTATGATTTTTTAATAAATTTATTTTTAATTCTTTCTTTTTTTCTATTTTTGGTTTATTTTTAATTTCACTATTTTATTTAATACTATAAGGCTTTAAGTTAAACAAAGCTGTAAATATGGGAATTCCTTTAAACCTTAGTAAATATTTCCTCCTTCAAAATTGCAGTTTGATATCATTATTGACTATAAAACCAATTGATTAAGAAGAAATATTCTTATAAATAGATTTACAATCTATCGCCTAAACTTCAGCCACTTAATCGCGACAATGGTTATTCTCAACAAATCATAAGGATATTGGAACATTATATTTTATTTTTGGAGCATGAGCCGGAATAGTAGCAATATCTTTAAGAATTTTAATTCGAGCCGAACTTGGATATCCCGGAGCATTAATTGGTGATGATAAAATTTATAATGTAATTGTTACAGCTCACGCCTTTATTATGATTTTTTATACCCTTGCAAAAAAGGGTATAGTAATTTTGAACGAACGAACGAAGCATCTCATATAAAGTATATATATTCTTGATCAGCACGACGAGACGAGTTCAAATAGCCATGTCCGTCCGTCCGTCCGCCCGTCTGGATCAACGCGAACTCCTCCGGGACCATAAGAGCTACAGAGCTGAAATTTTGCACGTAGGCTTGTATATACTGCAGGCGTTGTATATCTCCGGACCGCTATATCATATAGCTCCCATACAAACGGCAAAGTCACGAACAGTGACTTTTCTCAATAACTTCGTTATTTTATCAGCAATTGTCATAAAAGTTGGTATTGGTCAGTTTTGTGTTCTTATTAATGCCAAATTTGATCAAGATCAATAACTTTGTTACTTTTTAAGCTATTGTCGTGATATTTAATATAAGTTAGTTTATTGTAGCTATAAACGACTGCCAAATTTGGTCAAGATCGGGTGACTATATCATATACCTCCCATAGGAACGATCGGTCGAATATAGTGACTTTTGTCAATAACTTCGTTACTTTTAATGCGATTGCTTTCAAATTAAACATTTGATAGTTATATATGCCTGTTAGTGACTGTGCCGAATTTGGCAAAGATCATATAGCTCCCATAGAAACGATCGGTGGAAAATAGTGACTTTCATAAAAAGTTCGTTATATTCTATGCTAAGATGGAAGGCCGTTCTTTCGCAAATATTAGACTTTTTGGATAAAACGTGTTTACACTTTGATGGCTATGGGTAAGGAAAGAGTAACCCAAAAAGTGGAAGGGGTATACAAACTTCGACGCGGTCGAAGTTAATCCCGGCCCTCTGGTTTCATAGTAATACCTATTATAATTGGAGGATTCGGCAATTGACTAGTAATCCTAATATTAGGTGCACCTGATATAGCTTTCCCTCAAATAAATAATATAAGTTTTTGACTTCTTCCTCCTGCTTTTTCTCTTTTTTTAGTTATAAGTATAGTTGAAAACGGAGCGGGAACAGGTTGAACCGTTTACCCACCTTTATCGGCAGGAATTGCTCATGGAGCCGGAATTTCTTTAATTTTTGGAGGTGTTATTTTTTTTTTTAATATAAAAAAATATACGATCTACACGAATTACTCTTCATCGAACACCTTTATTTGTTTGATCAGTTGTAATTACAGCTTTATTATTATTTTTATCTTTACCAGTTTTAGCAGGAGCTATTACTATATTATTAACAGACCGAAACTTAAATACTTTTTTTGACCCTGCTGGAGGGGGAGATCCTATTTTATATCAACATTTAGTTTGATTTTTTGGTCTTCCAGAAGTTTATATTTTAATTTTACCTGGATTTGGAAAAATTTCTCATATTATTAGTCAAGAATCTTTTATTATATACTTTAATACTAAAATATAAATATAATATACTTTAATACTTTAAAAAGTATTGGTCACCAATGATACTGAACTTATGAATATACAGACTTTAATAATATTGAATTTGATGAATGAATTAGCAACTGATGGATTTCGTCTTTTAGATGTTGTTAACCGAGTAATTTTACCAATAAATACGAAAATTCGAATTTTAGTAACTGCTGCAGATGTAATTCATTCATGAACTATTCCTTCCTTAGGAGTAAAGGTTGATGGAACCCCAGGACAACTTAATCAAACAAATTTTTTTATTAATCGACCAGGACTTTTTTACGGTCAATGTTCAGAAATTTGTGGAGCAAATCACAGTTTTATACCTATTGTAATTGAATGTGTTCCTGTAAATTATTTTATTAAATGAATTTCTAATAGTGTAAATTTTTCATTAGATGACTGAAAGCAAGTACTGGTCTCTTAAACCATTCAATAGTAAATTAGCGATTACTTCTAATGATAAAAAATTAGTTAAAGTTATAACATTAGTATGTCAAACTAAAATTATGAAATTTTTAATATTTTTTAATTTCACAAATAGCCCCTATTAGATGATTATTTTTATTTATTGTTTTTACTATTTTACTATTTTATTTTGTTCAATTAATTATTACTCTTATATACCTTCATCACCTAAATCTAATGAATTAAAAAATATTAATTTAAATTCAATAAATTGAAAATGATAACAAATTTATTTTCTGTACTTGACCCTTCAGTAATTTTTGGTTAATTATTAAACATTTCTACGACTTTTAATAATTCCTTCAATTTATTGATTAATACCTTCTCGATATAATATTTTTTGAAATACAATTCTTTTATCTCTTTATAAAGAATTTAAAACATTATTAGGACCTTCACGACATAATGGATCACCATTTATTTTTATTTCATTATTTTCATTAATTTTATTTAATAATTTTATAGGATTATTCCTTTATATTTTTACTTCAAAAAGTCATTTAACATTAACTTTATCTCTTGCTTTACCTTTATGATTATGTTTTATAATTTATGGATGAATTAATCGCACTCAACATATATTTGCTCATTTAGTGCCTCAAGGAACTCCTGCTATTTTAATACATTTTATAGTATGTATTGAAACTATTAGAAATATTATTCGTCCAGGAACTTTATCAGTACGATTAACAGAAAATATAATTGCTGCACATTTATTATTAACATTATTAGGAAATACTGGTCCTGCTTTATCAGCATTTTTAGTAACATTTTTATTAATTGTACAAATCGCTTTATTAGTCTTAGAATCAGAAGTTGCTATAATTTAATCTGATGTATTTGCAGTTTTAAGAACCCTATATTCTAGAGATGTAAACTAATTATAATGTCTACACATTCAAATCACCCCTTTCATTTAGTGGATTATAGTCCTTGACCTTTAACAGGAGCTATTGGAGCAATAACAACTATATCAGGTATAGTAAAAGGAGTTTATTTTACAATTCTTCAAGCTTACGAATATATTGAAGCACCATTTACAATTGCAGATTCAGTTTATGGATCAACTTTTTAGATAGCTACAGGATTTCATGGAATTCATATTTTAATCGGCTGTTATGTGCGCATTAAGTTTTTGTTAAATCCGTTTTAGTTAAAATAAAACGCAACTGTTCTGTTCGCTGCCGTCATCCAGAATGTCTGGACAGTTTATTCATATTTTAGTTTTAGCCTATACATCTTGTATGTATTCAATACATTCTGCCGCTTAGGGCGCTGGCAGAGAGAGAGAGTGTGTTGCAGTATATATGTTTGTACGTATTAGCATATATGTACAGAGGGTACATAGTCAAAGTGCTTACGCTAGCGTTCCCACGCTCAGCGGCCAGTCCGCATAAGTGGCGGATCATATTATTATTATGAATGGTTGCATAAACATAGCAACAAAGTGTTGGTATGTTACTCTTACTTTAATGTTGAGCATATGACCACTTGTTATATTGTATACTCTACAATACTGTGGGCATATGCTCATTTGGCATACAACATACAACACCTCCCTTTTTAAAAGAATAACGTAATATTATGTAGTTATTTATTCGTTTTTCTTAAATACTATGTTGTATATTTTTAATTTTAATTTTTTTTTTTTTTTTTTAATAAAAATGTTTTTTTTTTTTTTTGTAATTTAGAAATAATTTTTTTTTTTCAATATGTATATATATATATTCTTATCTTTTCTTCTTTTTTTTTTTTCTTTATTTATTTATCTTTTTTAGTCTATCTTTATGAACTTTTTGCTCCTTATTTTTCTTATTTCTTATAATTATATTGTTATTCTTTTCTATATTAATGACCTCAAATGGTCCTATATAAGAAGATTCTAATTTGTGACCTGTTTCGTTTTTCAAATAAACTTGGTCTCCTATTTCTAGTTTAAAATCTAATACTTTCTTATCGTTTATTTCTTTCTGTTTAATTTTATTTTTTTCTAAAAGTATTCGAGCTCTCTTATACGCGTTTTCTAGTCTAAATTTAACTTCCTTAGAATAATCTTCTATATTATATATAGGTTCTATTTTATCTACGCTATTAAATTGTATTGGTAAGTTATTCTGTCTTCCAAATACTAGTTCATATGGACAATAATTATGAGTTACAGATGGTGTTGTGTTAAAACAATACACGAAATACTGTAACCATACGTCCCAATCAGTTTTATCCACTGAAATATATGAACGAATGTACTCGTTGAATGTCCTATGACTTCTTTCAACGGTACCTAATGTCTGGTGGTGGTGTGCTGTAGATGTTATGTTATCTATTTTTAGATATCTGCACAAGTCAGTTATAATGGAATTTTTGTATTCTGTTCCCATGTCCGTAATGAACGTCTTCATTGGACCGTACTTCAGAATAAAAGATTCGAATATGGCTTTTGCGACAGTTGTTGCACTTTTATTTGCAATAGGAATTGCTACTAAATACTTTGTCAAATCACATATTAAAGTGATTGCGTATTCATTCCCATTTTCCGAACGTGGTAGTGGACCAATTGTGTCTACTATCACCCTGTCGAAAGCATATTGTGGAGTTTCTGTAATTATCATAGGTGATCTCGTGTGTTTCGTCGTTTTTGACGTCAGGCATTTTGGACATTTATTAATGTACTCTTTTACATGTTTCGTCATGTTTTTCCAATAATATTGTCTTTTTATTTTTGTTATCGTTTTATTTATGCCTGTGTGACCTCCTTGAATTGGATCGTCATGAAATGTAGACAATATAGCTTCTTTTTCTTTTTCATTGTATATTTGGGTCACCGGTTTGAGTAGCGCTACTCTTAATGATTTTAAATTCTTGTTGCCCTTATGTTTGAAAGTATCTATCGAAATTGATTCAAAGATCTTTTCGCTCGGTGCCACTTTTAGTTGGCTGATATTATATACACCGGCTTGCCATTCAAGCCTTTGGAAAAACTGACCTAAGTCTAGAATTCCATTGGAGTATAAATCGCTAACATTTATTCTCGCTATAACTTTTTTTCCATGTTTCAATAAACATTTCGAATCTGTCATTCGCAAGGTCACTACTTTTCGTACCTCGTCATTTGTTATGACTTCGTATACGTTGGGCTTAGAAGCTTTTTCAAGACTTTGCCTTGGCAATTGTTCTTGTTTGTTTTCTGCGCAGAAATTTTGTTGTCTACTTTGGTGCCTGGTAGTGACTTTCAGGACTTTTTTATTCATATCAATTAAATCAGTTATTGTAATTCTGGACAGAGCGTCTGCCACGAAATTATCTTTTCCTCTCAGATATTCTACTGTAAAATCGTATTCTTCTAATTCGAGTCGCATGCGAGTTAATTTTGAACTTGGGTTTATCATCGAGAATAAATATGTTAAGGGGCGATGATCAGTTTTTACTGTGAAATGTTTGCCATATATATATGGTCTGAAATGTGTAATTGCCCAATGTATTGCTGCTAGCTCTTGTTCAGTTGTACTTTTATTGCTTTCACCTTTAGTGAATGCTCTTGATGCATATGCAACTGGGAGTTGGAGTCCATTATAGTTTTGAGTTAAAACTGCTCCACATGCGTGCTTGCTTGCATCTGTGATTATACAAAATTCTTTGCTAAAATCTGGGTACTGTAACAAGGTTGGTTTAACAAGTTGTGTTTTTTAAATACTGGAATGCCTTTTCACATTCCGCTGTCCATTCGAATGGGACATTCTTTTTGCATAATCTTGTTATATGCCGTGAGTATTCGGCGAAGTTTTTTATGAAACGTCTATAATAATTGCAAAATGCAACGAATCTTCTAGCACTGTCTGCGTCCGTAGGGACTGGATAGTTATTAATAACATCGAATTTTGTATCATCTGGTAAGATTCCTTTGTCGGTGCATCTGTGACCTAGAAATGTCACCTCATGCATGAAAAATGAACATTTTTCTGGATGTAATTTCAAATTGTGTTTTCTACAAAGTGTAAAAACGTCTGTTAGGTTTTTTAATCATGTGTTGTTCAGAACAACCAATAACGATCAAATCATCCATATAAAGGAATGCTTGTGAAGGCTCTAAACCCGAGAATGCTATTGTCATCATTCTCTGAAATGAATTAGGTGCTATTTTTTAAACCAAATGGTAATCTCGTGAAGCGATATGAACCATTGTTTGTTGAAAAAGACGTTATGTTCCTTGAGCTTTCCTCAAGTTCAATTTGGTGGAAACCTGACATTAAGTCAAGGCATGAAAAATATTTAGCTCTACCCAGTTGATCAAGAATATCGTCAATTCTGGGGAGTGGAAATTTATCTGATAGCAGTTTTTTGTTTATTTGGCGATAGTCAATTACTAATCGCCATTTTTTTCTCTTTAGAGTCCGGAAGAGATTTCTTTGGGACCAATAAGAGTGGGCTATTGTAAGGTGAAATCGATGGTTCAACAATATTTTGTTCAATTAACTTTTCTACTTGTTTTTTAATTTCTTCGGTTTGGCTATGCGGACATCGATAGTTCTTTACATATACTGGCTCTTCGTCCTTAAGTCTCAATTTTTGTTTATAAAAGTTGTTGGTTGTGATTGGTTCGGTTTCAAGTCCGAACACATCACTATACTCGGTGCATATTTCCATAAGTTGCTTTTTGAACATGATTGGAAAATTTTTCTTTAGTTTACTAATAACAGACTCTGTTCTATTGTCATTTGAAGTTTGAACCACATCGTATTTTGAGAGCGGTTCGAATTTTATTTTATTAATGCCTACTAGTTGGCATTTATCTGTCGTATTTAAAAATCGGACAAAAGTATTTTTGGTTTGGGCAATAGTGTTTGCAATATAAACACCATGCTTGATTTCTTGATTTGGGATGAAAATGCTTTCTTCTTCTGAAGACAAATCTATTTTGCGTATCACTTGGGATCTCGCTGGTAGAAGTGTTGAATTATTACCAGAACTAAATGTTATCGGTACATTAAAATCTAGACCTATTATTCCATCGCAAGGGATTGCAAAATCTGGATGTAGTAAATGAAATTTATATGGAATAATGTATTTCCCTGTTTGTAATTCAATTGAGGCTAGTCCTTTGGAGTTAATTACTCCTTCACCTATGCCTCGAATGTCTATGATTTTATTGAATTGTATGTCATGAAAGACATCGGAATTTTCTTTTATAATTGAAATATCTGCACCTGTATCAATTAGGAATGTAATGATTTTATTTGTTTGAACATTTGTAAATGATACAAAATTATTGAGACTTAAGTTTACAGTATATATTTTACTTTTTAATTTCGAGTATCTGGAGGTGTCTGCGAGTTTCCCGAAGCATCTTGGGCTACTCGGACATTATTGTTTTCGGTATTGCTATTGTATCTGTTTTGGCTGTTACCTCGGTAGTAATTATTTCTACCTCGGCCATTACCTCGACCACCTCTATTGTTGTTTCTGTTATTGTAATTGTTATAGTTGGAGTTGTAGTTTCCGCGGCCATTGCCTCTACCTCTTTGGTAATGGTTACTACCTCCTCTATTATTGCGGCCTCGTTGAAATAATACTGTATTTGCACTTCCAGTCATTTCCGTACTGCAATGGATATATTGACCCATTACATCATTGAAAGTTACAAAGTTTCCAGCTTCTAATATTACTTTGAGTTTTTCGTGCTCGCAATTTTTAATCATTGCAGAAACAGACTCGCTTGTAGAGAATTTTTCCGCATTGATTGGGTCTAATCCGTTATCAATAAAGGCTGCCTCCAGTTGCTTCCGCAAATTATCCATTTCGGTTGCATACTGGGAAGCCGTTTTGCCTTTTTGTTTTATGTTCATTAGTTTCGCCTTTAAAACGTCAGGAGATTCTCCTTTTACATTTTCTTTGAGCTTATTTATTATTCCTGCAATAGTGGTTTCATTTTCTACTTTATAGAGGATTGTGCCGGTTATTTTTGATTTTATAACCTCAACTGCTATATCCTCTTGGTCTCCCTTAGTTTTTTCCACAATGCGTAATGCAGTTAGGAATCTGTTTAATGATAACTTTTTACCATCAAATTCAGGAACTGAAGTGGAAACCTGTCTAACATATTGCCTGTCTAATTCCACTTGGTTAGCCATTGTACTTTCTTGAAGTGTTTCGATGTCACTATCGATATCACTTTCAGTATCAATAATTGGTTTGGACTCGTCCAAATCTGCTAATTGGCTTTCGTCAAATTCAGCTTGCTGACTTTGACCTTCTGGAATTACTATTACAATATTTCGTCTAGTACTAATATTGTTCAATCTTATTTTCAATGATTTTATCAGTTTTTCACACTGATGCCTATGGTCTTTTGCTAATTTCTCATTAGCTTTGTTTACTATTGATAATATGTTATTATACTGTGTTGTCAGTATTTGAGCATGGTTTATCAAAGTTTCAGGTCTTATGACTTTATCTGAGTTAATACATTTGAAAGATTTTTCAAATTTATCTTTATGATCATTAATCTTCCGTGCTAACGTATTCCATTCCATATTTTGTCTACAACATTCAGCGGTGCAATCGTATCAAAATTATTGTTGTAGAACCAAGTATGTCATGGTTTTCTTCTACTGTTTTTACCATTACATATGGTAATGTATTCATTACTATGCCCTTTTCTATTTTGTTGTTACATATTATTAATGGGCTTGCCGCACAATTAAAAGTATCTATATATTCGTCTTCGAAATCACCAATTTTTATAAATTCGTAATATTTACTCAATATTATCAAAGAATTTATTCTAAAATTGCAATCGTATCAAAATTATTGTTGTAGAACCAAGTATGTCATGGTTTTCTTCTACTGTTTTTACCATTACATATGGTAATGTATTCATTACTATGCCCTTTTCTATTTTGTTGTTACATATTATTAATGGGCTTGCCGCACAATTAAAAGTATCTATATATTCGTCTTCGAAATCACCAATTTTTATAAATTCGTAATATTTACTCAATATTATCAAAGAATTTATTCTAAAATTGGGTTCTCTATTATACACTTTTTCTACTATGTCTATCATCTTAAACAACATCTAGGTTATCTGCCCTACTGGAATATTTTTTCTTAAGGCACTTATTGTGCATCTTATATAGTTTTGTTAAAACGTTTGTTAATAAAAGAATAACAATTATTACAAGCATTAAGGTTATGATTTTCAAATCAACCGAGACAGTTTCGACATTATTTATGACATTCGCGGTTGAATCCGCTACTTTAGATTCATGATCTAACATATTGTCAACTTTTTCTATGTTACTGTCTTTTGGAATCGCATTAGGGTGCATATAGAAAAAGGAAAAAAAAATACTAACTCAAGAATATATATATATATAAAAAATTTTTATATTTTTTTTTTATTTTTCATTTAAAGTTTTGTTTTTTTTTTTTTTTTTTAATTATTTTTCTTGAAACTATTTTTCTAACGCTGCTGAGTTTTATTCTCAGCGCCAGAGACATGGAAAAGTTATTGTTGTGTTAGTTACACACGATTGGCTGACATTTTTTATTTAAACAATTAATTGTCCAATCGTGTGTTTTTAGTAGAAAGCCTAACAGTGGTTAGTAGGCGCAACCTGCACTTTCGTGCCTCAGTTTGCTTATTAGAGTTTAAATCTATGGCAAGTTAGGGCTTGCGCATTACTGCGGCCCGCTTGCGTTTCTGCGCTCTTTGGCGCAGTTCAATTTTGATGTCCTCAATACGCTCTATGCAGCGTTGTCGGTCTTCTTCGTTGGTGCTGGCCTTTAGCAAATCCTGCTGCAGTCTTTTCTGGGTGAGCAGGCGTCTCACCTCACCGCCTCGTTTCGTCTTCTTGGGGATTCTCGTCTGCTGCCGGGCCCTGTACTCCTCTATTGTTAGTGGCCGTGGTCCATCGAATGGATTTGCCTGCAAAGCCTCTTGCAACGTCGGCAAATCCCTTTGTTCGTTAGGAACAGCGGTCTTGAAGGAGGGTTCCGTGGACATCAGTATCTTGTTGTTGATTTAATTGGTTTTATATTAATGTTTCATATTTTTTTTTTTATCCATTATTGTTTTTAAATTCCAATTAATTTCTTTTTTTTTTTTTTAAATAATTGGAGAAACGTATGTGTGTTATGGGAGTGCACCTTGGAGCAACACCCAAGAGTTGATAGTAGAAAAATCACATGAATTCCAGTATCTAGATTAATTTTTCTTTTTGTTTTGTTTCATTTTTGTTCATAGCGCGCACAGTGGTTCGCAATCAATTGAAAATACATTTCACAATTTGCACAAATTATTCGTGTTTTTTAGTTTATGTTGAAATGTTAATTAATTTATTTCTTTTTTTTTTTCACATGTCACGGTCGCCATGTTATGTGCGCATTAAGTTTTTGTTAAATCCGTTTTAGTTAAAATAAAACGCAACTGTTCTGTTCGCTGCCGTCATCCAGAATGTCTGGACAGTTTATTCATATTTTAGTTTTAGCCTATACATCTTGTATGTATTGAATACATTCTGCCGCTTAGGGCGCTGGCAGAGAGAGAGAGTGTGTTGCAGTATATATGTTTGTACGTATTAGCATATATGTACAGAGGGTACATAGTCAAAAGTGCTTACGCTAGCGTTCCCACGCTCAGCGGCCAGTCCGCATAAGTGGCGGATCATATTATTATTATGAATGGTTGCATAAACATAGCAACAAAGTGTTGGTATGTTACTCTTACTTTAATGTTGAGCATATGACCACTTGTTATATTGTATACTCTACAATACTGTGGGCATATGCTCATTTGGCATACAACATACAACACGGCACAACATTTTTATTAATTTGTTTATTAAAAATCACCATTTTGGATTTGAAGCTGCAGCATGATACTGACATTTTGTTGATGTAGTTTGATTATTCCTTTATATTACAATTTACTGATAGGATAATTAATTTATTATATTCTATATAGTATAAAAGTATATTTGACTTCCAATCAGAAAGTCTATTAATAATAGTTTAGATAATTTTTTCAATTATTTTTATTGGTTCTGTAATTTTCATTATTTCAATAGTAGTAATACTTTTAGCTTCTATTCTTTCAAAAAAAACTTTAGTAGATCGAGAAAAAAGATCACCTTTTGAATGTGGATTTGACCCTAAATCCTCATCTCGACAACCTTTTTCTTTACGATTTTTTTTAATTACAATTATTTTTTTAATTTTTGATATAGAAATTGCCTTAATTTTACCCATAATTATTATTTTAAAATTTTCTAATATATTAATTTGAAGAATTACTTCAATTATTTTTATTTTAATTTTATTAATTGGATTATACCATGAATGAAAACAAGGAATGTTAAATTGATCAAATGTAGGATTGCGTGACAACTCCTAATGGTATCAGAATGCCGATAACGATATTGGTTTGATAGATATCGATAGGTTAATAATCGAGATGAGAGAGAGGGCTTGAGTTGCTGGACGAAGAGGTTGTGTTGGTCTCGTTAAATTAAATGTGTTCAATAAGATGGTTTCTTTTTCGTTTGTTAATAATTAAATAAATGTGATAAGCTAAGATACATAAAAGCAAAGTGGTGCGAAGAGTATTTTATTTTGGTCCAGTGGACTAAGCCCTTCTACATTTTGGGGGCTCGACCGGAATAGTAACAAAGAGCGAGTGAGAGAGGAAACTTTACGAAGAAATCGCGCGTAATTGCAAGATTGACGCCAACGAGAGGAAGCATGAGAGCAAGAGAGACAAAAGAATATGCGTGCTTTACTTTCACTACCAAAAGACTTGAAAAGAGACGAACACATAAGAAATAACAACAAAGACGAAAAGATGAGAAACGCTTAAAAGACGACAATTTTGTTTGTTTAGAGACGAACAAAAGACGAAGAGCAACAAAAGACGAAAATTGGTTCAGAGAGGGACAAAACGACGACCACATAAGAAGAAAACGGAAGAAACATTGAACTTGCTTGGATTCGGCGCTGGAGCAGAGATCGGACTATGAGTCACACGGAGAGTGGCTGCTAATACGAGTAGTACCAGATCAAGACGAGACGACCCAATTCACCACTACATGCACAGTCAGAAGGCATCATCCATCCAACATTGTGTGTCTGCGAGTGAGAAGAAGCTAAGACGTAAAGAAGCCGACACGTAAGAAGACAACTGCGTAAAGAAGATCACGAGAAACGGACAACAAGACGTAAAATAACCAGGGCTACATCGCAAGTACATTTATTTTTAATACTAACAATAGTTAAGGAACATAAAAATAAGAAATGACGAATTTAAGATCTTGAAATTAGAGAAAATACGAGTTTAAAATTTTGAAAAATAAGAAAAAGATTTACAATTTAAAAAAAAAAGAAAAGTTGATTTAAAAGTTTTGAATAAGAGAAAAGATGAATCACAATTTTTTAAATTAGAGAAAAGACGAGTTTAAAATTTTGAAAAATAAGAAAAAAAGGTTTTAAAATTTTTGAAAAAAAAGAAAAGTAGATTTAAAAATTTTTTGAAAAGAGAACAGACAAATTACAAATTTTGAAAATGAAGAAAGACGAATAGAAATTTTTTGGAAAAAAGAAAAGAAGATCTAAAATTTTGGAGAGTAAGAAAATAAGGAGAAAATATAAATAACAAATTTTGACCTAAAATTTCTGGGAAATAAGTAAGAAAGAAAATTCAACAAGAGGAATCAAAATATTTGTAATCATATAAACTAACATCTAATTTAAACACAAATTTAAATCATTTTGTAATCAATATTTTTACATATGTTGTATAACGAGATCACGAACTGACCGTCGCAGGGTTAAAGGAAAAGTTAAAAGAGCTGAATTTAATCGTAAAAGGCAACAAACCTGAATTAAGAGAGAGATTAATTTCATATTTTGATTTAGACACGAACGAGGAATCCTTATATTCAGAAGCTAATACCAGCAGTTGAGAGAGAAGTGACAATGGCGTTCACATTGAAAGATATTCGCGATTCGTTGACAGAGTTTGATGGGAGCAACAAAAAGGATGTAACATTACAATGGAATGATCTTCAGAAATTTATCTATGGTAGACAGCTGTTGACAGGAGCGGCTAAGTTGTTCGTAAATAGTCAAGAGGGTCTAACTATTAAGAACGCGCTACAGGATGAGTTTACCGTTAAATTGTCGTCGAAAGAAGTTCACAAGCAATTAGAGAGTAGAAAGAAGAGATACAACGAGAGTCTAGTTGAATACTTTTACGTAATGAAGAGTATAGCCAAAAGAGGTAGCGTAGATAAAGAAAGCATTGTCGAATACATCATTGAGGGTATCCCTAACTCTAAAATGAATTAAAGCGTTCTTTACCAAGCGAGGAATTACCAGAGAAACTAACGATGTACGAGAATGCTTCCAATCAAGAGTCTCAACCAAAACCACGATTTGAGAAGCTGCAATCGAGAAGTACTTCAGAGGATTTCAGATGCTTTAAATGCGGAGGAAAGAATCATATCGCTAGGAACTGCAAAGAGGAGGATTTCGAATGTTTTAAATGTAATCAGATGGGCCACAAAGCTATTCAGTGTGAGACGAAGAATATAAAGAATACAACGAAAACAAATGCGAATAATCAACAGATGACTCTAAGGTTTAATCGTCCTTTTAAGGATGTTCGAATAGGTAATGGAGTATTAAGTGCTCTTTTTGATTCAGGCAGTGATATTTCTACTATTAGCGAGAGTGCCTATAAGGAAATATACCCCGTTAACTTAAAGAGTGATCGCATGGAGCTCATTCGCGTAGGAGGGAAAAAGATTTGTACCCTTGGATTTTTAACGTCAATACAGAGTTAGATGGCAACGTCATGGAAAAAGCCTTTCATCTTGTTCGAGATAAAGATACTTTGTACAAAGGAGTAATCGGAAATGATGTTTTGGAAAACTTAAATGTTACCATTGGGAAAAGGCGAATTGTTTTCCACAATGACGATGAGATGCCAAAACCAATCAGCAGTGAAGACTGTAGTAGCAGAAGAGATCCCAATTTATCAGAGGCCAAGACGTTTATCATATCAGGATCAGACGATAGTAAATCAGCGAATGAAGAGAGAGACGAAGGCTGTAATAGTTCATTAAAGCTTTTCCAAGCACTTATCTCTTGTGGTGCTAGCTTCGAGGAAAGATGGCAAGAAAATAGTAAGCTGCGATAATAGAATGACAAATCCGAAAATAATACGCGCAACATTGAAGACCACGATTTTGAGATCAAAGATCGACCTAGAACTAAGATAAAACATACAGATGCTTTGAAAATGACTCGTTGTTTAATGTCCGAAGAAACGCTTAAAGACGAATTGAGAGCAATAACTAAGCAAGAGTTAAAGTCTCAGTTAGAGGAAGAATTACTTATAGAGTTGCAACGGGAGAAAGATGAAATTGGTAGATTAGCAAAAGATAATATAGCAAAAAATACAGGAAGAAAATCGTAAGTCATATAACAAGTTCAGAAAGTCCGAAACAGAATACGAAGTGGGCGATATGGTTGCTATAAAGCGTGCCCAGTTTGGAGCAGGGCTGAAGCTAAAGAAGAATTATCTATGGCCGTATAAAATTGTTAGGAAGTTAAGACATGGTAGATACTCAGTGGCGAAGATTGGGGATGGTGAGGGCCCAAATAGGACCAATACCGTAGCGGAGTACATGAAGATGTGGAATCCATCATTTGGGACGAACGAGGCTGTAGAATGGCCGAATGTAGGATTGCGTGACAACCCCTAATGGTATCAGAATGCCGATAACGATATTGGTTTGATAGATATCGATAGGTTAATAATCGAGATGAGAGAGAGGGCGTGAGTTGCTGGACGAAGAGGTTGTGTTGGTCTCGTTAAATTAAAAGTGTTCAATAAGATGGTTTCTTTTTCGTTTGTAAAAAATTAAATAAATATGATAAGCTAAGATACATAAAAGCAAAGTGGTGTGAAGAGTATTTTATTTTGGTCCAGTGGACACAGCCCTTCTACATATATATAGAGTTGTAGTTAAATATAACATTTGATTTGCATTCAAAAAGCATTGAACATTCAATCTACCTTATTAATACAATGAATATGAAGCGATATATTTTATTAGGTTTCGACCTAATCTTAGGTAAATTTATCCTTATTCTTTAATTGAAACCAAAAAGAGGCCTATCACTGTTGATATAATTGACTAATTAACTCTAATTAAGGAAGTATGGTAATCAAGTAAAAGCTGCTAACTTTTTTTCTTTTAATGGTTAAATTCCATTTATACTTCTTAAATAAAACCATACATTTTCATTGTAGAAATAAAATACTATATTTTTATAAATTACTAAATATAATTCACTATATTCAAAGATTATCTAATCTCCACAACATCTTCAATGTCATACTCTAATATATAGGCTATTTGATTATAAAAACCATAAAAAAAATAAACAAAATTAAAACTCAAAATACAAATAATAATAAATAAATTTTTAGAATTTGAGAATAATTAATTAATTTTTGAAACAAATGTTGAAATGCCTGATCAACCCTGATCAAAACTTTTATCTCCAATTTGACTATAACTTAAAGGATAAAAAATTATTCCATAAGTTCTAATATAAGGTATAAATCATATTGAACCTAAAAAAGCTTGAAATTTTATAATATAAAATAGATTTATTTAATCTATATAATTTTCTTATAGAAATTGAATAACCAAATAAACCCCAAATGAAGTAAGTAAGTCGTCTCGCCGACTTAGGTATACCATACACCAGTAAAACAAATATTTAAAATTTATTAAACCAATGCATTTTCACATGCTTTTTATTACAAGCATATCTTAGAATCTCCCTCACTCAAGTATACGAGCACCCTAGCGCCCCCCACCAGCCAACGACCAACTACGGCCTTATGGAAAAACGTTTATATGCATAACTTCGTTGTTTTTTGTCCGATTTTGATCAAATTTGGTGTTTTGCTGGGTATTAGTATCAAATTCAATTGTGCCAAATTTAATTACAAAAGGTAGAAAATTACGTGAGATAATCGAGTTTTGCCAAATTACGGGGGCGGAAAGGGGCGTGGCGAAATCGTTGCATATACAATATATGCGCATTTATTAAACAAATACACATAGCAAATTTGGTGCCTCTAGCTATTATAGTCTTTAAGAAAATCAAATTTGTTTAAATTTCGTGGGCGGAGGGGGGCGTGGCAATTTTTTTTTGCAACAAATTTGTGCGCGCTTACTAAAGGATTAATCATACTAAATTTGATGTCTTTAGCTATTATAGTCTTTAAGAAAATCAAATTTGTTTAAATTTCGTGGGCGGAAGGGGGCGTGGCAAATTTTTTTTTGCTACAAATTTGTGCGCGCTTACTAAAGGATTAATCATACTAAATTTGATGTCTTTAGCTATTATAGTCTTTAAGAAAATCAAATTTGTTTAAATTTCGTGGGCGGAGGGGGCGTGGCAAAAATTTGAAATAAACTTGACCACCGTAGGTAATACACGAGTCTACGTACCAAATTTGGTTACTCTAGCTCTTATAGTCTCTGAGATCTACGTGTTCATACGGACAGACGGACGGACGGACGGACGGACGGACGGACGGACATGTCTATATCGACTCGGCTGTTGATACTGATCAAGAATATATATACTTTATGGGGTCGGAAAAGCTTCCTTCTGCCTGTCACCTTTCACCCTATGGGTGTATGGTATAAAAATACAAACAAACAATGTTAATAATTTTATATAAATTGGTAAACAAATTATATAAGGATAAGGAAAAATTAATCAGTTTAATATTCTACCCCCTTGTCGCGTGCGCTAGTTTAAACTTTCAAATTTTCAAACTTAACGACGTTACGCGTGTCTTTGCTAATAGCGAACAATCGATAAATAAATAATCCTGGTATCGATCGACCGATAAAAGAATAATATTGCGATATCGATAAGCCATCTATCATTTTTTTTTATGTGCGGCGCACTTCGTGTTTTTGCTAGGCCTCATTTCATTTTACCACAGAGAAGGAAAGTTATTAAAAAAAAGCTGTGTCCCGAAAATTTTAAGTCTAGATTGTAGCAGGTATGTAGGTTATCAAAATTTTTACCCCGCCGCCATCTGCATTTTACTCTATATCATAGATTGGAAACCTCCCATTTTTCTGGCCAATATTGCCGATAGCTTTCGTGGGAGTATTATTTTTTGGAAAACCGGCGAGTTTTCGAAAACTAATTTCTCGTGCCGGAGCACGTGCAGCCAAACTTTTGGGTTGTCCTGGATTCCGGATTTAACATTCGGATATTGGGAAGACACTGCAACTAAACACCGGCAGCGCCACAACGTTTTGTGTTGAGGTTCACGGTGCGGCCAAAAGGGTCTCATTCTCGCTCGGAGTGTTGATGATATGTAGCATCTCCATGGATGGCCATGGCCATGCACCGAATTTCGAAGAGACAATAATATTAGATGAAGAGCGGAACTACAACAAAAGGTTCACCATGGAGATGCTACATATCATCAACACTCCGAGCGCCACACGACTTAACTTTAAGACTGATACCGACAACTGCGCTCACATATACAGACATTTACTTGACAATAATTAGTTCTTAACTCCACGTCGAACGGTGCTGACGTGTTAAACAATGTATGTTAAAAGATTGTTAAGTGTCACATAATTGTTAAATGTTTCTTGTATTTTTTGTAGTTGCCCTGAGAAGGTTGCCGCTGCGCAACCGAAATATATCGGAAAGAAGAAAATTAAAAACTATATTTTGTTTTTTATTTTATTTGGAACAAATGACCTGAAGCCTGAAAAAATCATAAGATAAAAGAGTAAATTTGTGCAACTTGAAGATTTAAAATACCCGTAACGAAAAAAAAAAAAAAATGAATTTGAATTAAGATGAATAATTATTACAGAAAAAAATATTAACTTGATTTATTTGATATTTCTTCGATAAACTTTTATTCTATTCTACGATAATTAATAATCTGTAACGAATAAGCGCTTTCCATAATACTAGCTTTAGTCTCTCTTATTAAATAGTTTAATTTGCTCTTGAGTTCTATTGGTTCTCAAGTCTGAAAAGTTTGGAATGTTGAGTTATACCAGACAACTAATTAAAATCCGTCAGGATACTTTTTGTAAAAATATAATATAAGAAAAAAATGTTGCTATCTGAAATTAGAATGAATTTGAATATGATTGCTTAAGTTTTATAATTTATTTTCATAGTGACATAGGTACCTGATTTGATATTAGTCAGGTTTAATGGGAATATTTATAAAGAATAACAAAGATTCATGGTTGGGAGGATATAGAACTGACAGGTCCATCTACATCTTTGACCTCAGTAACTACTAGTCGTGAACCAAAGAATACTTTTACCTTCCTTTCAGGTTTTTTTTTTTAAATGAATAATTTACTGTGTTCATAGATATTTTTCTTGCAAGTCATTGCAAGTGGAGATCCTAATAAAATTAAATTTTATAATTAAAGGTAGAGATTTAAGCAAACAAATACCCCACCCACCCGCAAGAGCTACAGATCCAGAGGATCTCGATCTGCTGCAATTCACCAACCGCCTTCTTTATAATCGCTGTGATAGGAAGATCACATAAAATTTATGGCGCGCAACCGTGAGACCGGATAAGAAGGTTACACCCTACAATTCTTATAATTAATAAACCTATTATACCTCGTAATATAATTCAACCTTCATCATTTAATATATTTAATCTCCCACAATCTAAATCTCTTGTTATAGAATAATAAACTAATTGAAAAGAATAACTTACTGTTAATCCAGTAGAAAAAAATATAAAAAAAAAATTAAAATTTATTAATATTACTAATTAAAACTATTTCTAAAATTATATCCTTTGAATAAAATCCTGCTAAAAAGGTATACCACATAAAGTTAAGATAGATACATTAAAACATATTAAAGTTAAGGGTATATGAATTCATAAACCTCCTATTAACCGAATATCTTGAGTAATATTTATATTATGAATAATAGCTTCTGCCCTTTTGGTTATAGCAGTTAGTATAACCAAACTACCAATCACTATTATTTCAAATTCATTTTTGCATAACTTCTAAATAAAATACGTATTTTCATCTTCCATAATTTAATATTCAAGCAATAGCTAATAATAATGCTACATCTCCAATTCGATTAGATAAAGCAGTTAATATCCCAGCATTATAAGATTTTACATTTTGAAAATAAATTACTAAACAAAAAGAAACTAATCCAAGGCCATCTGTGAGGAAGCTCTGGCTGGGGTACAGTTCTCAGTCCCAGAGTCCCGTCTACAGAACATTTATTTAATCTGGAAACCTTGATGAGTATCAGGATAGGGGACCGAGACCAGATAAAGGGGAGGAAAGGGAAGGGAAAGGAGTAGAAGGAGAGTCCAAGAGAAGCTGCAACGACTGATCTTGTCTGCCAAGCGAGGCCCGCTTGGCCAAGATCCGTTGCCTCTTGGACTGGGAAAGGGAAGCGTGAAGGGAAACGTTAGTGGGGCACTGCAACGACTGATCTTGTCTTGCCCGCTTGGCCAAGATCCGTTGCCTCTTCACCTTAAGATCAGCGACTGACTTCGAAGTCCGCTGATCCTTCGGCTCCACCCAAATAGTTAAGTGGCCAAGGAAAAGGGGAGGGTAGACATAAATTTGGTGACAACTAAATAAATAATGCTGGGTATGTTAAACGATAATAGTATAGGGTTTATTGATAATTAACTAATTTTAAACATCTTTTGTAATTTGGGTCCCTACCGCACTCAAGCAAATCAAGGGGAACTTTTGACTTGGGCTCACCTGCTAATCCTGGTATTTCACGCGTTGACTTTTCTAGGGCACTATGTTTCTTTTAACTCCTGCTTGTCAACTTTTCACTCTCGTGGGCATAGCGACATATCTCCGACGACATATCTCCGCCCAGTACATTTTTCTGGCGGAGATTTGTCGCTTTTTAAACGGCGAAAATATGACGTTGAAAGAGAATCGAAAAGAAAATTTGGTGACAACACAACAACAACTGCAACGGAACTTATTTTTTCTGTGATTTTCGGCTGGTGCTCAACTTTTGTTTTCGATTGTCTTTCATACCTCATTTACAGTTTTTTCTTACGAAAGCTACAAAAAAAAAAATAGGTGCGCTTATTGTTAAGCTCCGCAGTGTATAATTCCACAGAATTATTTGCTAACAAACTGTTATGAATATTTGTATTTACATGCATTATATGTATTTATGTACATATGTGTATACCAGTTATTATCACATTCGCATACATACATATATATATACATATACATACATAAATACATTTGTATGTATGCATATACTGAATATTTTAGATTTATACGTTTACTTACTCAGCTAAAACATCATTAAATATTTTTTTTAATGTCGTTGTTTTTGTTATTTTGGCAATCTTTTTTTATTTTACTAAGCACACTTATTTTTTCCATTTCGCGGCCCTGTGGACCATGAGCATGCACCATGTATTCTTCTTTTGAAAAAACGTTAGTTTTATAACTAACCATAGAATACATAGATGCGTCAAACTCAAGATTTTTTGATTACAAACGCTAGCCTGATCGTGGAACCCCAGAGAACTTCGGCAAAAGCCGAACAGCGTAGAGCGGCCACAGCGAGAGCGAAAAACATTCGCTCGCAGCAGTGTTGCTACGCATCGAAAATAATTCAGTCTGCCACAGACTACCAAACGACGCAGGCAGCTCTATGTCGCTTGTCATTTCGTTCTGTCTATGTATGTGTACACTCGTCGGTACATTCTCAGGCTTTGTAGTGTATGTGTGACGTGAAGTTGTACAACACCGCATTTCAATAGCTCGCTCGACAAAAAATTTTCATTTTCGACAAAACAGCGACTAAGCGAAAAGGACAAGCCCCTGTGGAAAGAATATCAAGAAATATTGCCGTCAATATTTGCTCGCTTGGCGATCCGAATGCTGCCTGGTTCGATTCCTAGCTCAAAATTGTCAAATAAAGTTTTTTTTTCTTCCTTCTTTTTATATTTATTTTTATACCCTTGCAGAGGGTATTATAAAATTGGTCAGATGTTTGTAACGCACAGAAGGGGACGTTTCCGACCCCATAAAGTATATATATTCTTGATCAGCATGAGAAGCTGAGTCGATATAGCCATGTCCGTCTGTCCGTCCGTCCGTCCGTCCGTCCGTCCGTCCGTCTGTGCAAATCAACTTCACGCCGGCATCTTAAGAGCTATCGGAATGAAATTTCATATTTGAGCTACTTTTAGCCGGGGAGATGATAAAGTATGAAATTTGTCAGGATCGGGCCACTATATCATATAGTTCTAGAACAAACATTTTTGCAAAAATTGGAGTATCCCCATGAAATTTACCAATATGATAGTATTTGACATAAATTGACAGATCCCAAAATTTGAATCTGATCGGATAAATAGAACAGAAGTTACAGTCAACACAAATCGGTTCAAATGATGACCTAGTAGACAGCAAGCAGCGCTGCCGGCTGCTCAAACAGAGCACATGCATACACACACACAGACGCAGCACTACAAGAACTGTATGTGTATGCGTGTTGTGCTTTGCTTAGGGAATGATGCAAGAAGAAAGAAAATTTATTATAAAAAGAGAAATAATTTGAATGTTTTGTTTGTGAATTGATGAATTCAGTTGCAGGGAAAGAAAATTCAAAATGTAAAAAAATTATTGCCAAAGACTGCAAGGGTATATAAACTTTGGCATAGCCGAAGTTAGCTTCTTTGATATTTTTTAATAAAAAAAAAAGATAAAAAAAGAAAAATAAACAAAAAATTAGGGAAAAAATGAAAGAGCAAGAAAACTTAAAAAACGAGGAAAAAAGAAAATGGTATTATAGAAAGATTACTTGATAAAATATGTATGTACATATGTCATCCAAAAAATTCAAACATTGTTTGCAAAATGTTATTGAAGTGGGAAGATGAAGAAAAAATAATTGCTCAAAGCATTAATTTTTATTCTTCTGAGGCCTATAATTTTATTTTTTCCCTAATTTTTTGTTTATTTTTCTTTTTTTTATTTTTTTTTTATTAAAAAAAATAAATATAAAAAAGAAAGAAAGAAAACTTTATTTGACAATTTTGAGCTAGGAATCGAACCAGGCACAGCCACCGGGCTACATACAAAAGTGACGCCAATATTTCTTGATATTCTTTCCACAGGGGCTTGTCCTATTCGCTTAGTCGCTGTTTTGTCGAAAATGAAAAATTTTTGTCGAGCGAGCTATTGAAATGCGGTGTTGTACAACTTCACGTCACACACACACTACGAAGCCTGAGCATGTACCGACGAGTGTACACATACATAGACAGAACGAAATGACAAGCGACATAGAGCTGCCTGCGTCGTTCGGTAGTCTGTGGCAGACTTAGGGACACGAAAAATGTATCGATACTTATTGGTATCGAGTATATTCGTTACTGATACCGATATTTTATACTTGATACTTTTGTTTCGATTTTTATACTCAACAAGTATCTCATGAGCGGTATCGAGTACAAAAGCTTGCGCGGGACTACGTGAAGCACGCCACTAAATTTGCAAATTGCGACGCCAATTGTCTGGTCATAAAAAGTGAAGTCAAAAGTGAAAATATTTAGGCAAATTAGATTAAAAGTTAAAGTAAGTATTAAAGCTATTATTATGTTCAGTTTGTTGAAATTTGTTTCGTTAGATATATGGCGCCAAGCCGAAGCAATGTTTGGGGATACTTTACCAAAACCTCTAAAGATGAGGTGAGGTGCAAGATTTGCTTCAAAACCCTAAGAACTTCAGGAAACACCTCAAACATGCATAAGCATATGAAGAGCCATCCCGATGCGAAGTATGTATTTATTGCCATAAATCTATATTCATATTATTGCCTCATAGTATGTGCACAAAATTATGTATGTTGGTTGTTTTTTTTTTTAAGTGCAAAAGAAACTGGAAAAAAACTAACAATATTTACAAGAGATCTGGATCTACTGAGTTCATCAAGACATGGAACTGAGCCGCCACCATCAACAATTTCATCGAAAAAATCTGAGGTGAAAAAATTTTGTGAAGATCATACACCACTTGGTGCCGAACGTGACAGCGATGTGGAAAACATATGTGAGCCACCTCTAAAAAAAACGCAACTGTCCATTGCACAATCAATGGAACGCAAATTTTCGTATTCGGATGGCGGAAAAGATCATTCAAAACTCTGCAAGTGCTTGCTTTACTTTATTTGCGCCTACAAAAGACCGTTTGATATCGTAAAAGGGCGTGGATTTAAGAAATTAATGAAAAAAGCCTGCCCATCATTCAAAATTCCACACGTTGATACGCTAAAAGCTCAATTGGATGATTTTTATACTGTAATGCATTGTAAAATTCAAAGCACATTTGAAAATGTAGCTAACGTAGCACTAACATGTGATGTTTGGACCGAGATGATGACTGTTACCAGTTATTTAGGAGTTACTGCTCATTTTTTGCTTAATGATTGTCTTGTGTCGCGTTGCATAGCCACCGTTGCTCTTGATGAAAGGCATACTAGTGAATACATAGCTGCAAAATTAGATGAAATTTGCACAAGCATGCATATCAATACTGAAAAAATATCTGCGATAGTTACAGACAACGCGAATATAACAGCAGCTTCAGCAGTTTTTCTTGGGAGAAAGAAGCACTTGCCTTGCTTTGCCCATACAGTGAAACCTCGATATAACGAATCTGAGGGGGTATCGCAAAATTATTCGTTATATCTATTGATTCGCTATAGGTACTGAAATGTAAAACCTTAGTATAACAAGGGACTAAACAAAAAATTCGTTATATTGGGTTTTTCGTTATAACGAAGTTCGTTATATCGAGGTTTCACTGTACTTTAAATCTCGTCGCTGAATCTGCAATGTCAGTAAATGGCTTTAATTTATTGATAAGCAAAGTGCGAGACATTGTAAAATACTTTAAAGGCAGTGTAATTGCCAGCGATGCGTTACGAGAAAAGCAAGCTCGCTCTCAACCTCTTAAACTGATTTTGGATGTAAAAACACGGTGGAATTCCGTTTATTATATGCTCCAGAGATTTATTGAGCTAATGCCTGTAGTATATCCAGTATTAATGTTGAATGTTAAAGCACCGCCCACACTCTCAGCTTTGGAAATCGAAAGTATTAAAACATTGATTAGCATTTTGAAACCACTAGAGTATGTTACCAAAGAGCTATCGGGTGAACAATATGTGACCATAAGCAAAATTATACCGATTGTGAATTGCCTGAAGGCACAGATTGATTGTGTATATGTAGGTGTAGGTGCGGACGACGATGATATAAGAGTAATACATGCGGTAAAAAAAGAGATGATTAAACAAATTGAACGTCGATTCGGATGCATTGAAGAAAACTCCTTAATTGCAATTTCTTGTTTACTGGATCCAAGATTTAAAAATATCCATTTTAAAGACAAGTTATCATGCTCGAAATCAATTAATTTATTAAGGCAATACATTACATCCAGTCCAAGCGTTCACTCAAGTTTTAATGAAAGTGATTCTTCCATAGAAACAACAACATACGATTTTTGGAGTCATCATAAGAAGTTGGCGCACACAGAGAAGCTGAAAAAATCAAGTTCTACAATGAACTTTTCACATAATGATGAATTAAGTCGGTACCTGTCTGCCCAGGTTTCACCACTTTCCACCGACCCTTTAAAACAATGGGATGACATGAAAGTGGTATATCCGAATCTTTACTATCTGGCGCAGATGTATTTGGGAATTCCTGCGACATCTGTGCCCTCTGAACGTTTGTTCTCTAAAGCTGGAAGTACTATAACGAAAACGCGCAACCGACTTTCACCGAAACGGCTTGACAAGCTGCTGTTCTTAGCCGATTTTACGGAGGAGGAGTGGGAAATTTAGAAATAATGTAAAAAAAAAAAATTGATTTGGCGCAAATAAATAAATACTCAATACTTGCAATATCGATACTTAAGTTCCGATATTTTTATGAGTACGATGCTTTTTTTTTGATTTTAATAGTACTCGACGAGCTTTTACATGATCGATATCGTGTCCCTATTACATTCGTATCGTGCAGACTGAATTATTTTCGATGCGTAGCAACACTGCTGCGAGCGAATGTTTTTCGCTCTCGCTGTGGCCGCTTTTATCTTTGCCGAAGTTCTCTGGGGTTCCACGCTCAGGCTAGCGTTTGTAATCAAAAAATCTTGAGTTTGACGCATCTATGTATTCTATGGTTAGTGGTTTTATGTTCGGCCATATACACTCGCGCTTTGCAGCCGACTACACGACACGTACATATGTATATGTGTATGTGTGTATGTGTGTATGTACATATGTGGTAGAACCGTTCTTTAACTGTTTATTTTTAATGTAAATTTGTTGCTCACTTAGAGTAAACAGCAACAAAGAACAACCCGCACGGCTTCCTTCTCTGAGCCCGAATTGTATTTTTTTCTCTCTCCAGACACTCACAAGCGGACCGCGGAGGGGTGTCCGGTGTGAGCGGAACTGAATCTGCGTGGGTCTTAGGGGACTTGCGCATGGGCAGCAGATGGCGCCCGAGCAGGGACCTTTACAAGTATTATGAGGGAAATATTAAAATATATGTGGGATCGCCTTTTATTTTTTTTAAAGAAAAAAAGTTTTATTGAATTTTATTAATCCTTAGTATAACATTCATTTTATTTTTGGAGTAGCCACGAGGAACACAAACGGTCGTCCCGACTTCACTCTATTCTCTTTTCTTTTTATCGAATGATTTTTCTTATCGATAACATTGTCAAGTTCAAACTTATGGGCTTAAGCACTGGTTCAACAATCGACTGCATCTTGTGACTCGTCCCATTCCCACATTCGGCAGAACTGACTTATCATTCGACTCGAATGATGAATTTACTTGACCATGCCATAGTTTCATATACTCTGCCACTGTTGAAGTTTTCCCAGGACCTTCGTGATCCCTTACTTTCTCTACTTCATATCGTCCATGAGACCTAACCTTCTCAGCCCTGTATGGCCCAAAATATTTCGCTTTAAGTTTTAGTCCTGCACCATATTGTTTTCGTTTAATAGCTACTAAATCATCTACTTTATACTCAGCTTCTTTCTTGCGTTTTTTATTATAACCTTTACGGTTCTCCTCTTGGATTCTCTCAATATTTCGCTGAGCTTCCTGGCCAACGCTAGAGCGTTCAACTTCTAGCTCTTCTACTGCTTCCTCTTCCAAAAGTTCTTGTAATTCAGGGAAACTATTAGTCCTCATTTCGACACCGGTTAATATTTTGAACGGCGACACGTTTGTGCTTCTGGGAGGGGTACTATTGATTGCTTGTTGTACTTTTTGAACGTACCTATACCACATAGTCGAATTTTCATAACAAAGTTTTGTGAACATAGGAACAATTATTTTATGGATACGTTCAACTTGACCATTTCCCCTCGGTACTCCGGTAACTATCATTAAATTCTGAATGTTTTGCTCTTTACAATAATCTCCGAACTGATGCGAAACAAATGCAGCTCTTCTATCTGATATAATACGCCTTGGATTTCCAAAAAGTGATGCTTGATGCCCAAGTCTATCTACTACAGCTTCTGATGCGGTGTTCTTTGTTGGATAGAGCCAAACAAATTTCGAAAACGCGTCGACAACTACAAATAGATAATTTTACTTTTCGCTGTACGATCCATAGGTCCTACATGATCCACATGATAAGTCCCTAAACGCTTATCTTCTTTATTTATTGGAGCTAAGAAATCTTCTTTCTTTTTACAATATTATTGCCTTTTTTGAATAACTTGGGTATGTAAAACATTCTCTCGACTTCGTCTTGAGTTCTTTTAACAGAAAAATTATCCTTTCTATGTGCAATTTTAATTAATTCCTCTTCCATCAGTGATGGGAGTACAATTAAATCCTTAATGGGATCCTTGTACAAAACACCATTTTTAATAAAGAAATCTTCATAAGTCTGATGGTCTAAAACAGCTATCACTGCTCTAATCCAATCATCACTAGATTCTGCTAGTTTAAGTCTGTGATGCAATGAATATTCTAACATTGAACAGTACATACGACTTAAACTATCTACGTGCTTCATTTTACTACCACTTCTATGTTCAATCTCATACTCAAATTCTTGAAGAAATAAAGCCCAACGCGAAACTCTTACTGGAATGTCCTTTTTCTCTTCATTGTCATTGCAAAAGTACTTCAATCTGTTGCGATTTCAAACTTTATACCTAGTAAGTACACGCGCCACTTCTTCAATCCCTCTACTATCGCTAAGACTTCCAATTCGTATAAATGGTATTTTTCTTCCACAGGCTTGGTTTTACGGCTGAGATACTATACTGGATGCAATAACTGATCATCACTACCCCTTTGTAGAAGAACTCCCCCATAACCATACATGGACGCATCAGTGTGTACTTCAGTTACCGCCTTTAGCTGTTCAAATGCGATTTGCTGATCGTCACCGAACACAAACGTCGCATCTTTTCTAAGCAAGTCTGACAGTGGTTTGGTTAATGCCTAAGACTCTATGAAACGACGGAAATATGAAGTTAATTCCAGGAACCTTTGTATACTCTTACAATTCTGCGGTTTTGGGTAGTTTTTCACCGCCTGCGTTTTTGCTTTAGAAGGCCTTATGGTACCCTTTTCAACAATGTATCCCAAAAACTCTATACTTTCTTTTAAGAACTGACACTTCTGCCTTTTAATGCGCAAACCAAACTCCGATGCCCTATTTAACACACGTTTCAGCTTGTAAATTCCTTCTTTCGTATCCTTTGAGGGAATAATTAGATCATCCATATAGGTAACGCGACTGTGCCATCTCGAATTAAATCAATAAATGTCGCAAATAAATGTAAGAAAAAAAAAGAGGAGAATTTGAAATTTCAAAAAGAAAAAAAAAAAAAACATCCTTGAGTTGGGTTCCACAGGAACATGAAAATATCCATACTCAAGATCCAAAGTTGTAAAAACCGTATTACCTTGCAATCTCTCAATTACATCGTCTATTAATGGCATTGGAAAATGTTCTCTTACAATCTTAGCATTCAAACGTCCATAATCACAGCAAAGTCTTTTTCCTCCATCCTTTTTTGGAACAAGAAATATAGCAGACGCATATTCTGAGGTACTTGGTTGAATAACTCCTTCAGCTAACCATATTTATACTGTCGAATCCACAATACCCTTATCAACGAAAGATAATCGCCCCGGTCGCTCGTATACTGGACACTCATCACTTAATAAAATTTTCATTTCGACTGGACTCTCTTTTGACGACTGTGGTACATAATTGTCAATAAGTTTCTTGATTTCTTTGACGTCCAATTTTGTTAAATGACACAAATCCATTTCACGCTTTTCTTCTTCGGCTAATAACCACAAACCCTCGAATTCCTGTACTCTACTATTCTGAGTTTCCACTTCTTTCACTTCTTCTCTACTCTTAAAAGTAACATTTCCTTTTGTGATAACCATGTCAGCTAACTCTAAAATGTCGTTTCCAATTACTACTTCATAGTCAATAAACATGGAAAGTTAAGAGCCATTGAAGACCATCAATAGTCACCTGCTCTTTAAAACTACCTAAGTCTCACTTTTACACACTCCAAATAAACGGTTTGGTTCATTGCTTAATTCTATACCATGAAGTTTTCTGACAATGTCATCTCTCATTAAACATAAATCACATCCTGTATCTATAAGTACCGACAGCTCAACGTTTCTACATGATATTGTTTGAAAATAGATTTACCTTTTACATTAATTTCCTTGCACATGGTGTTAGCTCTACTATACTCCTTTTTAGTATCTACCTTACGTGTCGGACATACTGATACTTTATGCCCTAGATGATCGCATTTAAAGCACTTTATCTTCGGACACTAACTCGACAAATGAGATACTTCTCCACACTTAAAACATTTTCTCGGCTGTTTGAACATTTCTGATTTTCTATTATCCCTTTCATTATGATTTTTGTTTACATTGGCCACATGTGGGCGACCAAGGCAAACCTTTTCGTAAATTGTAATCGGTTCTTTCAGTTGAATGACTGACTTTGCCTGATACAAGTTACTTTTGTTAGCTTTTGAATCTGGTATTCCTTATATGAAATATTCTATGAGACTAGCTTCATCTAAATTTATGGAACTACCTATTTCCCTACCTATTCACGAAAATCTTCATTTGGGCGTTTGCGTCTGTTTCGCAACAACTTATGCACTTCAATCGATGATACTCCTGAGCCGAACTCGCCTAGCAAAATTCTTTTTAATCATAGCCAATCAGTCACTCCTCTCTCAGTACGCACAAAAACTTTTGCTGCTCCTTTCAATAATTGCTTCGCATAGATAAACTTCTGTAGCGTGTTCCATTGAACTGCTTCTGCATTATCTTTAAAATCCCGTAACCAATTCTCTATTGACGGTTGAGCTGACCCACTGAACGAAGAAAGAGAATCCTCAATGTCGCGCAAAGTAAAATTATTTCTAATGTAAGATTCCAATTATTTACAAAGTCTGTTAAATACTCATGCATATACCGAAACCAGTATTGTAGTATCGATTGTTAGTGATAAGTATCGATTGTTAGTAATAAGTATCGATTGTTAGTAATAAGTATCGATTGTTAGTTTTAAGTATCGATGGTTAGCGATAAGTTCTCGATAGATAGAAGACGGTTTCTCTCTCTTCTCTTCCGGCAACGCAACGAACAAGTTGTCTGCGCAGAACAAACCAAAATTAAATCCAGAAAATACAAACTAATCGTTATCATTCTTTTTCAATAATTAGATTATTTCAACTCAGAAGTGGGATGACCACCCGAAAAGACACATATTTCGGGACACGGCAGGTCACGCGGTCCACATCTAGGACGGCTGCCTCCACGCCCACCGCTGCTGATGCACCCACGGCTGTAACCACTGCTAAAGTACCAGCGGCCACTGGAGCCGCCGCTGCTGCACCTGCCGCTGCAGTGCCGAGAGCCGCTGTGCCGACTGCTGATACACTCGCCCCTGCCGGGCCCGCCGCTGCTGGGCCAACTGCTAAAACACGTGCCCCTGCGGGTCCCGTCGCGGACACACTCGCCCCTGCCGGGCCCGCCGCTGCTGGGCCAACTGCTGACACACGCGCGCCTGCGGGTTCTGTTGCTGACACACTCGCCCCGGCTGGGCCCGCTGCTGCCGCATCCGCCCCTACTGGGCCCGCTGCTGCCGCACCCGCCCCTGCTGGGCTAACGGCTGCCATACTCGCCCATGTTGGGCCAACTGCTGACATGCTCGCCCCCGCCGGGCCAACTGCTGCTATACGAGCCCCTGCTGGACCAACCGCGGCCACACTCGCCCCTGCTGGGCCCGCTGCTGCTGCATCCGCCCCTGCCGGGCCCGTCGCTGCCGCATCCGCCCCTGCCGGGCCAACCGCTGCCACATTCGCCCCTGCTGGGCCCGCTGCTGCTGCATCCGCCCCTGCCGGGCCTGTCGCTGCTGCATCCGCCCCTGCTGGGCCAACTGCTGCCACATTCGCCCCTGCCGGGCCCGCCGCTGCTGCATCCGCCCCTGCTGGGCCAACCGCTGCCACACTCGCCCCTGCTGGGCCCGCTGCTGCCGCATTCGCCCCTGCTGGGCAAACTGCTGCCACATTCGCCCCTGCCGAACCCGCCGCTGCTGCATCCGCCCCTGCTGGGCCAACCGCTGCCATATTCGCCCCTGCTGGTCCCGCCGCTACTATATTCGCCCATGCCGTAACCGCTGTCGCCGCACCCGCTCCTGCTTTACCCACCGCTGCGGTGTCCTCCGCTTGCAAGCCACCTCTGCCGACCGCCGCCTCTGCACCCGCTGCCACCGCTGTAACCGCTGCCACTGCTGTACCCACCACCGCTGCCACTGCTATACCCGCCGCCGCATCCATTACTGTACCCGCTGCCGCTGCCACGTCCGCTGAACCTGCGGACGCTGTGCCCACTGTCTATATGTCTGCCATGCGGGCGGCGGCCTCACTCGCCGCACCCGTCACCGGTCCCGACGCGGACCCATGGGAAGGGATGCCTGCGTTAGTGCCCTCCGTGTCGTCAGCCGCGGCCGCCAGCACACCGGCCGCTTCCGCTTCCCCCAGCCTGGATGAGCAACTGGTGACGCTGTGGAAACAACACGAGTTGCTACAGCTGCAGCAACAAATCCTGAAACTGCAGCAAGGGATGGACGAATTCCGAGCACCGAGGCAGCAGGTCAGCGACGTGAGCGTCATTCAGAGCATGGTGGCTCCATTTTCAGCGGATACCGCATACGACGTAAAGAAATGGTTGAACGACCTGGAGGACGCTTTTGAAATCCTACAGTTAAACGATCGCCTACGTTTGGTCGCATGCCGTCGCATGCTAGAAGGGACGGCGGCGGTGCTGCTGCGGACAGTGTCGGTGCACAGTTATGGAGAATTAAGAGCAATCCTCTTGCGAGAATTTGGACGCTCGCGTAGCACGGAGGAAGTGTACCACGCTCTGCGGAACCGGCGCATCAAGGCAGGCGAGGGATGTCTACGATTTGCAATCGAAATGCAAGAGATTGCCATGAGTGCTCCGATTCCGGAGAATGAGCTGGTCGATATGATTATCGATGGATTGCGCGATAACTCCACGCGAGTCGGCATGCTGTACTCAGCTCGGACGGTGGCTGAACTGAAGCCCCTCCTGGAACGCTACGAGCGCCTCCGCGTGCAGGCCGTCGCCTCCAAACAGAGTAGCAGCGGGAAGGCGCAGCCAACAACAACTGCTGGAATCAAATCGGTTGGCTCCCCCATGAGTGAGACCAGATGTTACAACTGCTCGGGATGGGGGGCATTTCAAGAGTCAATGCCCGAAACCAATTCGACCTCCGAATTCGTGTTTCAAGTGTGGCATAGTGGGCCACATCTACAAAAACTGCCCGTCTCGGGTTGGGAATGCCACCAATAGCACTGCTGCCGCCGCTGCTGATGACGCAGGAAATCGATTAGACCATCTACAACGGGTGAGTGTCGCTTTTGTTTGTGATGAAGTGCAAGATAGGAAATTTATAGATATGTTTTCTCTCCTTGATTCGGGCAGCCCTAAGAGTTTTATACGTCACTCTGAAGTCCCTTCCAACTGCCGTCTTAGACCCCATAAATTGAACTGCCGTGGGTTAGGAAATCGCCAACTTATGTCATTAGGCCAAGTCCAATGTAGAATTAACCTCTGCAACACGCATACAATACATACGTTTGAAGTCCTAACGAACCAAGCAACCGAACTGCCGATGATCATAGGCAGAGATCTCCTGTATAAAATTAATATTAGACTCTGTAAAATGAAAGAACTGAAATATGAAAAAGAATCGTTGATACTCATAAATAAACCGACTGAATGTATAAATCCAAAACTTACTGCTGTTCTGAAGTCTTTTAATACATTGAGGAAAGATCTAGCGGTACTACCGCACGACAGGAATGAGATTGTGTCTGCCGAGTTGTTGTCTGATTCTCCCCTTCTAGAAACTTCTGCTGTACCTTCGGAAACACTGAATGATGCACTTATGACGATAAATGCCATTGAGCTCCCGGCTGTCAGTGAGTTAGACTTTGATATAGAGCCCACGTTACGGGAAGAGCAAACCGCAGCCCTTAAGTCTATTATTTCCACTTCGTACGTACAAGTTAATCCAGATTTAGTCAAGCCCATGAACTATGAGATGAAAATAGAATTGACTAGCCAAACTCCGATTTTCTGCCGCCCCCGCCGTCTGTCGCACCACGAACGCATCGAGGTGCGTGAGATTTGTGACGATCTCTTGAAAGCTGGTATTATTCGCCACAGTAGTTCGCCTTACGCTGCCGCTATTGTCCCTGTCCGGAAAAAGGACAACACAATGAGGAAATGTGTAGATTACCGGCCGTTAAACAAAATTACAGTTCGAGACCATTTTCCGATTCCTCTGTTAGATGATTGCATTGAACATCTGGGTGGCAAATCATTCTTCACTATCTTGGACTTGAAGAACGGTTTCCACCATGTGAAAATGCACCCAGACTCGATCAAATATACTGCCTTTGTAACCCCTGATGGCCAGTTTGAATATGTACGCATGCCCTTCGGACTTTGTAATGGCCCTTCCGTGTTCGCTAGATTCGTTTATTTCGTCCTTAAGGAATTTATAAACCAAGGTCAACTAGTGATATATATGGACGACATCCTAGTCGCATCGCATGACTTTGAAACCCACCTTGAGATTCTGAAGGAAATATTGTATGTGTTAAGAGTGAACGGGCTAGGCCTGAAGCTGACCAAATGCCGTTTTGCGTATAGGGAACTAGAGTACTTGGGCTACTTAGCCAATTCCGCCGGTATCACACCTAAACCAGCTCATATTCAGGCGATACGGGATTTGCCCATCCCAAGAAATAGCAAGGAATTAGAGCGTTGCTTAGGCCTATTCTCATACTTCCGCCGATTTGTATCAGGTTTCGCTAAGATTGCGTGTCCGCTGTCCCGATTGTTAAGAAAAGATACCCCTTATGTCTTCTCCGAGGAATGCCTTGAAGCTTTCCGAGCACTGAAGTTGAAATTGATCGAATCCCCCGTGTTATCTATTTACAACCCGAAGTCTGAAACAGAGTTACACTGCGATGCTAGTTCAATCGGTTTCGGAGCAGTGCTCCTCCAGAAACAAACAGACGGTAAATTACACCCAGTGTCCTACTTCTCTAAGATGGCCTCCGCCGCTGAATCGAAATTACACAGTTATGAGCTAGAGACGTTAGCTATCGTGTATTCCTTAAAACGTTTTGAGACATACCTTAAGTTCATCCCGTTCAAAATCGTGACCGATTGTAATTCCCTTGCGCTGACACTGAGAAATGGTGGACATTCCGCCAAGATTGCTCGCTGGGCCCTGCTGTTGGAAAACTATAACTACACGATTGTACACCGCTCGGGGGTTGGTATGCCCCATGCTGATGCTCTAAGCAGAATAGAAACTGCCGCCTACGTTGATGATCTAAACCTCGACTTCCAACTGCAGTTAACCCAGAACCGGGACCCTGAGATTGTCAAACTCCGAGATGAGTTGGAGAATTATGAGATAGCGGATTTCGAACTGCGAGATGGCGTAGTGTACCGCCTGTCCTCAACGAGTGTACCCCAACTTTATGTCCCTTCCGAAATGATAAATCATGTCATACGAGTAGTGCACGAGAAGCTTGGCCATATGGCCACGGAGAAATGTTGTACACAGATCAAGAAGCATTACTGGTTCCCGTGTATGAAGTCTTATGTTAACAATTACATTAAAAATTGCCTCAAGTGTATATACTACTCCGCGTCCGCTTCGGACCACCGTGTCACGTTACATAGTATTCCGAAAGTGCCCCTTCCGTTTGATACCGTTCATATTGACCATCTGGGCCCCCTTCCGTCCATACGCTCTAAGAAAAAGTATCTTCTGGTTGTCATTGACGCTTTTACTAAATTCGTGAAGCTGTACCCTGCCGCCACGACCAATTCACGTGAAGTATGTCAGGCATTAGAATCCCAGTATTTCGCAAATTACAGTAGGCCCCGCCGAATCATCAGCGATCGAGGTACCTGCTTTACTTCCTCCGAGTTTGAAGAGTTTCTGAAGGCCAATAATATAATTCATGTGCTGAATGCCACTGCCTCACCCCGGGCCAACGGCCAAGTCGAGCGGGTTAACCGTGTTTTGGGCCCCATGTTGGGGAAACTAACGGAACCTGTGGACCACGCAGATTGGGTCCAACAACTGCCGAACATAGAGTTTGCATTGAATAACTCCGTCCACTCCACAACCAAATTTGCCGCTTCCGTACTTCTATTCGGTGTTGAACAACGAGGTGTGGTAGTAGATGAACTAACCGAACGGTTGGGTGAGAGAACGGAGGAGGTCGATGCCTCAGAGGTAGACGTCCGGAGATTAGCCTTTCGTAACATTGTTAAATCCCAGGAATATAATTCGGAATATTATTCGAAGCATCACCCCCCCGCCGTTAGTTTCGAGGAAGGGGATTTCGTACTTATTAAGAATGTGGATACTTCGGCAGGCACAAACAAAAAGCTTATCAGGCGATATCGTGGTCCGTATGTGGTTCATAAAAAACTTCCGAATGACCGATATGTTATCCGGGATGTAGAAGGTTCCCAAATCACCCAACTACCATATGACGGGGTCCTAGAAGCCTCCAAATTAAAGCTATGGGTTGCCCCTGATCAGGATTGCACTTCTGATAACCAAACAAAGGCGACACCAGCCACTTAAGGTTCTTATTTACCCCCCCCCCCTTTCCCGTTGTTAACAATTGGAATCGAGGTCGATTCCTCGTCAGGACGGCCGAGTTGTAAGATTCCAATTATTTACAAAGTCTGTTAAATACTCATGCATATACCGAAACCAGTATTGTAGTATCGATTGTTAGTGATAAGTATCGATTGTTAGTAATAAGTATCAATTGTTAGTAATAAGTATCGATTGTTAGTTTTAAGTATCGATGGTTAGCGATAAGTTCTCGATAGATAGAAGACGGTTTCTCTCTCTTCTCTTCCGGCAACGCAACGAACAAGTTGTCTCTGCGCAGAACAAACCAAAATTAAATCCAGAAAATACAAACTAATCGTTATCATTCTTTTTCAATAATTAGATTATTTCACTAACTACAGTTGGTGTTGTAGACTGAAATGATACTGCATCATCATTTTCCGATTCAACCTCGACTTCGCCAGCAACCAAACCGAAATGTTCCAGAAGACGGTCTTGCAACGATTGCTTTTTTCCAGTTACTGCCAAATTTAAACTCGCCAACTTTGCTTTAAGCTCATTTAAACTTAATACTTCGTCTCGATTCATCTTGCGTTCGTGGTAGCTTACTCCTTACAGCTCAAATTTAATTATTTCACAATAATATAATTTTAATTTATTAATCTATTGTTAGTAATTTGACTTTGTCTCTGTTTCAGCAATTACAAAATATTTTTTTTTAAATGATTCTACTTTACTTTACTTTGGTTCAAGCTTTAATTAGTTTTAATTTTGTCATTAACTTGTATTGATTTAATTTAATGATTGCATCAACCCAATTTGAATTATAACTTCTTTCTCTCTGTAAACGTAATGTTAATTAACATAAACTTCCAGCTCACCACTATGTTGCCTTCTCGCTCTCTCGTGTTGTCTCACCAACGCCGTCTAGTTCGCGCCAATTCTGCTGATATGTCACTCTTGCCCGAATGCTCTCACTAACGCTGTCTCGCTGGTGTCGCCAATGCCGATATCGCCTTCTTGCATGAATTTTTGCACCGACGCCGCCAAACTCACGCGTCTATTGCTTTCTCGCTCTTGCCGCCACTGCAGATATCTTCCTCTTGCACAAATTATTCCACCGACGCCGCCAAACTCGTGCGTCTAATGCTTTCTCGCTCTTGCCAATTGTAGTAGCTTCTCTTGCCGCCAATTTCTCCAGAATTGTCCACTCCAGGTACTGCTGCTCACCACATAGATTCTATGTTCCAGGCCCTTTGCCACATAAATCTACCATCTCAGTGAATAGTTCCAACGACGATACTCCAACTCCCCAACATTTACAAAAATTACGCTATACCAGCCTCATTGCCACGCAAATTTTGCAAAATTCCAACGATCATCAATCTGTTTTGCGCTTCCAGTCTCTTTCCCACACAAACTTCAGGGGTTCTCTCTATAGTGCTCACACCTCCACGATTCCCTCTCACTTGAACTTACAATTAGACGTTTCGCTATCTCTCTCCAACACACAAGCATGCATCAATTAGGGTGGTTTTTCACTAAGCTTTGTAATATTGAGGTTAAATCAAAGACACATTTTTTCTAGAAACTTTCTTTGTCTTTAGCGACTCAATTTTAATGAATTTGTTTTAATTATTAGTTTTCTCCATCTAACAACATTGCCTTGCCGCACTCTAGTTCGTCCGATGCACAATATAATTGCATCTCACTTCTGACACCAATTTGTGGGATTGCCTTTTATTTTTTTAAAGAAAAAAGTTTTATTGAATTTTGTTAATCGTTAGTATAACATTCTATTTTATTTTTCGAGTAGCCACGAGGAACACAACCGGTCGTCCCGACTTCACTCTATTCTCTTTTCTTTTTATCGAATGATCTTTATTATCGATAACATTGTTAAGTTCAAACTTATGGCCTTCAGCACTGGTTCAACTATCGACTGCTTCTTGTGACTCGTCCCATTCCCACGTATATATATATATGTATGAACATTTAATAATACATATATATGTATATATACATACAGGGTGGCCTGTACATTTAAAAATTGGAATTCGATTTTGTTATAAAAAAAAAACGGGTAAATATTTTTTAAAGTTTAAACATTTATTTGAAAGGTATATTTATGTCATTTATTTATGAAAAATAATTTCGGTCAAATGTCCACCACGACTGGCTTGGCAACAGCCCATTCGATTAACCCAATTTTTGAGTACATTTTCGATTGTGTGCGGCTCTATTTCAGCAATAGCAGCATGAATTTCGGTCTTGAGGTCTTGAATTATTTCTGGATTGTTTGCATAACATTTATCTTTCACCGCTCCCCACAGAAAATAGTCCAATGGCGTCAAATCGCAGCTCCGCGGAGGCCAAGTCACATCACTATTTTTGCTGATTATGCGATTTTCGAAGATTGGACGCACATTTTTTTTACCAAACTTTTTTTTAAAATTTCGCACTGTTTGAGTGGAATACTCACCACTTTGGAAATAAGTTTTTAATATTTCCCAACTTTCTTCAAGCGAATAGCGTCCCATTTCGTAAATATCAAACATATAACTAACTATTTATGGCGTCACGGATGACATTTGACATTTGTGTATGGGTGACGTTGACTCTCGCGTATGTGTGGGCTCACGATACGAATTGTCGAGGTTCGCCTGAAATTGTGTGTGTGACGCTACCGTCACACATACTCTTTAAGGCATAAAAATTTCGAATTCGTTTGTGACGTATGTATGTACATATGCACGAGGAAGCCACTCATATATATATGTATATTGGACACATTCGTAGGCATATACGAACATATTTGGGGCTATGCATAGGGATATCGCCTATATAAGACACACGCATGAGAAAATTTTTTTTTTTTTTAAACTCGTGCTACAATTTTTAGTGATGGGTACAGTGAAATGAGAGCAACAAGTAAAGAAAAATATATGTATAACACGCACAAAATCATGGCATGCTAGGTGAGAAAATCGTCAGAGTCTCTGGCTGGTTTCGACAGAATCATCAGCAGAGTCATCAACAGAGTTTTCGACAGGGTTAATAATATCATCAACAGCATAGTTCGGAGAGAATTCTTAATGAAGTCAGCTACTGTGTTACCGACAGAGCTAGCCATAGCGTCATCAACGGAGCCATCGACAGAGCCGCACCTGGGAAATTAGCTTTATTAATCGCCAGAGTCTCCGGCAGGGCTTCTACAGAATTATCATCAGAGTCATCAACAGAGTTTTCGACAGGATTAGTAATCTCATCAACAGCATATTTCGGAGAGAATTATTAATGGAGTCAGCTACTGAGCTACCGACAGAGCTAGCCATAGAGTCATCAACGGAGCCATCGACAGAGTCGCATATGGAAATTAGTCTTATTAAAAATTGTTTTTTTTTTTTACAACAGAGGAGAAAAAGAGCTAAAGTGACCAGAAGCAGATAGAACGAGTCTAGGTGCCTCTCAGAGAGCCATTAGTGGGGTTGTAACCTACCGCATTATGAGTTGAATGGGACCTGGGCATGGGTGACCTAAAAATCCACTACTCTCACCCAAAGAAGTAGCAGCAGCAGCAGTAGAGTGAAAGAGACAGCAGAGTAAAGCAGAGTAAAGGGGCCATTTAAAACCAAACATATGCGCTGACAAGGGCAGTCAGTGTTTGAAACTCAGCAAGATAACATCGGAAAAGAGTGCTTCAATCCGGAAGGATAACAACTGGACAAGGATCGTCAACAAGACTACTCATCAATACAAGGATTTACAACGTAAGGATCAACAAGGACAAGGACATTCACCGCTAAGGTGAACGAAGTTTCATGGATACCTCAGCACCCAAGGAGATTAATGCAAAGGACATCAGGAAATTCGGCAGCAAGGACCATTACTTTTGCAAGGTTATTCTAAACATTAATCGGAGTGAATTTTTATTTTCTTTGCGCAACATCGAGGAAGATTTAATCACTTCTCCAATAACTATATTCTACATTCAAGAATTTTCCCAATTCGAATAAACAAACGGGATCTAATTCTATCTCCAGGCAAGATCTTTCTTATATATATTCAAACCATTGCAAAGATTTTGTTCAAAATATTTAAACCGAAAACCACCTCAAAAGTTTCCATCGCGGGGATAACACTCATTTATGGGTCACCATTACTTACTCTTCGTTGAACAAACATATATACATTTTTATATTTTCTGACCCATCCCCTGCAGAATATATTAAAAAAAAATTTAAGAATAACCATAAAGTATATATATACGCATTGATCAACTTACACATCCAGGTCATAGTCTATCGGTTTACCGTAGCCATCGTTACATAGTATCACGTAACCTACCGGGCGAACTTCGAAATCCTTTGAGTGCTTATCTTTTACATTACGACCCCAAGTCCATACTAATATACTAGCAAACTACCAGTACCACAAGACACTAACTATCGTTCCGAATCGCATTCTGGTTCTCGCTCCGGTTCTCCTACACCTTTCGGTATTCCTGGCTCAAAGATCACCATCGAACCCAGTGAGCGTAATCGCGTCCACGAATCTCTGACAAGCCGTACCACTTGGAGCTATGCCTCGCTCGCGGAACTTATAATCAAATGGGGCATTGCCTTTAGCCGATCTACCGATCCTATCTATTTGATATAGCAAATAGAGACTCGAGCCGCGACGTACCGTTTGAATTTGGAGACACTGCCTCCGATGATAGCCATCCTATTGACAGGACGGGCCGAAAGTTGGTGGCAAACCAGCGGCAGGATCTACGAAAATCTATTACCAGATTACAAGCTGTATACCCGACGAAATGATTTCCAAACGTTACCCGGCTTAACCAAATTAGTGGTAAATTATGAGACAATTCGATTGGAGCAAGGTAGCGATGACCCAGCGCATTCTTGGAAAAGAAGCAACGCCGTTCAAAATAAGCCCCTGGATCATATAACTTCCAACCTAAACAGGACTACTATATGTCAACTCTCGGATGCACTCGTGGATACCCGCACAGGAGCGAACAAGAGTTTCATATACGAGGAAGTGGCTCTTCAGCACTTCGCACCGTTCCTCCTGCGAGATGTTCATACTAATATATTAACCTTGCCGATAACTCTCGAGCAGCGATCTCAAGTTCTCTCAGGGCAATCATCGGTCTCGGAGCACAGACCGTACATATGACATTGTTAGCGATGCCCCCTTATTCTGGGAGTGGATTTTCTTCAGAACATAGGAACTTACAGTTACAGTTGCTCCCTTTCGACAAGCCCCACAGTCCCGTCAATTCTAAAATTCAGCCATCGCTAGTGGCGGATGACCACACACAGCCTAATACTCTTATAAATTTACTGGCTCCTGCAGAAAGGCCCGCTACGCCCAAGGATACTTCTGACTCTCAGCATAGCAACAAACCAGTATGTTAGTCGGGCTCAGTCTTGCCGCCTCCAACACCTGACGCTGTACTTAAAACCCATTCCGCCAGCCCGGCAGCAAAACGGAACCGGTAACCAAGATGGACGCCCGATTAGCGTCAGTAGAAGCTGAGATCTGTGACGGGGACTCAAAACCAGATCAATCATCCAGCATGGAACAGGAGACACTAGAGGCGGAACTTTAAGCTATTCTTGACGCGGAAATCACTAAGTTCGACGGGCTCAACGGTGTTATACAAATAGCATAACATGTCATTGTTTTGAAGCACGATCAACCCATGAAGCAGAGGTATTATCTCCGTAATCCGGTCCTACAACAGATTATCAACGAAACAGTAGACGCACAGTTGAAGGAAGACCGTATTGAACTATCCAAAAGCCCTCACAGCTCACCAATCGTGTTGGTAGGTAAGAAAACTGGCGATACTCGCATGTGTATAGACTTTCGACAGCTGAAATCTCAGTCAGTACGCGACGTTTACCCCTTGCCTCATACACTCCATATTCTAAAGAAATAGAGGAACGCGAAATACATCTACTCTAGATTTAAAGAGTGGGTATTGGCAAATACCCTTAGAGGTCAAAAGTAGAGAGTGTACAGCTTTCACAGTGCCCGGACGCGGGTTATTCCATTGGAAAGTCATGCCGCTACGTTCCAGAGGGCTTTAGATAGCGTGATTGGACCCGAAATGGAACCACATGCCTTCGCTCATCTGGACGGTATTATCGTAATCGGAAAGACGCTCGAGGAACATCTCTCACACCTGCTTGAAGTCTTTCGACGTCTACGAGAAGCCAATTTAAGAATCAACCGAGACAAATGTTGTTTCTTTAAAAAACGGATCCCATTTCTAGGTCACATTGTCAGCGAGGATGGTATCCATACTGACCCCGAAAAGGTAGCAGCTATCCGTAACCTTCCGCCACCAACCAAGGTCAGGGAGTTACGTCGACGTCTCGGTATCGCCTCTTGGTATCGTCGGTTCGTACCCAACTTTTCCGACACGTTGCAACCTCTCACGAGTTTGTTAAAAAAAGGTTTGAGTTGGTCTGAGAACTTATAACAACAACAAGCGTTCCGTGCACTCAAGACCCGTCTCACTACTGCCCCTGTCCTAGCTTGTCCCGATTTTGCTGAAGAGTTCTGCTTACAGACTGATGCCAGCGACATTGGCCTCGGCGCAATGCTCACTCAGAGTATCAACGGTGCGGAAAGAGTCATTGCTTACGCTAGTCGACGTCGCTTGAAGGCGGAGGAAAATTACTCGACTACTGAGAAAGAATGCCTGGCAATAGTCTGGGCCATCAGGAAATGTCGTTGCTATTTGGAAGGCTATCGCTTTGATGTAATCACTGACCATTTGGCGCTGAAGTGGCTAAACTCAATAGAAAATCCCACGTGTGGCCACATGGCGCTAGAGTTGCAACAATACGAGTTCGAGGTACATTATAGACGCGGTAAACTGAACGTGATGTGCTCCACTGGGCACAACAAGCAGAACCGGAGTGTAAATGGTCGCTAAAGATGCGGCAGCACGTCACGGAACACACTGCGGATTTTTCAGATTATGTATTCTACACCTTGGAAACTATGCGTACCCCTGGAACATCGAGAGCAAGTACTCAAGGAATGTCACAATGCAGTCGCGGCCGGCCACTTGGGAATCAGAAAATCGTTTGTACCGATTAAGGTAATACGATGTTACTAGTTTTCCTGGATTTATATAGCAAATGACCATGCTCCCAATGCTTGGACGCCAGTCGCGTCGTCTCAGGTCGTAGTATTTCTTTTGATTCTGGGTAGCGTTCAGTTAATTCTCATGTACAAGCTTGAAAATATTCCATTCGTCGGACGCGCTCGTCGGGGCTTGGGGGTTCGTTACCGGAGACATCCGTTACTTGGTCATAAAGAGCGCCGGCATACGCGGTTCCCGACCTAATATAATGTATGCTGGACTGAATCCGGTGGTGTCGTTGACGCTTGAGTTGATCGCTAGTGTTATTTCTGGAAGCCATTGATCCCAAGTGTTTTGCCCATTCTCCAGGTATTGTGCAATCGCGGATTCTGCTGTGGAGAATATGGGGCGGTATGCTGGAGTGTAATTCCGGACGTTTTCCAAAAGTTTTTGAAAACCTTGCTGGTGAACTGGGTACCGTTATCGCTCACGAGGGTGCGAGGGTTGCCGAATCGGGCCCAGTTCCTTTCACGAAATGCTTTCTCCAAAGCGGCCAAATGGCCTTGCGAAGTGGTACCATCTCAACCCATTTGCTATATAAATCCAGGAAAACTAGTAACATCGTATTACCTTGTTCCATACCTTGCTATAAAATTGGTACACACGGTATCGAAAGATTCCCTGACTTGACGGGTGAGCATTTTGCCCGCTGGTTTCATTTGCGCCGGTTTAAACTGCAAGCAGGTGAGGCATCATCTTGTGTAACGGTCCACGTCGCGGAAGAGGCCAGGCCAATAGTACCTCTGTGTCACTCGCAAGGTAGATTTTCTGATTCCCAAGTGGCCGGACGTGACTGCATTGTGACATTCCTTGAGTACTTGCTCTCGATGTTTCAGGGGCACGCATAGTTTCCAAGGTGTAGAGCCGTGTTCGTCTGGATAGGGGGTCTCGTCTACGATAAATCTGGCCGTTCTCGAATACATAATCTGAAAAATCCGCAGTGTGTTCCGTGACGTGCTGCCGAATCTTTCCGGTTCTGCTTGTTGTGCCCAGTGGAGCTCATCCAAAGGTTGTCGCGATAGGGCATCGGCAATCACCTTCAGCTTACCTCGTCTATAATGTACCTCGAACTCGTATTGTTGCAACTTTAGCGCCTATCTGGCCACACGCCCAGTGGTATTTTCTATTGAGTTTAGCCACTTCAACGCCAAATGGTCAGTGATTACATCAAAGCGATAGCCTTCCAAATAGCAACGACATTTCCTGATAGTCCAGACTATTGCCAGGCATTCTTTCTCAGTAGTCGAGTAATTTTCGTCCGCCTTCAAGAGACGTCGACTAGCGTAAGCAATGACTCTTTCCGCACTATTGATACCCTGAGTGAGCATTGTGCCGAGGCCAATGTCGCTGGCATCAGTCTGTGAGCAGAACTTTGCAGCAAAATCCGGACAAGCCAGGAAAGTTGCAGTAGTGAGACGGGTCTTGAGTGCATCGAAAGCCTGTTGTCGTGCGGAGTCTAAGCCCAAGGGCATGACTTTCCAATGGAATAACCTCTATAACCACTCTACTTTTGACCTCTAAGGGTATTTGCCAATACCCACTCTTTAAATCTGGAGTAGAGATGTATTTCGCGTTCCTCAATTACTTTAGAATATGGTGTATATGAGGCAATGGGTATGCGTCGCGTACTGACTGTGAGTTCAGTTGTCGAAAGTCTATACACATGCGAGTATCGCTAGTTTTCTTACCTACCAACACGATTGATGAGCTGTGAGGGCTTTTGGATGGTTCAATACGGTCTTCCTTCAGCAGTGCGTCTACTGTTTCGTTGATATTATGTTGTTGGGCCGGATTACGGGGATAATACCTCTGTTTCATGGGTCGATCGTGCTTCAAAACAATGACATGTTGAGCCCATCAAACTTAGTGATTTCCTCGTCAAGAATAGCTTAAAGTTCCGGCTCTAATGTCTCCTGTTCCATGCTGGATGATTGTTCTGGTTTTAAGGCCTCGTCACTGATCTCAGCTTCTACTGAGGCTAATCGTGCGTCCATCTCGGTTACCGGTTTCCTTTTGCTGCCGGACTGGCGAAATGGGTTTTTAAGGACAGCGTCAGGTGCTGGAGGCGGCAAGACTGAGCCCGACTGACATACTGGTTTGTTGCTATACTGAGAGTCAAAAGTATCCTTGGGCGTAGCGGGCCTTTCTGCAGGAGCCATTAAATTTATAAGAGCATTAGGCTGTGTGTGGTCATGCGCCACTAGCGATGGCTCAATTGTAGAATTGACGGGACTGTGGGGAAAGGGAGCAACTGTAACAGATAACCTCCGCAACGTATAGAAGTTCCTATGTTCTGAAGAAAATCCACTCCCAGAATAAGAGGGTCCATCATCGATGGCATCGCTAACAATATCATATGTACGGTCTGTGCTCCGAGACCGATGCTTGCCCTGAGAGAACTTGTGATCGCTGCACGAGTGTTATCGGCAAGGTTAATACTAGTATGAACATCTCGCAGGAGGAACGGGGCGAAGTGCTGAAGAGCCACTTCCTCGTTTATGAAACTCTTGTTCGCTCCTGAATCCAAAGTAGCTACCATTGGTTTTCTATTGACGAAAACATGGAGTTGGATGCGGTCCTTGCTTAGGAGGAGGGGGTTACTGGGCTGGGGTCCTGGTCTGGTCCCTCCGCCTGGCCCAGATTGAGACGGAGGTTTGGCCCGTTTCCCGAACGTCGACAACATTCAATAGTACGTACCCCCCTTCGTCCGCATTGCCAACAGAACAACACATGGGGCTTCTTACACTCTCGTGCGAAGTGACCAGCTTCCGCACACTTGCGGCAAGCTGTGGGGGTATCCACGAGTGCTTCCGAGAGTTGACATATAGTAGTCCTGTTTAGGTTGGAAGTTATATGATCCAGGGGCTTATTTTGAACGGCGTTGATACTTTTTCCAAGAATGCGCTGGGTCATCGCTACCTTGCTCCAATCGAATTGTCTCATAATTTACCACTAATTTGGTTAAGCCGGGTAACGTTTGGAAATCATTTCGTCGGGTATACAGCTTAAAATCTGGTAATAGATTTTCTGGTAATAGATCCAGAGCTTTATGCCCTAAGCAAAATATGTTTTGCTATTCCCCCAACTCAGGTAAGTTTTCTTGTTTAATTAACAATATGATTTTATCAAAGACAAATATACATTTTTTTCAGGTTACTATAGAGCGGGCGTTTTCATCAATTAAGTTGGTTTTGTCGGATAACCGCAATAGATTGAGCCACGAAACGCTGGAAAATATACTTCTCGTTAAACTAAATTCGTTAAACTAAATTTTTTTTTTTTGACTTTTGAAATTTTTTCCGCAAAGAAATGACTCTTACCTCGTAAGTGAGTAGTAGTATGCTTTTGCATGAATTTAGTTATTAAAAGACAACTGAGAACAACTTTGATTGAGCTCCGCGACGACTTTCGACTCACAACTTTTTCCTATTTTTGTGATTCTATACTTTTTTTTTTTTTTGGCAACTATTGAATGGCTTGAATGTCGTTAGATTTTATATATGGGAGTGCTCAATTCGCCTGCTGGACTGACTACAAACTTATTCTGCTAATTGTGACCTCTGATTGTGAGCTAGGCAAGTAGGTTGATGTTCTCTAACAAATTCAATATTTAAAATGAATAAATCCTAAACAAGAAAAAAACTTGCCCAATATGCAAAGGAAAAAATTTGGCAAATTATGCAAATGAAATGGGCTCAGTCGATAGGATACAACGGCTCTTCTCTGTCATCTATCTTATTGAGGAAATACGCTAGACGCAATTATTCAAAAACATAATTTTGCACTCACTGCCAGCTGGCCTTAGCTGCAATAATAGTTCAAACAAATGAACTGCTTTTTAACTAGTCCAGTTTAGAACGATGATGCAGCTAACAAGCGTTATAGCAATGGCTTTGTAAAGTCAGCTAACCAAAAATCCTTAAAAACAAACTGGCAAGAATTCCTAAATAGGGAGGGAGAGATGGTAAGTTAGGAAGAATAAACATTTTGCTTTGCAAGAACGACGTGAAATGTGAACTTGTCTGGACCAAAATTATTTTAAATTTTTTTTTGTCCTAGCATAGCTTATTACACACTCCTAACGCTTTTGCTTTTGCTATTCTGATAATATTTTTCCATTTTCGCGCTTGGTCGAGGAAAACTGTTTGGTTATCTCAGCGGAAAATGGAAAATTATTTTGAATTGAGCAATTGCAATTACTTTGTGAATTCCCAAAGGTTGTTATTAAATTTAACCAAATGCATATTTATCAAGTTAAGAACTTCGAGGCTTTTAATACCCTTGCAAAAAGGGTATACTAATTTTGGTCAGAAGTGTGCAACGCATAGAACGAAGCATCTCAGACCATATAAAGTATATATATTCTGCACGTAGGCTTGTATATACTGCAGGCGTTGTATATCTCGGATTCAGCCAGATCGGACCACTATATCATATAGCTCCCATACAAACGTCAAAGTCACGAACAGTGACTTTCTCAATAACTTCATTAATTTTATAGCTATTGTCATAAAAGTTCGTATTTGTCAGTTTTGTGTTCTTATTAATAATTGTGCCAAATATGGTTAAGATCGGGTGACTATATCATATAGCTCCCATACAAACGGCAAAGTCACGAACAGTGACTTTCTCAATAACTTCATACATTTTATAGCTATTGTCGTGAAATTTAATATAAGTTAGTTTATTGTAGCTATAAACGACTGTGCCAAATTTGGTTAAAATCGGGTGACTATATCATATACCTCCCATATTAACGATCGGTCGAAAACAGTGACTTTTGTCAAAAAGTTCGTTATATCCTATGCTAAGATTGAAGGCCATTCTTTCGCAAACATTAGACTTTTTGGATAAAACGTTTTTACACTTTGATATCTATGGGTAAGGAAAGAATTACCAAAACAGTTGCAAGGGTATACAAACTTCGACGCGGTCGAAGTTAACCCCGGCCCTCTGGTTTTTTATTAAATTAACAGCAAAATTATTACATGAAATTAAAAAGGCAATTGACAGGACATTAAGTAAAAATGAGAGGGAGAGAGAAAGTGGATAAGCCAACAGCTATTTTCTTTTAATCAGAAAGAAAAATATCCTTCCAGGTACATGAAACCTGTAGCGACAGCCACAAAACCAAAAAACAGCACTCATATTCGCCAGCATCTGTTGATTGCTTTGGCTTAATTTAAATTTACTTGGCAAGTGTCTTAGTAAGTGCTCATTGTGTCAAGTCAAGATTTCAACCCCCTTTTGAAATTTATGTCACGCAATTTAAAAGCAGTGTATAGTACTTTTAGCAATCTTGAGTTTCAGTTTAGATGAGGAACACAAAAACTCATACAGTTATTCTATATTTACAATGGATTACGATGACAATGAGGACGCTTGCTTGCCGCCAAATCATGCCTATCTATTTCGCAATCCCAAAGAACAAAATTTACTAGCCGAATATGAAATCTATTACCCATCGTCGAGTGTCCGTCGTTTATTTAGTGAAAGGAATCGTGAGATCTATTCAGAGGCTTTCATTGAAAATAACCGCATTGGACCGCTTACAGATTTGTGCATTGAAGCAATGGCTCAATTAGCAGATATTAAAAATATTCCACCAATTATACGTAATGATCCATTGAAAATGCGCATCTATTTTGATTCACTGGATGTGGATTTGCCATTGAAGGAATGCTTTGAGGTGGATGATATGCTCTACTGGCGTCGCGTGGTCCTTGCCAAAAGCTCTAGCCTGGTTTTAAATCTAAAAAAATGGAATGATTACGACTGGAAGTCCAAGGGTGTTAGCCTCAAGTATGTGGAGCTAGTTGAAAGCTGTCCAGCCGAGTTTTGGCCGGAAAAAGAGATGTCTCAATTGGCTGACCTTGTCAAAGAAAATGTGAAATCAATGCAAATATGTCGATTGAAGCCCTTGACAGCAACTGCATTCACCCACTATATGGAGAGTGACTCAGAATTAGATGTCACTTCGTCGTCATCAGAGATGGAGGAAATTTCCAGTGATGAACCGGACACAGAGGAGGAGAACGTAGACGTTGAAGGCGACCAGGAGGAAGATGAATCAAGCACCGATATAATTTCGCAAGATTCAAGCGATGATAGTGTCAGGAGGGTTGATATCTACACTTCAAGGGGAGTTTTCTATCGTACAAGCCGATAAGCAACGTGTAGATCGCTTAATTGCTCGACACGATCGCAATGAAGCACGACAACAATTGCGAAATATTCGTGCACAACAAAAAGTTGAACGTGACGCCCGTCTCCAGCGCCGGGAAATAAAACGACAGAATGTGGATGTAGGAACCAAGCTAAACCTTAGGAAAACTACCGCAAAAAAGAAGAAATATAAAATAAAAGGGGTTTTTGATATACCTGTAGAGCCGGAGCCAAGCGATGGGGTAGACAAAATTTGTGATATGCGAAACAAGGAAAAATTATTGCGACGCATTAGACGTTATGACTATCCGTCGGAACATTGTCATCACATTGATCTTAGCTTTGTGCGCCATTTCGATAATTTGGTCACATTTCATTTAGAATTTCTGGGTCCACCTGGCAGGGTTGAGGACTATCAGCGTCGGTATTTAAAGTTCTCCTTCGATGATATATCACGTCTAAGCAAAGGCCTCAGCACATTGGAGAACTTGAAAATATTTCGCTTGCGCAACAGTCCATTGCATAAGGAACAATTGCTAGTTTTAGCCCGTGCCCTCAGGACACTGAATATGCTGGAAGAAGTTGACCTTGGCTACGATCTGATTACCGACGATTGCTGCATTGCACTCTCTACTTTACTACAGCGCAAAAAAATGTTGAAAGTGTTACAACTGGAATACAATAAATTGGGAAAATCGTGCATGGAGGCTATTGTGTTCGCTCTTGGCGTATTTGAAGGCGATGAAGCTCTCGATTACCTAGGCCTAGCGCATAACCCGATTACATCTGGCGGTCTGTCTTCTCTCATAAGATTTCTGGTACACTCAAAACATGTGGAGAAGCTGAATATATCGGCTATAGAGGTTGCCAGAGAAATAGTAGCCAATGAGGTATGTCGCCTTTTGCGATTACACAGTCGATTGCGTCATTTGGATATGGCAGCGTTACCTCTTGATCCTTCTGATGGTGTTGCCATACTTCGTGCCATCAAATCGAATAGTAACATCCTCTATATCGATTGTCGCGATTGCGATTTAGGTGCAGATGCGGAATTTGAAATTGATATTCTATTAAGGCGTAACAGATTTCTCGTGGAAAATAGTTATGTGGGCGGCTCTTGCCAATCCGAACAAAATATTTGTAGTCTTATTATGAACCGCAAAAATCCGATTGTGGAAAAAATTCAAGGGGAACAGAAAAAAAAAAACGGGTGCTTGAAAAATCGTCTTAAACAATTACCCTCAAACACTTCCTTACCCAAATCAGTTGAGGTTAAGAGGGAAGATGCTGAAGATTACGACATTTGTGCAGTTCTTGGGGTGAAATCTCAGTTGCCACGAGTTAGTAAGAAAAGATCTGACTCTAAAACAAATGAAACTGTTCAGTCGCTGACGAAGAATTCTTTTGCCTATGATCCAAATTTATTTGACATCGATCAGTTTCGTCAATTTGTCCATCAGCCTGGTTTATCGAATCGTTATTACTATATCAAGAACAATAGGGATCCCTACGAGACACCGCACTAATACATTGGTATTGTGTTGATTTATTTTCTAAAATTATTTACACAATCCTTTTATGTTAAATATGTCTTACATTGAATTATCAAATATATTTCCTTACAGAAGAAATATATATCAATATTTAAAATGGCTTTCGATTAAATTCTCCAATTTTTTTGCTTTTTACAATGGTTTAAATGGATTTATTATAGATACTTCACCTTAGCTCACCTCTGATTTTTTGTTTGTCTATTTTTCATCCTTCTGTTCAATTTCATGGGGCTTGAATTGTCATCTGAGCACTTTAAGACCTTTGCCATAAAATACAGCGTTGGCATAAACTGAAATTTAATTAAGTTGCTGGCAACTGGTTTGCTTTAATCAAGAATATCCAACCAAAGACGCAGATGCCACACCTCTTTCGAAGATAATTTTGTTAGGAGCACTTTTCTCTATCAAAGTTGAACAGTTTGCATTTAAGCAGCATGGATTTGGATAACAGTGTCGCCAATTTAATGCCACCTTTGCCACTGACTATCGTTTAGAATTTGGCCACTGAGCCATAAAACGTGAGAAGAGAAAATGGCATCTAATGAATATTGGAAAATGAATGCATAAAGAGAAGCAAGAAGACTTTTAGGCCATATGGTTTTCTTTAGCACCAGCCCAGAGTGTAATTCAAGTGTGTATCAACGCTAGGAAACAAACTCTTATACTTACCGCAGATAAGCGGCTGCCTTCTCATTCTTTTCCTTTGCAATTTTTTAATATTTGCAGACCACATACACACACACGCACATTGAGAGAGACAGATGAACCTGATCCACTGCATAGCGGCTCAGGACCTGCTTCAACAGACTGTGAGTTGTCTGCGGATATAGCTCTACTGAGTAGGAGACAATTGTCGCTGGGCCAAGACAGCGTGCGTCAAAGGAGCAATCTGGTGCTGCGGTAGTAACGATCTAGTCATGCAGGACGTCCTTCTGAGGACGGCTTTGTCAGAGCGCGGATCGGCAGAAACTTGGTGTACAGGTGGTGGTGGTGGGTGGGGATACCTTACACCAACTTAACCATATCTCTGCTTAACGTCGGCACACAACATACTTTCAGAAGGGCCGGCACAGGATCGGTAGTGGATCTTTCCTTCGCCGGCGACTGTATTGCTGTTTCGGCTGTTTGGACCGTAGGCGTGGCAAACTCTGCCAGTAACCTTGAAATCATGGCATTCTCCCTAGGCGGAAACAGGCACCCGCCAAAGGAAATCTTTCAGCACGGCCCAGCGCGTGTCATTCTCGCACCACCACACCCCAGTCTGCCAGTGGAAGGAGGCAATCGCTGATGGCAAAAGGGATTGTCTTCGAGCGAGACGGCTATATCAGCGGTCAAGACATTCGCCCAACTTCGAGGCAGTCAGTCTGGAGTACAAAAGGCGGAGGAAAGCTCTTAAGGTGGCGATCCGGGACAGCAAGCGAGAATATTTCCTCGAGCTATGTGATTCGGCAGATTGAGACATTTGGGGCAAAGCCTACCAAACGGTGGTCAAACAAGTACACGGAAACAGTTAGTCATCCCCATCAGACGCAGCCACTGTACGCTCTATCTTCAGCAGCAGATTTCCCGGTGCCATGGAAAACTGTTCGCTCGCAGAGGTCATCGAGACGGTGAGGCGCCAAAAGCCGAAGCTTGCAGCCACGCTATGTGTTAATAGAGATGTAGTCAAAATGCCTAAGAGAAGGCGTCTTTCCCACCATGCAGAACCTTCTGTTGTTGCCCGGGAAACCTCCAGACGAGGCATCCTCATATAGGCCTATCTACCTATTGGACTCAACACAGCTGGCAAAGGTGCTGGAGTCGATGCTTTGCTCGAGACTTGAGTCGGCGATATTAGCAGGCGGGAGTCTATTCGGGCACCAATTCGGCTTCGGAAATGCCAGACCCGCAATCGACGCAATAAACCGTAGGATTGGAAAGGCGGCAGTACTGTATCGTGGTGACGCTCGACGTGAAGAATGCGTTTGACTCAGCAAGGTGGGATCGTATACCGGACGCGCTGGCAACATTCAATATACCAAGCTATTTAATGAACTGCGTGCGGAGCTACTTTTGTAACAGGAGAATCCTTTACACGACGGATGATGGCCTAAAAGAAAGAGGGGTATCGCAAGAGACCGAAGCGGTGCTCGTTCCTTTAATAATAATAATTTATTATTATTATTATTATTATTATTATTATTATTAAAGGAACGAGCACCGCTTCGGAACCATTCGACAGACGCCATTTTGAGTGTTATAGACGCCATCCTTATATAACAGCTATAACAGCTGCTGGAACCAATTTACAGACTCCATTTTGAATCTTACAGCCGCCATTCTTTATTTAGCAGCCATACAAGCTGCTAGAACCATTCTACAGCCGCCATTTTGAGTCTTATAGCCGCCATCCTTTATATAACAGCTATACAATCTGTTATACAAAAAACTCCAGCCTAAAGGCCCTTGTCGCTCTGGCACAAATTGAGCTACAATTACTTCTTTTTACAATTAAATAATGCTAATAATATGCAAGCTGCTGAACCATTGTACAGCCGACAATTTGAGTTTTGTAGCCGCCATCCTTTATGCAATAGCCATAAATGCTGCTGGAAGCATTATATAGTCGCCATTTTGAATCTTCCAGCCGCCATCCTTTACTTAGCAGCCATACAAGCTGCTGCAACCATTCGACAGCCATCCTTTATATAACAGCTATACAAGCTGCTGTACAAAAACTCCAGACTGAAGGCCTTTGTTGCTTTGGCACAAAACTCATTGTAACTTAGAATTAAGTCTTTTTTACAAGCCTTCTACAACCGCCACTTTGAGTCTTATAGCCGCCATCCATTATACAACAGTCATACAAGTCTTATAGCCGCTAGAATTAAGTCTTTTTTTACAATAAAATAATAACTGGAACCATTGTACAGCCGACCATTGTACCATTGTACAGACGACAATTTGAGTTTTGTAGCCGCCATCCTTTATATAACAACTATACAAGCTGCTGGAACCATTCTACAGTCTTATACCCGATGTCCATTATATAACAGCTGTTGAAGGAGAACTTATGAATTTAAGCTCATAATTGAATTATTCTGAAATATTAACCATTACGTTAAATAGCTAAATATATCGCAAGCTCAAAGATAAGTCAATCTAGCATCGCTAATTGCTCTCTTCTTGCGTTTTCCTTTATATTATACTTTGAATTACTCCCTCATAGCATGTAAATTTACTGTACCAATAGAACTCGAATGCGACGGACGCAAAAAAAAAAAGTGTACAAACGGAATAAATACGACTGAACTTTTTGGGAAAACTGTGGAACTATAGGCAAGGGAAATTATGAGGCATCGACGAAGCAGCAATCTAGTAACTGGCCGAGAAATTTGCCAACATTTTGGCGAAAGAAGGATGACATCATAGTAAGCAGCAGTAAAGTGATTAAAATAAATAATAGAAACCGAACAGTTATATTTTCGTCGTTTGTCATTCAAAGACACGAGCGTGAGTGCCTGCACCAAATAAGTACAGTTAAATTTGCGAACATACCTATACATACAATTATTCAACATTCGCGTTGGTTCTGCTACCTTGAGGTGTTGCTAGCGTTTATTGAGGCATTATGGGCAAAGACAGTTGAAATACTCCCGTAAGCTCAAAGGGAGCAGACAAAATAACAAATCTTAGAACCCAGCATAATAAGTTTGAAAATCATATTCCAAATTAACATGAAAAGATCACATCAACTGGCGACCAGGGAGATGCCGATACCCTAGACTGAAGACTTCAAATACTTGAATCTCATTATCGGCAAATTACTCATATATTACATCAAGGTCAAGGTACATTTATTGTCTCTCCTACAGAGAAAACGTTTAACGGGACCAAAAAACGCATCGGTTCACAGTCAAGGATTGCCTAAACTAAAATCACCCAGTTTCGATGGCAAATATTCAGCGCTTAAGAAATTCAAATCGTCTTTCCTGAATCTAATTCACAACGATCAACACATACCAACAATTGATAAGTTCAATTATCTTCTCGAATGTTTATCAAGACTTGTACTTGAAGTCGTTCCAAGTCCCCGAACAAATCTACAGTCAAGATTGATCAAGATTAGAAGCTCTCTACGATAACGACGTTCTAATTTTCCATGATTGTATATCGAGTTTGATCCGCAATACGCGGATCACTTCTTACACTAGGATCAACTGAGGAAATAATGAATAACATCATGATTCATATCGTTCTTACGAAGGTTGATGCTGAGACCAACGGCGTTTATTACGAAAAGCAAAGCTTCGACATGCTTTCAACGTGGGAGGAATTCTGCATAATTGTTCATCGCCCCTGCCAGTTCCTAGAAAGTCATCGGACAGGTCAACTCGGCCAGCGCAATAGTATACCCCCTGGAGAAAAACGACCATCAACGTAACAGGTATTCCTCAATATAAACTCTCAATGCTTACAATGCCACTATGTTAGTAATTGTAAGTCATTTGGAGACTTATAGCTACTACAAAGGTTCCAAACAGTAAAACGGACCAATGCATGTTTTAACTGTCTACGCACTGGACATCGCGTCACGGATTGTCCCTCATTCTCCAGATGCCGATCACGGTCACACGTTATTGCATCAATTCCCCCACCAAAAAATAACCTATCATCATCGGTTCAATCTGTTAATCCAGTAGTTAATTCAAAAAGCACTTCGTTACTAACAAACACTGATAAAAAAGGGATGCTTTCTACAGCATTGATTCACTTAATGGACAAGGCTGGCCGAAAAAAGCTTAAGCTAAAAGACATATAATAATTAATTGAAGAAGGTAGCTTAGCTTTGTACTAAACATCCCCGACCCGGTGGAGGTGTTTGAATTGCACAAGGTGCCGGCTATGCCACGATTCACAGCCAATGTGGTCAGGGATGAGTTGCAGACAATCCAAGTGCAGAATATATTCAGTGGTTTCGCTGTAGATGATTAAAAAGTGTAGCGCGAAGAGAAGTGACAGAGAGATGAGGAGATATAAGGTGAGAAAGGTTATTAAAAGATTGGCAAATAACACGAAAAGGTTCGTAAAACGAGAGTTTGTAATTAATCTACTAAGGGGAAAAAAAGTTTCTGGTACGACGTGAGGGAATCATTTATAAACAAGGTAAATAACAGTGGGCCCAGATGACTGCCTTGGGGGACACCTGACGTAACTCGAACAGTTTTAGATATCGAGGAACGGAATAACACCTTTTGGGTTCTGCCAATAAGATACGACTTTAACCAAGCCAATAGTTTCGGAGAAAAACCCATGATATTAAGTTTCATGAGAAGCATAGAATGATCAACCTTACTAAAGTCAGTATAAATAACGTCAGTTTGACACTTTTTACGGAAGATATGGTGTAAAAGGTTGGTAAGCGACGAAAGACCTTTCATGAAGCCATGCTGACAAGGAGAAAATATCTCAAACAGCTTACGTATTGCCGAAAGTTTGCCAATGCCACGGTAGTTAGAAATATCCGATTTGCTACCCTTTTTAAAAAGCGGAATAATAAAAGACTCCTTCCAAATATCAGGAAAGCTACAAGTCTCACTCGATATAAAGAATAACCGAAATAAAGCCTTAGATAGGGAAATCGAACATATTTTAAGGATGCAACTAGGTATATTATCAGGCCCGGGTACGAAGGAAGACGTCATAGATGACAAGCTAGAGATAATACAGTAATCAGTAATACTAGGAAAAACATACAATTTAAATATGGAATTGAGAAGGGATATAAGGTGTGGGATCCGAAGCAGTAGTAGAATAAGTCGACTGTAAGAATTTAGCAAACAGATCTGCAATATCTGAATCATTATTAGCAGTCTGGTCATTAAGTCTGAAGGTGGAAGGTAGTAAATTAGAGAGTCTTTTGGAATTAACAAAGTTATAAAATCTTTTGGGGTTCTTATAAAATTCAACCTTACAGCGAGCGATATAATTATTGTAGCATTGAGTATTCAAAAGGCAAAATTGAGATTTGGCTACACAATAATTTGCATAGTCAAGTCGCGAACCAGTTTTTTTAAATCTTTTAAAATATCTCGATTTAATGTGACGGAGATTAAAGAGCCTACGTGTGAACCAGACTGGCACACTGGAGACTGTAGAGACATTCACATAAGGAACGCATTTATCGATTAGAGAATTAAGAGCAGAATAGAAAAAACTCACTGCATATTCTATATCACAGCACTCAAATAGAAATGACCAATCAAAAGAGAAAAAAAAGGCTGTTAAGAAGATTGAAATTTGTTTTACGAAAACATCTAAGATGTAAATTTTAAGATGTTATTAAATGAATTATTAACGGAATTGTAAGAAATAGTAAGTTCAATGGTAGCGTGATAAGAATCTTTAGACTTCACTAGGGGCTGTGTTTGTGATACAGCACTAACAGTGGGATCAGAGACAATGTGAGCCAAAAACAAGATCGAGGATTCTTTTAGAAGAGGCGTAGGCTATCAAGAAAAACGTGTTGAGATGAAGGAATTAAGAAATATAGATTATTATCGACAAGTCAAGAAACATTAGGCAAGTTACAATCGCCCAAAACTATAAGAAAATCACGATTTCAGTTGACAGCAATTTTTACTCCACCACCACAACGACAACCAACACGATCAAGCATATAAGAAATAAAGTTATTAGAAAAAATTTCATTATCCAAAACAGAGGAGTTAAGCCAAGTTTCAGAGAAAGCTAATATTTTAGCCGAAAAGGTTTGGCTATTAACTATTCTGTGATGTTTCGAGAACTTGGTAAGAAGTCCTCTTACATTTTTATAATGAATGCAAAGACTAGACGTTATTAGTTTCTTGAAGTAGACTTTACATTAGGAAGGTGGACAGGCAAAGGTCGGGAGCGCTTATTGGGCGCAAACTCGTGTGCAACTAGGCCCTCTGGCCAAAAGTTAGGGTAAACCATAGCTGAGAAATACTCATTTGGTACTGTAATTTTAAAAATCAGGTACTCTAATTGATCAGAGTTCCCGTGAGGGATAAATTGAGGTACACCAGGGCTTGTAATGGGTACTTCAATCTGAAAAGAAGAGCATAAAGAGGGACGAGATGGTGTATGCGAAAGTAAAATGGGAGAAGATATAATAGAGAGTGCGGGCGACTGCTTATGAGGCAACTCAAGGGTACGTTTCTTGGCAATTCCTTAGAAGGTGGACCAAACTTAAATTGCGACAATAAATGTATGCTAGAGTCACACTCGTTAGACAGCTGTTTGGCCATTTTATATAAAGAAAGAAACTTTAAACGAAGATCCCTGTACATTCGGCTAAAATCAAGCTGCTGGCTGGCACAAGATGGGCAAGTCCAGCGCATTAAGCCAAGATCAGGCTTAGACACAGATATTGCTCTATACTGATCGTCAAAACGATCAGAATGCTTGCAAGTAGCTAGACAACAAGCCATTGAAAAGCCGAATGAAACACAGGGCAAAAAAAAAAAAAAAATATTTAGAAAAGTTTAAATACACAGCTCAAAGATAATTATCGATAAAAAATCAATAATTACAAATAAAACAAAGAGACAGCTGGAGTACACAGTACAAGAGAGAGTGCAAGAACAGTTATAAGACGAGCTATGAGAGGCGGCCTTACAAACGTGATCACAATTAAAAATGGAGAGAAAACAATATAACTTAATAAAAACTCAGGAGCTATGCAAAAACACGACCGTCACGTCAGAGAGCAGAAGCTTCTTTTTAGGGATACTTTAGTTCTGTGGAAAATTATTCTGGGGCATGAATGTATTTTGGGTCTGTCTGGGGTTGTACCAGTTCATGCTGTGTGGTTTGGGAGGAAGTACCGGGGGGGTATGACCATTGTGGGGGGTTGTTGATTCTCGTGTATTGTACTGTTCTGTGTGCTGTATTTGGACGAGAGTGGTGATAGCCTAGGCCGATCGAGTTTTTAGTATGCTTATTGTTTAAATCTTCTATCATTTGCAACGCGTGTTTCAGGTTAATTGGCTGCGCCAGGCTTATCCTGTCTGATAGATCACCGTTCAGGCCCCTCTTAAAAGTATCTAGGGCTCTGTCCCTATTGAAAATGTACATACATACAAGCAAAAGTAGCATATACACGTATATACACGTATGTATTTAAGTTCGATATTGAAAACTGGACTTTCTCGAAAATGCTCTTTTATACCATACACCCAAAGGGTGAAATGGTATATTAAAGTCGCCAAAATGTATGTAACAAGCAGAAGGAAGCTTCTCCGACCCCATAAAGTATATATATTCTTGATCAGTATCAATAGCCGAGTCGATTTAGCCATGTGCGTCTGTCCGTCCGTCTGTCCGTCTGTCCGTCCGTATGAACGCCTAGTTCTCGGAGACTATAAGAGATGGAGCCACCAAATTTGGAATTTGTTTGGAGTTTGTTTCAAATTTTTGCCATACCCCTTTCCGCCCCCACAATTCAAAAAAAAAAACGTTTATCTCAAAAACTATTGCAGGTAGAGACACCAAATTTATGTATATTTGCATAGTAAATGCGCACATTTTGTATGTATAAAGATTTTGCCACACCCCCTTCCGCCCCCGAAATTTGAAAAACTCGATTATCTCCCGTAATTTTTTCGTTGTGCAATCAAATTTGGCACACTTAAATTTGATACTAATACCCAGCAAAATACCAAATTTGATCAAAATCGGACAAAAAATGGCTGAGTTATGCATATAAACGTATTTGCATAAGGCCGGAGATGGCCGTTGGCGGGTGGGGGCGCTAGGTTGCTTATATGCATAAGTGCGCGAGATACTGAGATATGCTTGTAACAAGCATGTGAACAGAATTGTGGAAAATAGGCAAATGCATTAGTTATTACAAATTTGAAATATTTGTTTTACTGGTGTATGGTATACCTAAGTCGGCGAGACGACTTACTTACTTCATTCTATTTCATCGCTTGTGTGAGCATCAGTATACGTTTGAATTTTTAGTTCAGTCCTGACTGCGAGTACGTGTGGTTCCTAAAAATAAATTGATTGTAAAAACTAAATTAAAAGTGTCTTATTATTTTGCATTTGTGTTGAGTATATACATATACATATATAATAATCCGGACTATATTTTCCATAGGTTATGGGCCTAGTTAGCGCACCCCTTCCCCCGCTCCCGGAATCCAACTCCAATCCTCCCAGATGGAGCAAATCATTAAGGTTATGCATGCTTAATTGGTTCAGATGACCCAAATGTTCAACACCCTAATGGCAGCCTTATGCAAATAGGCCTACTATCTTGGAACGTCAACGGCCTATGCAAAAGATGGGCAGAAATCGATCTTTATTTAAAAAAACTATCCGTACATGCAAGTATTATATAGAAAATTAAAGTTTATATCGGATAATAACAGCGATAAAGTTAAAATTTAATAGGTCTGTTTCATTATTATATTTATTCGATTTTTTTTTTGATTCTCACGATATTTTATAATTCTTGTTACACGAGAAGCATTTTTTTTTAATTTTAAATGAAAATGTGGCAACATTGTAGCCTAGAAAAAGTTTCCGTACGCATCGAAAAGGGGGCATCCCATGCTATCAGCTGACCTTTATTAACTCAATTACAGGTATTTTTTAGTTTGTGGTATTTTTTTCGTGTTAATACATGACTTTCAAGGTTGCTTAACATATAAAAAGTTTGAGTATTTAGTATGGCACCCAAAAGTAAGGAAATTACTCCAGACGAACGGAAAATTATTTTAAAACTTCGAAATGAAGGGAAGTCTTTTCGAGAAATTGAAAAAATAATAGCCAGGTCACACTCCTCTGTCCAGTACGTGGTTAATACCTTCGAAGAAACTGGCTCCATTCTCTCAAAGCCACGTTCTGGGCGCCCGAGCAAGCTGACAGCTCGTGAAAAACGGTCAATATTGCAGGAGGTAAAGAAGAATCCTCGAGTAACTGCATCGAAATTAAGCGAAAATGTTAAAGATTCGTTTGGTAAAACCATTCATGAAGACACAGTTCGCAAAATATTGAAAAAAGAGGGTTATCATGGCCGTGTAGCACGTAAAAAGCCCTACATATCAGATATCAACCGAAAGAAGCGAATGGATTTTGCCAACGAACATGTAAATAAGCCTCCAGAGTTTTGGGAAAATGTTTTATTTTCGGACGAAAGCAAGTATTGCATATTTGGCATAAAGGGAAGAAAACTCGTATGGCGTAAAAGTGGTACTGCTTTGAATAAAGAAAATTTGGCGCCCACTCTCAAACATGGCGGAGGTGGGGTGATGGTCTGGGGGTGTATGGCGGCCGAAGGAGTGGGTAAACTCGTATTTATAGAATCCATTATGGACCAATATGGATATTTGAATGTTTTAAAGTCCAATTTGAAACCAAGTGTTGAGCAGTTGGGGCTGGGAGACGATTTTTATTTCCAACATGATAACGATCCCAAGCACACTGCGTACAATGTTAAGCTCTGGTTGCTATTTAATACCAAAAAAAGGCTAGATTCTCCACCACAATCACCAGACCTTAACCCCATCGAACATTCATGGGATTTGCTGGAACGCAAAATTCGACAGCACACCAAAACTTCAAAGGAAATGCTCAAAAACGTCCTTTTGAGTGAATAGAATGCTATTACCAAAGATGAAACTTCCAAATTGGTAAATTCGATGCCCCGTCGCCTTGCAGAGGTCCTTAAGAGGAAGGGCTATCCTAAGAGCTACTAAAGCTCAATATATTATAAGATTTTTGAATATTTTTTACGTTTATAGTTTGTTGTACGGATACTTTTTCTGTTCCTTTTTTATGAAGTTTTTTTGTTTTTGTTGGTTAATTTTAATTTAAAACAATAGACTCGTGTAAAAACGATTTAAATATATTGGACAATAATTATGTTGAACATATGAATAGCAATTTCATACTTTTAAGTTTATTAAAGCACAATTTTTTTGACAAATTGTTATGTTCTCATGGTGTACGGATATTTTTTCTGGCAAGTGTACGTACATTATGTTTGTATGTATGTACATCAAGTGTTTATGTGTGTGTGTGCGTGCATTGAATCCCGCTTTTTAGTTTTCTCTTTTTCGCCTAAATGCGTGTGTACGTTCTTGTGAGCAGAGAAAATACTGCCAAACAGATTTTTGCAAATTTAGATGCACTGTATGAGAGAAAAAGTTTAGCTTCTCAATTGTCTTTACGCAAACAGTTGTTTGCTTTAAAATTAAAGGGTGATACTCCACTTCTAAATCATTTTAAGATTTTTGATGACCTTATAACTGAACTCATTGCGTCAGGAGGCAAGTTGGATGAAATGGATAAAATTGCACAGTTACTTTTAAGCCTTCCGCCGAGTTACGAAGGAGTAATCACGGCAATTGAAACCCTATCAGAGGAAAACCTGACATTAGCATTTGTAACAAACCAAGACTTTTAGACCAGGAAATTAAATTAAAAGGTGTAAGCAAGGACACAAGTGCTAAGGTGTTGCAGGCCATTGTAAATAAAGTTGTTAAAAAAAAAATAAACATAATCAATTTAAGAAGCCCTTTAAAAACCAGGTTAAAACAGCTCTAAAATGTTTTCACTGTGGCAAATTGGGACATTTAAAGAAAGATTGTTTCATTTTGAAAAGGCAGGCAGGGAATCAGGCTAACGAAAATAATGGCAAAGGGAGACAAGCTCAAATAGCTACAACTACACAGTCAGATCGCGGTTTTGCATTCGTGATAAGAAATACACAAAATAATGCAATTTCCTGTGAGGTAGATTTTATTCTTGACTCTGGGGCTTCAGTCCATCTAATCAAAGACATAGCGTTGTTTTTGGAGTATGAACACTTGGAGTCCAATATTGCAATTGAGATTGCAAAGCGCGGAGAATGTATCAATGCTACCGCCAAAGGGTTGGTCAACCTAAGCATTAATGAAAACAAAATCTCACTGAAAGATGTGCTATATAGCAAGAAAATTCCACACAATCTATTATCAGTAAAGAAAATGCAGGATGCTGGCCTAACAATTGAATTTAGTCCTGAAAGCATAAAAGTCACTAATAACGGTAATTTGGTGCTTAAAGGAAAAAGTGAGTATAATGTACAAATTATAAAATTTCAATTAAATGCAAAAGTATACACGTCAAATAATTCAGAAATAAAACGAAATAACTTATTTGAAGATATCAGTCTTTTAAGTCGTATTGAGTCAAACGGTGATGTATGTGAGGCTTGTATTAGTGGCAAACAATCTAGATTAAAATTTGAAAAAAGTAAAAATAAAGAACATATCCAGCGACCACTGTTTGTAGTCCATTCTGATGTCTGTGGTCCAATCACACCCACTACAATTGATAACAAAAACTATTATGTTGTTTTTATTGACCAGTTCATACATTATTGTGTTACATACCTAATAACTAATAAGTCGGATGTATTTTCTGTTTTTAAAGATTTCATTGTAAAAAGTGAAGCTCATTTTAATTTGAAAATAGTAAATCTCTACATTGATAATGGCAGGGAATATCTATCTAATGAAATGCGTGAGTTTTGTGTTGAAAGAGGCATCAGTTATCATCTTACAGTTTCTCATACTCCACAATTGAATGGTGTTTCAGAACGAATGATTAGAACAATCACCGAGAAGGCTCGTTCCATGATTTGTTGTGCTAAACTTAGCAAACAATTTTGGGGTGAAGCTGTTTTGACAGCAACATATTTAATTAATAGGTCCCCAAGTAGAGCCTTGAAAGATATAAAAGAAAACACCTTATGAGATTTGGCATAATAAAAAGCCTGTTTTAAAATATCTCATGATATTTGGCTCGACAGTGTATGCTCTTAATAAAGTTCAAAAAAGGAAGTTTGACGATAAGTCAATTAAAACTGTACTTGTCGGTTATGAGTTAAATGGGTATAAATTGTGGAACATGAACTCGAGGAAGTTTATGATAGCAAGGGATGTTGAGGTGGATGAAGTTAACATCATAGAAAATAGTAATGTTCATAAAGAAGACTCTAATGTTAAACTTGATAAAGCTGATTCAAGTAATGATTCTGTAATTACAGAATTGGAAGAGTTGGTTTTTCCATTGGTGGAAAATTATGAATCTGTTCAAAAAGGATCAGATGTGCAACATAAAGAAAATTCCACATGTCTCGAGAATGCCGATCCAGTTATTGAAACTGGTGATAAATTGAAAGAAGTTGCAATTGAAAAGAAAATTAGAGGCAGTGAAAGAATTAAAGATAAACCCAAATTGTCATATCGATTTTTAGAAAAATGTGTTATGAATGCTCAAATATGTTTGAATAACGTTCCGAATACCTTTGACAAAATTAAATTTTGTGAAGACACAGTTCAATGGGAAAAAATCCGTTAAAGATGAACTTAACTCTCATTTTCAAAACAATACTTGGTGTTTAAAGCAAAGGCCTGACGGGAAAAACATAGTTGATTGCAAATGGGTGTTTAGTATAAAACAAGATGAGTTTGGCAATTTAAAAAGTTATAAAGCAAGACTTGTAGCAAGAGGTTTAACTCAGGAATATAGGATGACAGATTATGATGAGACATTTGCACCAGTTGCACGAATATCAAGTTTTAGATTTTTTTTAAGCACTCTCAAATCAATATAACCTACAAATTTATCACATGGATGTAAAAACTGCTTTTTTAAACGGAACTCTAAAAGATGAAATTTACATGACGATTCCAAATGGCGTAGTCCATGGAGATGAGGATAAAGTATGTAAACTTAATAAAGCAATTTATGGCCTTAAGCAAGCTGCAAAATTTTGGTTTGAAGTTTTTGAATTGGTATTAAAGGAGGCTGGTTTTGAAAATTAAGCAGCTGAGTGTTATATATATATTCTAGATAAAGGAGATATTTCTAAAAATATTTATATTCTTCTATATGTCGATGATGTAGTAATTGCTACAAATGAATCTTGTACAATGTCTAAATTTAAATCTTACCTACAAAATAAATTTCAAATGACTGACTTACAGGAAATTCGTTTCTTTATTGGTATAAAAATTGACAGGAAGAACGATCAGTTATGTCTCAGTCAGTCAGCATATACTAGCAACGTTTTAAGAAAATTTGACATGGAGGATTGTCATGCAGTTAGTATACCTTATGTTAATTAGGTTTTTTAATGTACATTATGTTATGCACACGTCCCGACTTGAGTATATCGATAAGCATTTTAAGTTGATATACAAATAGCAATAAGGAACTCTGGCAATGTCTTAAAAGGTACCTACAAGGCTCTATTAATTTAAAATTGACATTTCATAAAAATATAAATATTAATAGTATTCTGATGGGATATGTTGATTCTGATTGGGCTGGAAACAAAGACTGACAGAAAAAGCACTACTGGATTCGTATTTAAAATGTTTGAAAATTGTTTAATTTCATGGAGTACCATGAAACAAAATTCCGTTGCTCCTTCGTCAACTAAGCGGAATACATGGCTATATTTGAAGGTGTCAGAGAAGCATTATGGCTTAGTCATTAATAAATGAAGTTAAACTAGAATTAAATGGTCCAATAGATATATTTGAAGACAACCAAGGTTGTATTAGTATTGCCAATAATCCTACTTGCCACAAAAGAACAAAGCACATAGATATTAAATATCATTTTAGTAGAGAACAAATTCAGAAGAAACTAATTTGTCTTGAGTATATTCCAACAGATTCTCAATTGGCCGATATAATGACGAAACCGTTACCAGCAGCACGCAAAAAAAAATGTATTATGATATTGATTTCATATTACCATTGTAAACCTAATCTAAAACTTTTTGAAACTGAAAGAAAAAAATGAATTATGATATTGATTTAAACCTAATCTGAAACTTTTTGAAACTGAAAAAAAAAACGAATTATGATATTGATTTCATATTACCATTTAAACTTAATCTAAAATTTTTGAAATTGATTATGATATTATGATATTAATTTCATATTACTTACTTATTCTAAAATGCTTTTGAAAGTGAAAAGCTGAATTATTATATTCTTTATGTTTTTTTTTAGTTAATTAAAAATAAATTATGTTAACTATTTATTTTAATTGATCTGGATTAAGTTTTACTGGATTTCCTTAATCCCATGAGCGAATGCTGGATCAAATTGTTATCCCCAGAAATAAAACAAAAAATATATAGAAAAAAAAGGAATCGCACAAGCTCGTCAGTGAATATATTCATATTTTTAAAATTTGTTAATGTAACTTTTGAGGTGGCGTGTTAAAAATGTACATACATATGTACAAGCAAAAGTCACATATACACGTATATATTTAAGTTCGATATTGAAAACGGGACTTTCTCGAAAATGCTCTTTTTCTATTTCATCGCTTGTGTGAGCATCAGTATACGTTTGAATTTTTAGTTCAGTTCTGACTGCGAGTGCATGTGGTTATATAACAATCCGGACTACATATATTTTCCATAGTCCCTTATTTTTTGACAAGACCGTCCTAATCTCGGGACCGTGAACCTTAATCTGGCCGATAGTTAAGGACATCTGATGATTAACTGCAAGGTAAAACTCATGGATCGTACTATCTCGTCTCTGAATATCCGAATATTTTGGTGTTCCCTGCAAAGTAGCAAAAGCATCCATTAGACGCAAAGCTGTAGAGAACCAAGTTGTAAATTCTGCTGGGTTACCATAGAATTCTTTGAGGGCTTTCACTAAGTCTGGTTCCTTATCTAGCTCACCCCAATTGTCCTGCAAGTTTAGAGTTAAATCTCTGTATACTGAACTTCCTGGTTGGGCCGATTTTAATTGCTAATTAAAACCGTCAATGGCCGCATCTAAACCTTGTATGGATATGGTCTCTATACTTATGTTCGCGGAGGCTGAAGTTGACGCATTTTGCGACTCTGTAGTTGGGCGAATCCCTGACTTAAGGACTGCGGCTCTCACCCAATTGTCGTTTTCAGGCATTTTCGATTTCACAAAGGAATTATACAACTCGAAGAAAAAAACAGGTACGTCAAATTAATTATTGGGGATTTTTTTCAAAAAAAAAAATTTGCAAATTCGTGACGCGATACCGTTACAAAGGATAGAAATTTGAATGGAAGTGACTTTCGAGTCACAGAATTTGTTAGTAAGGATAACTATTTTCAGTGTTAGTTGGTTCGTTTTTCGTTTCTTACAATACTAGTTTGTTTTCTTTCTCTTTAAATTTGTTCTCATTTTTATCTAATAGTTTGTTTTTTATACCCTTGCAAAAAGGGTATATTAATTTTGGTCAGAAGTGTGCAACGCATAGAACGAAGCATCTCAGACTATATAAAGTATATATATATTCTTGATCAGCACGACGAGACGAGTTCAAATAGCCATGTCCGTCCGTCCGTCCGTCCGTCCGTCCGTCCGTCTGGATCAACGCGAACTCCTCCGAGACCGTAAGAGCTACAGAGCTGAAATTTTGCACGTAGGCTTGTATATACTGCAGGCATTGTATATCTCGGATTCAGCCGGATCGGACCACTATATCATATAGCTCCCATACAAACGTCAAAGTCACGAAACAGTGACTTTCTCAATAACTTCATTAATTTTATAGCTATTGTCATGAAAGTTGGTATTTGTCAGTTTTATGTTCTTGTTAATGATTGTGCCAAACTCGATCAAGATCGGGTGACTATATCATATAGCTCCCATACAAACGGCAAAGTCACGAACAGTGACTTTCTCAATAACTTCATTAATTTTATAGCTATTGTCATAAAAGTTGGTATTTGTCAGTTTTATGTTCTTATTAATGATTGTGCCAAATTTGATCAAGATCGGGTGACTATATCATATAGCTCCCATACAAACGGCAAAGTCACGAACAGTGACTTTCTCAATAACTTCATTAATTTTATAGCTCTTGTCATAAAAGTTGGTATTTGTCAGTTTTATGTTCTTATTAATGATTGTGCCAAATTCGATCAAGATCGGGTGACTATATCATATAGCTCCCATACAAACGGCAAAGTCACGAACAGTGACTTTCTCAATAACTTCATTAATTTTATAGCTATTATCATAAAAGTTGGTATTTGTCAGTTTTATGTTCTTATTAATGATTGTGCCAAATTCGATCAAGATCGGGTGACTATATCATATAGCTCCCATACAAACGGCAAAGTCACGAACAGTGACTTTCTCAATAACTTCGTTAATTTTATAGCTATTGTCATAAAAGTTGGTATTTGTCAGTTTTATGTTCTTACTAATGATTGTGCCAAATTTGATCAAGATCGGGTGACTATAAAACAGTGACTTTCATCAAAAAAGTTCGTTATATCCTATGCTAAGATTGAAGGCCGTTTTTTCGCAAACATTAGACTTTTTGGATAAAACGTTTTTACACTTTGGTGGCTATGGGTCGAAGTTAACCCCGGCCCTCTGGTTAATTTTCTTATTTTTATTAATAACTTAACTTAACTTACATAATACTTATTTTCATCTCGGTGCTTTAATCGGTCGGCTGGGGTACTTTGTTTTTTCCCTCTTTGGGATACTAACGCTCCTGGTCCAGACACTGATTGTTCCAATTTTCCTCCGAACGGATACTAGAGGAATACAGCGATCAATTTTTTTGTTTTTAACCCCGTCTGACCTCAGCAAGTTTTTATTAACACTAATCACAATTGGCGTTTTACTTCACTTGGTCAACTTTTAAACGAGGGGTCCCTGCTCGGGCGCCAATTAAACACGGTCTTAGTTAGTTGCATAAAAAAATAAAGTTTTTATTGAGTTATTCTTTATGGGGCAACTGTATTGTTTTATTTCGCTGCAACAAGTGGTAATGTGTCCAGAACAGAGAGGGCACTGGATAGAGAGGATTTCTACGCACCAATACAATGAAGGAGAAGGTGGTGGGCAGACAAAAAGGCGCCAAGTCCCAAGCCAAGGTTTTATTGAGTTATTCTTTATTGAGTGCACATTTATAAATCTATCTTTTTTACTGGAAGACTTTTGTGACCATTGAACTGAAGTAAGATCGCGGAGCTCTAACGAAGTGACAATTTGGGCTTGGATTAAAGACTGAATTTTATAGATCGATTATGTTTGAATGAAGCCTAAGATTTTGGGCGTCGATGGTGACAGCGACGCTTGCTGAGTCGAATGGTCCAACGCTAGGTGACGTGTCGTCTGGTGTACGGAACTTGATGCTTATTGACGAATTGATTTACGGAATCGGTCGGCTTGCCGTCTGATGTACCGAACTCGACGCCATTCCCCTAGGAATGTTTAGTCGGGCGCTTGTTTGTAAGGTTATCATGCGTTGCATGGTTATCGGGTGGCATACTTGGCGGTGCCTTCTATGATTGTGTCGATGCTCATTATGTCGATGCTCATTGTGATGAATCTTGAATGTTCTCTATTGTAGCATGATGGGTGTGGAGTGAGTGTGATTATGGTGATAGAGGACGCCTGGTCTTATGTATATATATATATATATGTATGTTTGTGATATACACATACATATGTATGGGTTTTTTTTTTAATTCGTTTATTCAGAAAAGAACAACAATTAACGATAGATTTAGGTATCAACAAAGAAAAGAAAGAAAAGAAGTATAATTCAAGAAGATAAGATGCCATCGGACCATTGGACTCTGCAAGCGTTGCTGTCACCATCGACGATCAAAATCAGAGGCTTCATTCAAATATAATCGATCTACACAATTCAGTCTTTAATCTAAGTACAACTTGTCACTTCTTCAGAGCTTCGCGATCGTAGTTCAGTTCAGTTGTCACAAAAGTCTTTCAGTAAAAAAGAAAGGTTTATAAATGTGCACTCAATAAAGAATAACTGAATAAAACCTTGGCTTGGGACTTGGCGCCTTTTTGTCTGCCCACCACCTTCTCCTTCATTGTATTAGTGCGTAGAAATCCTCTCTATCCAGTGCCCTCTCTGTTCTGGACACATTACCACTTGTTGCAGCGAAATAAAACAATACAGTTGCCCCAAAAGCGCCACTGATCAGCTGTGCGACCAGTGTTGCATAACGCAGAAAGGCTTTTGGCGGTGCCCAGGGCTGCATCCGCCAGGTGGCACTCGAGTGTCTTTCATGCTTGGCCGTTAGATTTTAAATCCAAACCGGGTTACTATCAACGCCTGAACAAATGGACGAAATTGCGGCGTCTATAGATCAAGCACGCTGGGTCTGTGCAACTAGTGATCCAGTAGACGAGGAGGCAATTTTCGGTAAGTCCAACAGGATGAGGCGGTCACCAGTGTCGTCGCCAGCTGCCAATTGGAGAATACCTTTAAGAAGAAGGATGATGGTAAGCCGCAGGTCCGGCATGTAAACAGAACAGAACGTATGCAGGACGTACGGCGGATGGTAGATCTGCAAATTGTCATCTGTCACAAAGTACTCGGTGACAAAAGCCAAGCAGTATGTAAGGTTGAGATGGCGAAGAAAAGACAGAGAGATGAGGAGATATAAGGTTATTAAAAGATTGGAACAAAACACGAAAAGGTTCGTGAAGAGAATAGTTAGTAAGACATCTACTAAGGTGAACAGGAAACCAGAGGGCCGGGGCTAATTTTTTTTGGTAACTCTTTCCTTACCTATGCCATCATAGTGATAAAACTTTTTATCTAAAAAGAGTAATGTCTGCGAAAAAACGGCCTACAAACTTAGCATAGGAAATAACGAAGCTATTGATAAAAGTCACTGTTTTCCACCGATCTTTTCTATGGGAGCTATATGATATAGTCACCCGATCTTTATCAAATTCGGCATAGTCATTAACAGGTATATTTAACTATCAAATGTTTAATTTAAAAGCAATCGCATCAAAAGTAACGAAGTTATCGACAAAAGTCACTGTTTTTGAATGATCGTTCCTATGGGAGATATATGATATAGTCACCCGATCTCGATAAAATTTGACATAGCCGTTTATAGGTGTAATAGACTGACAAATGTTAAATTTCACCACAAGAGTTTAGAAAATATCGAAAGTCACTGTTCACTGTTTGCGTTTGTATGGGAGCTATATGATATAGTATAGTAGTAGTGATATAGATATATTAGTAACTGCGCACTATATACAAGCCTAAATGATAAAATGGTAGTTCTGTAGCTCTAACGGTCTAGGAGGAGTTCGCTCGATCCAGACGAACGGACGGGCAAGGCTATTTGAATAGGGATTCCCGGAGAGAAGAAAAATAACCCAGTCTTCATTCGTTGAATTCAAAATATGAACTGATTTTATTTAAAAACTCTTAAACACTAAGAAGCGACAATTGTTCTTAAAAATACTTATTATAATGCCCCACGTTTTCGGGGGTTGAAAATTGTTTATATTTCATGCTCAGCGTTGGTTACTTGATACCGCGCCGCTGTTATAATCTTAAGTGTTTTCCACAGAGTGTGGACGCATGTTTTGTTTGGTTTTAAGCAATAATTGTCATTTTGAATCTTATGACTTTTGTTTATGTTTCATTTGTATATTTCTTTGGTCAATCTGATTTGGTGAAGCCATCTCAGATGAACACGATGATTATTCTTAAACACTATTTGAACTCTTCTCGTAGTGCTCATCAAGAATATATATACTTTATATGGTCGGCGATGCTTCCTTTTATGCGTTGCAAACTTCTGACCAAAATTAATATACCCTTTTTCAAGGGTATAAAAAGTTTCTGGACCGCCGTGAGGGAACACAAAAATATAGCGTATCTAGTAAATTAGTAGAAATGACATCGCCGTTAAAATGGATCTTCTAGGCAGAGCTGCAATTGGACCGCACATGCGGTACCGCCTATTTGGCATTGCTTCGCATGCGGCTTTACCAGATCCTAGCCTCTCTCTCTCTCTAGCCTTCTGAGCTCCTTCATTACGGTAGCGGCGAACTTACTGGCCGCCTCCCAGTTCTTCAGCCAACATGAGCAGAACCAAGTTGTCCGCCATGACTCTCTCTCCGACCTCATCGCACAGGCTCTGTCTCGCTTCGTCGTATCGCGGGCAAAGAAATGTAACATGGTGCGCGTCATCGATTATTCCACTACTACACCATGTACATGTCCGATGTATCGTGCCTAAACCGCTTCAGGTAGCTTCTAAAACAGCCATGGCCACTCAGAAGCTGAGTTAGGTAAAAATTTACCTCGCCATGCGTTCTGTTCAACCAGGGTTCGAGCTTCGGAATGAGCCGGTGCGTCCATCTTCCCTTAGGCGATAGGTCCCAGCGCCTCTGCCACCGGCCTATGCTTTGTAGCCGCTGGTGTTGCCGGTTGCCCGTCTTTGAAGAAGAATCGCTGGATGCGTCCGTTCTCTTGCCGTAGTACATGGCGTTGGATTCTCTGGCCAGTTCGTCAATCGGCACCATGCTTGGCAGAACCAGTGCCGCCTCGTCCGACACCGTCCTGAAGGCGCTGCACACCCCTATTGCGCTCAGTCTGTAGGTCGCTTCATGGTCGCGGCGGTAGCTTTTTGTGTCCATTGCTCCGGCCAAGATAGGAGCGGCGTAAAGGGCTATCGACCTTGTGACGCTCATCATCAGTGTTCTACGTCCCTCCTTGGGGCCTCGGGTGTTCATCATTATCCTAGAATGGGACCTTACAGAGACAAGGACCCTTTGATTCGCGAAGTCGAGGTGTTCGCGAAAGCACAGACGGGTGTCCAGCATAACTCCCAGATACTTGATGGCCCTTTGCGACAGAATCCGGGTGGTACCGACACATATCTCGGCCCGTTCAACTAGCTTCCTGCTGCTGATTAGGACCGCCTCGGACTTGTGGGCCGCCAGGCTTAGTCCAGCAGAGCTGAGCCATCGCTCCACACTGGCGACTGCTTCTGTGCACCACGCCTCTGCATCGTTCAACTCCTTCGCTACCACCACCAGGGCTAGGTCGTCAGCAAACCCGACGATTTGTGTGTACGACGGCAGCTGCAGCCTCAGGATACCGTCGTACATGACGTTCCACAGGAGCGGGCCCAGGACTGAGCCTTGCGGGACTCCTGATGAAACCTCCTGCTCCTTCGTGACTTCAGAAGTGGCATATTGTAGGGTACGTCCGTCAAAATAGCTCCTTACTATTTGCACCAAGCCTCTTGAAGGCATTGCGCACATCCAATGTAACCACCAGGCAGTATTTCTTGGGTCCGCCCCTCCGATTCCGAGCTCCTATGATAGATTCAAGGACCTTACCCGCAGTATCTATCAGGCAGATAGGCCGGTATGAGGATGCCTCGTCCGGTGGTTTGCCCGGCTTAGGGGAGAAGCAATAGGTTTTGCCGTTCCCAAATGCTCGGAAATTTTCGTTCTCGCAGGCACTGGTTGTACATCTCCGTGAAAACTTCAGGAACAAGTGAGACTGCCAAAGCGAGAGCTCTGTTCGGGATAGCGTCTGGGCCAGGGGCCTTGTTCGGTCTCATCCTGCGGACTATGGAAATTACTTCATCGCATGAGCACTCCTTTAATCTATCCTCACTGTGACGAAGTGGATGGTCACGCAAAGCATCCTCGCAGTTGGGAAACAGAGTCGTCATGATCCGCTCTAGGAACAGTGGGTCGCAGCGGGTATCGAGTGGGTCCGAACGCAGTCTCTTGACTATCGTTTGGTACTGGCTTTTTAGAGGCTCGAACTGAGCGGTTCCTCTGGACCTTTGGTAAAGCCTTCTCGCTCTAAGGCAGTTCCGCCTGGCCTCCTCAATTTTATCATTCCACCAGCACACAGGCTTGTGGTGTCTGCCGTACGACGTACGCTGCGCCATGCTACCTTCACAGGCTGCTCTTAATGTGGCCATGACATGATTTGCGGAGTCTTCAGCGGTCAAACGTACTTGCAGCCCCGTCAGTTTCGCCTGAAATGTTGGTACATTTAGAGTGTCAGGGCGGAAGGATTTTCGCTGCGGGAAAACTTGTTGCAGGGCTCTGGGACGACTTAAAAGGGTAAGTAGTATGGCCTCGTGATCGCTCGCCGTGTCGAAATCGCCGAAACCCCATGATAACGACCTGGCGATAGTCTCGCTTGCGAATGTCAGGTCTATTATGGAACCAGTTCCCGCTCTGCTGAAGGTATTCCTGCACCCCTGTATTCAGCGTCTCGAGATTGAGCGATGCAAAAGCCTCTAACATGATACGACCCCTTGCATCTGTTCTTGGACAGCCCCAGTCAATTGCCCAGGCATTGAAGTCGCCCGCAATAACGACTCGTGGCCGGCCTCTGGCGAGTAATTGGTAAACTGGGTGGCAAGTAGCAGCTATACAGTACCAGATCATTCACCGTGGCTCTGCTGAAATGTTGGAAGGACCTTGTGTCTTGCAGCGGGCTTGATGTCCCACAAGACCATATTGCGGATCTCCTGTCGGCGTCAGTCACCCACTTGGATGACTCTCCAGTAGAGTAGGGCTCGCTTAGAAGAGCTACATCGATTGACTGCTCTCTGATCGTCTGTTGCAGTAGGTCCTGCGCCGCGATGCAGTGATTTAGGTTCAGCTGCAGGATCTTCAGTGCTGACGAAGTCATTTGGGCGGCTTTGGGATCCTCGAATCGCCCCTTGCTGTACAAAAGGCGGCTGCCTGCTAGGTGATTTCTTGGACGCAGGCCTTGTGCAGCTCATAGAAAGCTGTTGGCATCCTTTGAAGGACAATTAGCTGCTTTATGGCCTACCTCTCCGCATTTGAAGCAGAAACGTGACCTGTCCTCCATGCTGGAGCATCTTGCGGCTATATGGCCAACGGTAAGACACTTAAAGCACCTCAGTGGCCGTTCTTCGAGTGCTTTAATGGGGCAATTTCCCCACCCTATCATCACAGAACCCAGATCTGTGAGCTTCTGGATTACCGCCTCTGTGGCCCTCACAATTGCCGTCTGGTAATTCCGCAGGCCCGGCCGTATGATCTTTACGGTGAGCGCGTTTTCTTCGACCTTGGCCTGTGAGGCTAGCGCTGTCAGTAACTCCTCCCGAGTCGCCGCTGCATCTAGGTTGTAGATCTCTATAGCTCTTTGCTGCTGGAGAGGCCTTACTCCTACCTTATCACCTAATACCATGGTAATATTTTCTCCGAGTGACTTGATGTCAGTTGCTGGGTCCTTCCGGAGCTGCAGAATCAGCGCGTCGTTTGCAGTACGCTGAACTCTGGAGACGTGCTCACGTGTTGCAGGTTGCCATCCGTGCGCTTGGTCACCATTTTGAGTACTTGGCTATAACTAAGCCATATATAGGCTTCGATTAGAATTGCATCCGGTCTATGCTTGATTCTGGGTTTGGCCTGCATCGAGAAGGCTCCACGTCGAGGCTTTGCGGGGCCGACTGTTTTCCATCCATGGTCGTCCTCGGTTGTCCCATGATCCACTGTTGTATGGCGCGCTTTGTCACCTTGGGGGGAGTAAGTGGGGCCTGCTGCTGCTGCTGGGATTCCGCGGGTTGCCGTTTTTTAGCACGCTGTTTGGATGCGTGAGCGCTGGTCTGCCGCGAGCTTTCCAGAGAGCTCAGATAGGCCTGATGCCTTGTCTCCGCGCTTTTCCACTGGTGAAGTTTGGGTAGGCCACGATAGCATGGTCACGGAGAACAATTCTTCAGTCTGCTGCCCACGACTGACACGCTCAGGTGGCGGCTTCGAACAATTGGGACATGCCTCCAATACCACTGACTCGATTGGGTGTCCACTGAGTCTGGAGCTGACTTCCGCCTGGAGCTCTTTTAGCCTCTCGAATTTTTCCCGAAGGGATTTGGTAATGGCCCGCTTGCCTCCTTCTTTCTCGGGCTTGATCCTCTCCTAGATATCCTCCAACAGTCCGCCCATTTCTGATAATTCTTTGCAGACATGCTGCAGTTTTGACCTTTTTGGAGGGGCGCAGTCAATTGCAGCTTCTCTATTTGGAATCATGGCGTCCCGCGATCTCTTTGGAGTATATGTATATGTGTAGATATATATGTGTGTATGTGTGTGTTGTGTATATGTGTATGTACATAGACAATTATAATAATGTTTAAAACATTGCCGAATTTTCGAAACACAAAAAAAAAATAATAATACAGATGTGTAGATGTGTACGTGTGTGTGTATGTATTTTTTTTTTTTTTTAAATTCCTTTATTTAGAGTGTAAAACTTATACAAGATTTTAACAATAAATAGGACACAATAAATAGGTGATAACATGGGTTAAATAAGTAGGAAAGAAAGACACAAATAAGGGGAGAGAATTTTTTTTGTTGCCATGCGAATCCTGCGGAACTGCCTTGCGGTATTGCGCCGCAGGAATAATGGCGGGCATCAGTTATGCCCCCTCCAGCATGCCGTTCCCGCTGATGGAGCCTCAGCTTGCTCATAGTCACGAATGCATAGTTGCACACTGTTGACCGTGAACGTTTTGTTGTCATCATGCTTTTCGTCAGATTGGCGACTGTGGGTGTTCCTCCCATTTCCACAGCCAGATTCCGTCGCTCTTCCTGGAAACTTTGTCACTCGAATATGATGTGTTCAGGAGACTCCGCCACAGCTTAGCACCATGTGCACTCGTCACTGGTTTCATGTCCAAAACGGTGCAGGTATGTAACAGCCTTGACCACTAAGAAACTGCGTAAGCTCATAGGTGACTTCGCCATGATGCCCATTTATCCAAGCATTTATATCGGGAATCAGCTTGTGGGTCCACCGCCCTTTGGTTGAGTCTGCCCATCGATGCTGCCATTCTGCCACGCTGGCTTCTTTCGCTCATTCTCATTCTGCTTCGAGTTTTATAGTTCGGCGGAATTGCGTTTCGAGTGAAATCGATCTGCTAGCAGAACTACGCTGAGCAGACGACGCTAAGATGCTAGCAATTTCTGGCGAAACTGATCAGCTAGCTGAGTTGCGTTTGGCAACAAAGCGGCAAAAGCGGCAATTTCTAGTGAAATCGATCTTCTAAGCAGAGCTGCAATTGGCAAACGATGTTTTCATAAGTAGTAGCGATTTATTGTAGGCTCATTTACAAAAGTGAGCTTGAGCTTCGAAGACGTTGACGAAATTAGAAGTTTACTTTTGTGACACCAAGTTTTAATAACAATATACTATTAATACTTGCAAATGCTGCGATAACAGTGAGACACAAATTTAGAATCACATTCACGTTGTTAAATCAAGTTGTGAAGAAGACACCAAAAACAATTAGCGAAATTCAATTAGAGGCAATCACATGATTGTACTTACAACTGCAAAAAAAAAAATAAGAAACAACAAGTAACAGGACTTTTTTTCTATTTTCCATTGTCTTGATTTTCGTTTTAAATTTTTACCATATACAAAAATTTACAGTTAGTTTTGTCGTAAGAATAAGTAAATTTTGTGCACATTCATGATTATTGGTGCAATTTGTTGCGAAATTCAATTAAAGTCATTTTGTCTTTAGTCGTGGTAAGACGTCCGGGAACGATTTGATGTGTGATTTTGGTATAAAATTTATTTAACATAATTCTTTTTAACGTTTAGATCAGTTTAAGCCGGTGTTTTGAATCCATAATCAAATGAGAAGAGGAGATTGATTCTGGGTAGCGTTCATTGGATTCTCATGTACAAGCTTGAAAATATCTTCCATTCGTCGGACGCGCTCGTCGGGGCTTGGGGGTTCGTTACCGGAAACATCCGTTACTTGGTCATAAAGAGCGCCGGGCATACGGGGTTCCCGACCTAATATGATGTAGGCTGGACTGAATCCGGTGGTGTCGTTGACGCTTGAGTTGATCGCTAGTGTTATTTCTGGAAGCCATTGATCCCAAGTGTTTTGCCCATTCTCCAGGTATTGTGCAATCATGGTCTTGATGGTTCGATTTGCGCGCTCGGTAGGATTCTGCTGTGGAGAATAGGGGGCGGTGTGCTGGAGTATAATTCCGGACGTTTTGCAGAAGTTTTTGAAAAGCTTCCTAGTGAACTGGGTACCGTTATCGCTCACGAGGGTGCGAGGATTGCCGAATCGGGCCCAGATCCTTTCACGAAATGCCTTCTCCAAAGCGGCTGAAGTGGCCTTGCGAAGTGGTACCATCTCAACTCATTTGCTATATAAATCCAGAAAACTAGTAACATCGTATTACCTTGCTTAGAACGTGGCAAAGGCCCGATAAAATCAGTACACACGGTATCGAAAGACTCCGTGAATTGACGGGTGAGCATTTTGCTCGCTGGTTTCATTTGCGCCGATTTAAAGTGCAAGCAGGCGAGGCAGCATCTAATGTATCGGGCCACGTCCCGAAGAGGCCAAGCCAATAGTACCTGCCAGGGCACGCATAGTTTCCAAGGTGTAGAACCTTGGTCGTCTGGGTGGGGGTCTCGTCTACGATAAATCTGGCCGTTCTCGAATACATAATCTGAAAAATCCGCAGAGTATTCCGTGACGTGCTGCCGCATCTTTAGCCACCATTTACACTCCGGTTCTGCTTGTTGTGACCAGTGGAGCACATCCAAAGATTGTCGCGATATGGCATCGGAAATCACGTTCAGCTTACCTCGTCTATCATGTACCTCGAACTCGTAGCGCCCTTCTGGCCACACGCCCAGTTGAGTTTAGCCACTTCATCTCCGAATGGTCAGTCATTACATGAAAGCTATAGCCTTCCAAATAGCAACGAAATTTCTTGATGGCCCAGACTATTGCTAGGCATTCTTTCTCAGTAGTCGAGTAATTTTCCTCCGCCTTCAAGAGACGTCGACTAGCGTAAGCAATTCCCTAGGGACGGCGGTAAAAAAAAAAAAAAACAGCAAAGAGAGTCTTTCCCCCCCGTTTTACCTTGGGGAGGAAGCGCGGCGCGGCCGCCCCCGCGCCGGACAACCTTTGAAAAAAAAACCCCAGAAAAAAAAACCAACAAGCCAAAAAAGAGGGGGGAGAGGGGCCTGCAGTGCATCGAACCCCCCCCCGTTTTCTTAATTCCCAAAACAACCAAAACCATCTTAAAAAAAAATTGAGAAGAGGCGCCACGGGTTGAAAAGAGGGAAAAAAAACAACAAAACAAAAAACCGAAAAAAGAGACCACCAAACCAAAACCCCCCCCTTTTACGGGGCAAAAAAAACACCCTCCCCAACAACCACACCAAAAAAAAAAACCCGCTTTTTAAATAAAAAAAGGAAAAAAAAAAAAGAGAGAAAAGCAATCCGAAGTGATAGAAGAGAGGAGACAAACGCGTAGTGGCCGAACATTCTAGTAGTTGAGAGAGAGCTGGGCATACGATCATTATATAAGTTGAGAGAGAGCTTGTTAAAGAGGCCGCGGGTCATTCGCAAAGAGACTGTCAACTGAGTCGCACGTCAAGGTCCATAAGTAGTCCAGTGTTATTTTTATAAGTAATTTTGTTTAAATCTTAACAATATATTGAACTCGATTGTCATCAAACAATTCAAATATTAATAAATAAATAAATATAGTAACGATCATTAAATCACCACTACATTTTTGGGGGCTCGCCCGGAATATTGTTTAAAGAAATTAACATACATATAACACCGCGTGAGTGAAAGAGACAACAAATAAAGTTCTACGAAGTGACAAAGCAAAAACCGTTTGTGTCGGCATCATTGTGTAAGAGCAAGCGAGATAGGCTGTGCTAGATTTGTTGCGTAAAATCGTTGATGCCCAAATACGTTACGAAGCAGACACTACATGCACGAGCACGTTTGGTAACGGACGGCGATCAGTGAATCTTTCTAGAACAGTCTAGAAACATTTGGACAGAGCGAATCGAGGCAAAACGTCAGCAGAGGCAGAGGCAACCCGTTGGCAGAGGCAAAGCTGGACGTAGCGTGAGGCAAAACGTCAGCAGAGGCAGAGGCAACCCGTTGGCAGAGGCAAAGCTGGACGTAGCGTGAGGCAAAACGTCAGCAGAGGCAGAGGCAACCCGTTGGCAGAGGCGAAGCTGGACGTAGCGTGAGGCAAAACGTCAGCAGAGGCAGAGGCAACCCGTTGGCAGAGGCAAAGCTGGACGTAGCGTGAGGCAAAACGTCAGCAGAGGCAGAGGCAACCCGTTGGCAGAGGCGAAGCTGGACGTAGCGTGAGGTTAAACGTAAGCAGAGGCAGAGGCAACCCGTTGGCAGAGGCGAAGCTGGACGTAGCGTGAGGTTAAACGTCAGCAGAGGCAGAGGCAACCCGTTGGCAGAGGCAAAGCTGGACGTAGCGTGAGGTGAAACGTAAGCAGAGGCAGAGGCAAAGCTGGACGCGGCAAGAGACAAAACGTTAGAAGAGGCCAGACAATCCGCTGGCAGAATTTAAACGAAGACTTCGTGGGACAGGAGCGGAGTTGGGTAAATTTTTGGGGACTATATGTAGATAGTTCTAACCTTTATTGAATTTATTAAAACTAACCTTAGCAATAATTATTGGTATCGAACAAAAGAAAATATTGTAATATGGAGCTTGACGAGGTTATGGCATTGCGAGTCGCAGATTTGCGAAACAAGTTGGCCGAATTGAACCTTAGCACAGTGGGAAGAAAACGTGAATTACAGAATAGACTTCTTACTCATTACAATATTCAAGACCAGGATAGCGAAGATGAAGTTGAATCAGTAGTTACAGCTACAGGCGAACTGCCTACAAATAATTTTGGTCGATCTTGGTACACCTTAAAAGATGTTGAGGGCAGTGTATCCTATTTTTCCGCCTCAGGTAGTCCCGATATTGATTTGTGGGTGCAAGAGATAGAAGAGTGTGCTATTACAGTACAATGGGACAAGCTACAGACCTTTATATACGCCAAACAGTTGTTAGCTGCGGCAGCTAAATCATTTATTCGGAGTCAACATGGTATACACAATTGGGAGATATTAAAAACAGCATTGCGCAAGGAATTTGGTTCGAAACGATCAGCAGCTGAGATTCATAGAATATTATCGCAACGTTCTCAGAAAAGAGAGGAGACTTTACATGAATATTTGTATGCCTTAATGGAAATTGCCAAACCAGTGAATTTGGACGATGAGAGCTTGATAGAATACTTTGTAAAGGGCATTCCAGACTCACAAGTAAATAAAGCTATTCTATTTCAAGCCAGGAATCTAGAGCAACTGAAATTTCAAATAGAAACGTATCAGAAAGTGCGTGCTTCACACAAGTCGTTAAACAAGTTTGAGGCTCAGTCAGGAAAAAAGATTAATCAGGGTACAATAATAGATACATCTAAAAATCGAAAGTGCTACGGATGCGGTGATACATCACATATCAGACGAGACTGTCCAAAGAACGATCAAAAGTGTTTTAAATGTGGTAAAGTAGGACATCGAATGGCCCAGTGCAAACCAGAAAATGCAATTAAATACGAGAGAAATACAAACGTGGTAGAAAATGAAGATGTAGTAATACAGCCGTCAAGCGAATTTACTCCGTCAGGGTTAGAACTTAAAGACGTCGTATATTCTAACGTTATATTTAAAGGACTTGTAGATACTGGCGCTGGTTTATGTCTTATGCGAAGAAAAATTTATTTTATGATTGGATCGAAACCGTTATTAGGCGGAGCTAGACACTTAACAGGAATTGGCGACAGTAAGGTGTTGACTTTCGGTAGTTTTAAAATACCAGTGAAAGTGGATGGTTTAGTTATGAACATAGAATTCCATGTAGTGCCAGATCAGGACATAAGTTTTGATGCTATACTAGGTCGAACGATATTGAACACTGTCAATATAAGTGTAACAGCAAATGGATCTAAGTTTGCTATTCGCAACGATATAGAAGTTTGTCACACTCATAGTATACCAAAGAGAGAACAAAATGAGTCAGATACTCAGTGGGCGGGAGAGATTGGAAATATCTTCATCACAAATATTGAAGAGAGTGATAAGAGTCCAGACATAAATCTTTCGCATTTGAACCATTTGATAAAAGGGGAAGTAGAGAAATTAATTCGAAACTACCAACCAAAAAGAAATGCAAACGCACCAGTAAGCATGAAAATTATATTGAGCGACGAAATACCTGTCTATCAGCACCCGAGACGTTTAGCCCTTTGTGACCAGGAAATCGTTGACAAACAAATTCAAGAATGGCTAGCAGAGAAAATAATTAAAACCAGTACTTCTGAGTACGCGTCTCCAGTTGTCTTAGTCTCGAAAAAGAATGGTCAGAAGCGTTTATGCTGTGACTACAGGAAATTAAATGAAAAGATACTTCGTGATAACTTTCCCATGGCTCATATGGACAGCGTTTTAGAAAAGTTGCAAGGTGCCAATATGTTTTCAACTTTAGACTTAACAAACGGATTTTTCCATGTACCGGTAGTAGAAAGCTCTCAGAAATACACTTCTTTTGTTACTCAGAGTGGACAATATGAATTCCTGTATGTTCCTTTCGGTATTTCTAATTCACCAGCTGTATTTACAAGATTCATAATGGTTGTGTTACGAGATTTGATTAAAGCAAATGATTGTGTAGTCTACATGGACGACATCATCATTCCAAGTGCAGGTATAGATGATGGTTTGGCCAAGCTAAAACGCGTACTAGACGTGTCAGCAAAAAACGGGTTACGAATTAATTGGAGTAAATGTCAGATGCTGCAACGAAAAGTTCTATTTTTAGGGTATGATGTAGAAAATGGTACCATAACGCCGAGCAAAGAAAAGATTAGAGCTGTTTCGAATTTTCCCATCCCAAGTAGCAAAAAGGGGTTACAAAGATTTTTGGGTCTAACTTCCTATTTTAGAAAATTTATTGAGAATTATGCAGTAATCGCGAAGCCGTTGTCCGATTTAATGCGTAAGGATTCGAAGTTTGAATTTAAAGATATACACAAACTCGCTTTCGAAGAACTAAGAGCTGCGTTGACTAAAGAACCCGTCCTTAAATTGTTTAACCCGAAATTGCAAACTGAAATACATGCGGATGCTTCAAAATACGGATTTGGGGCAGCTTTGTTACAAAAGCAATCAGAGGATAATTCATTTCATCCCGTTGAATATATGAGTCGTAAGACAAAATTGTGTGAAGAAAGGTATCATTCTTACGAACTCGAAGTGCTTGCTATAATTGGAGCACTAACCAAATGGCGTGTTTATGTCCTAGGATCTCGATTCACCATAGTTACTGATTGTAACGCATTCGCTATGACTATGAAGAAGAAAGATGTTCCTTTGAGAGTTGCTCGTTGGGCTATGTATCTTCAAGATTTTGATTATGTTATTGTACATCGATCAGGTACTCAAATGAGGCACGTCGATGCGTTGAGTCGTTTCGCATGTTTTATGCTTGTTGAGGACACTATTAAACATCGATTAAAAGAAGCTCAGTTGCAAGATGAGTGGACCAAGGCAGTAAGGACGCTAGTCGAAAAGGAATGTTATAAAGACTTCTATATAGATAACGAAATCCTCTTTAAAGACCCTAATTGTGAGTTGATTGTAGTACCTTCGGCAATGGAACATGAGATTATTAGACTTGCGCATACCCAGGGCCATTTTTCCGTCAAGAAAACGCAAGATTTGATCGAGAAATCATACTATATTCCCGAATTGAGAGATAAGGTTATTCGTGTGGTACATAGTTGTGTGGAGTGTATTGTTGTTAACGCAAAGGCTGGCAAAAGAGAGGGATATCTAACTTCAATAGAAAAGGGTGACAAACCACTTTGTTCTTACCATATTGATCACGTCGGACCAATGGAACTTACGAATAAACGGTATAATTACTTGTTGGTTATAATAGATGGTTTTTCTAAGTACGTTTGGTTGTATCCCACCAGGAGCACAGGCGTAGATGAAGTGATACGGTGCTTAGAAGTTCAAGCGACAAATTTTGGGAACCCAGTACGATTGATATCTGATAGAGGCGCGGCTTTTACTTCACACATCTTCAAAAAGTATTGCGAGGATAACGACATCGTGCATTTATTGATTACCACCGGAGTACCGCGAGGAAATGGGCAGGTTGAAAGGATTCACAAGATTGTTATTCCAATGTTAGCTAAAATGAGTTTAGATAATCCAGTTTCATGGTATAAACACGTAGGGAAAGTTCAGCAAATCATCAACGATACGGCACCTAGAAGTACTAAGATCGCTCCCTTTAAGATCCTAACTGGTATTGACATGCGTAGATCAGAGGATGTCGACCTTAAAGAACTACTCGATGATCTTCTAATCGAAGAACTAGCAGAACATAGGAAGAAAATACGAATGGAGGCAGTTGAAAATATAAAACAAATTCAAGAGGAGAACAAGAAGTCAGCTAATCTAAAGAGAAAAGAGGGAAAACGATTCAAAATAAATGATTTGGTTGCTATTAAGCGTACCCAATATGGCGTTGGTCTGAAACTTAAAGGAAAGTATTTAGGACCATATAAGGTAACGGCGATTAAAAATCATGGAAGATATGAAGTAGAGAAAGTCGGACAAGCGGAAGGGCCTAATAGGACATCAACTGTATCGGAATATATGAAATTGTGGGGACCGTCATTCGGGTCGAATGTACCGTCAGGAGGGCCGAATGTGGGAAATGGAATTGAGAGAGAGCAATCCGAAGTGATAGAAGAGAGGAGACAAACGCGTAGTGGCCGAACATTCTAGTAGTTGAGAGAGAGCAGGGCATACGATCATTATATAAGTTGAGAGAGAGCTTGTTAAAGAGGCCGCGGGTCATTCGCAAAGAGACTGTCAACTGAGTCGCACGTCAAGGTCCATAAGTAGTCCAGTGTTATTTTTTTAAGTACATAAGTATGTTTAAATCTTAACAATATATTGAACTCGATTGTCATCAAACAATTAAATATTAATAAATAAATAAATATAGTAACGATCATCAAACCACCACAACAGAAACGAAATTTGGTTTGGTTGTTTGTTTAAATTGGTTTTCCCAACCGACGAAAAAAAAGAAAAAAGGGGTGGAGGAGAGGTTCCTCCAAAAACTAAAATAACAAAATATAATATAAAAAAAAAAAGAATAGGTTTTGTTTCAATCACGCTATCTAAATCCCCCTGGAAAGTGGCAGATGCGGAGTGCATGCCGAAGGGCATGACTTTCCAATGGAATAACCCGCGTCGGGCACCGTGAAAGCTGTTAAACTTTTTCTTTTTTTCCCTCTTAGGGTATTTGCCAATATCCACTCTTCAATCTAGAGTAGAGATGTATTTCGCGTTCCTCAATTTCTCTAGAATATGGTGTATATGAGGCAAGGGGCATGCGTCGCGTACTGACTGAGATTTCAGTTGTCGAAAGTCTATACACATGCGAGTATCGCCAGTTTTCTTACCTACCAACACGATTGGTGAGCTATGAGGGCTTTTGGATGGTTCAATACGGTCTTCCTTCAGCAGTCAGTCTACTGTTTCGTTGATAGTCTGTTGTTGGGTCGGATTACGTGGATAATACCTCTGCTTCATGGGTCGATCGTGCTTCAAAACACTGACATGTTGTGCTATTTGTGTAACACCGTTGAGCCCATCGAACTTAGTGATTTCCGCGTCAAGAATAGCTTGAAGTTCCGGCTCTAATGTTCTTCGGTTCCATTCTGGATGATTGTTCTGGTTTCAAGTCCTCGTCACGGATCTCAGCTTCTACTAAGGCTAATCGGGTGTCCATCTCGGTTACCGGTTCCCTTTGCTGCTGAGCTGGCGGAATGGGTTTTTAAGGACAGCGTCAGGTGTTGGAGGCGGCAAGACTGAGCCCGACTGACATACTGGTTTGTTGCTATGCTGAGAGTCAGAAATATCCTTGGGCGTAGCGGACGTTTCTGTAGGATCCAGTTGATTTATATGAGCATCAGGCTACGTGTGGTCATCTGCCACTAGTGATGGCTGAATTGTAGAATTGACGGGGCTGTGGGGCTTATCGAAAGGGGGCAACTGTAACAGATAACCTCCACAACGTATGGAAGTTCCTATGTTCCGAAGGAAATCCACTCCCAGAATAAGAGGATCCATCATCGATGGCATCGCTAACAATGTCATATGTACGGTCTGTGCCCCGAGGCTGATGGTTGCCCTAAGAGAACTTTTGATTGCTGCCCGAGTATTATCGGCAAGGTTAATATTAGTATGAATGACTCGCAGAAGGAACGGAGCGAAGTGCTGAAGAGCCACTTCCTCGTTTATGAAACTCTTGTTCGCGCCTGAATCCAAGGTAGCTACCATTGGTTTTCTATTGACGAAGACATGGAGTTGGATGCGGTCTTTCTTTAGGAGGAGGGGTTTACTAGGCTGAGGTCCTGGTCTGGTCCCTCCGTCTGGCCCAGATTGAGACGAAGGTTTGGCCAGCTGTACTGGTATCCACGAGTGCTTCGGAGAGTTGACATATAGCAGTCCCGTTTAGGCTGGAAGGCATATGATCCAAGGGCTTGTTTTGAACGGCGTTGCTTCTTTTCCAAGAATGCGCTGAGTCCTCGCTGCCTTGCTCCAATCGAATTGTCTCATAATTGACCACCAAATTGGTTAAGCCGGGTAACGTTTGGAAATCATTTCGTCGGGTATACAGCTTGTAGTCTGGTAAAAGATTTTCGTAGATCCTGTCGAGTTCCTGTAACGTCGAGTAATGAGCTCTCTTCATCATCAATCGAAGGTCTATTAAATACTCCTTGTACGGTTCCTGATAGCGTTTCTTTCGAGCGCGTATGCTATCCCCCCCTCAAAATAGAGTGGGGGTAGAAAGAACTCTAAGAATTCGGACTTGAAATCGACCCATGTCATCTCCGGATACCCGCTGATTTGCCACCAACTTTCGGCGCGTCCTGTCAATAGGATGGCTATCATCGGAGGCAATGTCTCCAAATTCAAACGGTACGGCGCGGCTTGAGTCTCTATTTGCTCTATGAAATAGATAGGACCGGTAGACCCGCTAAAGGCAGTCCCCCATTTGGTTATACGTACCGCGAGCGAGGTTCGATGTTAATCTTTATGCCAGGCATGCCGAAAGGTGCCGGAGAACCGGAACGATTCAGATCGATAGTTAGTGTCTTGTGGCACCGGTAGTTGAGAAACAATTCCTTCGGGAGTAGGCGACGGTACTCTAGACGGTGGTTTTACATCTAATTTCTTGTCCCCGGCACTAAATTGGGCTTCGATTTCTGCGAGTCGACTCAATACCTCAGGATGGTGATCCTCCCTTGAGGCGAACTCACGGAACCGATATCTTAGGTCTTCCACTATTCCACCGGTGTCTAATCCGAATATGATTTATCCAATGAACGCCCATTGCTAGTATGTTAGTAAAGACTCGGTAATTAGTAATCAGCTAAAGGATATAGGGGTTCGCCCAGTAGGCTACGCGATACTAATTAAAAATGGCTACGGTAAACCGATAGGCTATGGTACGGATGTGCAATGGACCAATGCGTATCTATATATGTTTTTATTTAATTTTTAATAAATTCTGCAAGAGAGGGGTCAGAAAATATAAAAATGCATATATGTTTGTTCAAAGAAGAGTAAGTAACGGTGACGCGTAAAGGAGAATTATCGCCGCCGGGGATACTTTCAAGATGGTTTTTTTTTTTTGGTTTAAATATTTTGAACAAAATCTTTGCAATGGTCAAATGCATATACGAATGGTCTTGCCTGTGGGTAGATTTCGATCCAGTTTGTTTATTTGAAATAACTAAATCATTGAATGTAGGATATAGTTATTGGAGACGGGGTAGCTCCTCCATCGATGTTGTCCAAAAAAAATAAACGTTTACTCCGATTACTGTTTAGAATATCCTTGAGAAAATAGTGGTTCTTGCTGCCGAATTTCCTGATGTCCTTTGCATTAATCTCTGTTGTATCCTTGAAGCTTAGTTCGCCTTGGTGATGAATGTCCTTGTCCTATGTCCTTGTTGATCCTTCCGTTGTTAATCCTTGTATTGGTGAGCAGTCCTCTTAATGATCCTTGTCCAGTTGTTATCCTTCCGGATTGAAGCAAATTTTTCCCTCGATGTTTTCTTATTAACTTCCAAACACTGACTGCCCTTTTCCAGTGCATATGCTTGGTTTTTAAATGGCCGCTTTTGCTTTACTCTTCTGTCTTTTTCACTCTGCTGCTGCTGCTACTGCTACTTCTGCTTCTGCTTCTGCTTCTGCTGCTGCTTCTGTTTCTGCTTCTGCTTCTGTCTCTGTTTCTGTTTCTTTGGGTGGAGTAGTGGATTTTTAGGTTGCCCATGCCCAAGTCCCGTTCAACTCATAATGCGGTAGGTTACAACCTCACTAAAGGCTCTCTGAGAGGCACCTAAACTCGTTCTACCTGCTTCTGATCTTTTCTTCCTCTGTTGTAAAAAAAACTTTTAATAAAACTAGTTTCCATATGCGACTCTGTCGAAGGCTCCGTTGATGACTCTATGGCTAGCTCTGTCGATAACTCGTTGCTGACTCCATTAATAATTCTCCCTGAGATATGCCGTTGATGAGATTATTAATCCTGTCGAAACGCTGTTGATGACTCTGCTGATCATTCTGTAGAAACCCTGCCGGAGACTCTGCCGATATATTATATTTTTTTTTTTTTAACTGCTTTCCAGGTGTGACTATGTCGACGGCTACGTTGGTGACTCTATTGTTAGCTCTGTCGGTAACTCAGTAGCTGACTTCATTAATAATTCTCTTTGGAATATGCTATTGATGAGATTATTAATCCTGTCGAAAACTCTGTTGGTGACTCTGCTGATAATTCTGTCGAAATCCTGCCGGAGACTCTGCCGAGACTCATACGAGTCTGCACAAAACGAATAGTTTTCTTTTGCCATTCTTATTGGCCGCTCGTGTGTCTCTGTCTCTTTCTCGCATTTAACTGTCGCTTGCACAGAAAACTAAAAGCGCGTGGCACATCGGCAACATATATGCGACCTTTAAATACCCTAACCACAAATATACATATATATAAAAAATGTTTAACTCTGAGTTTATTCCGATATACATCAATGAATATGCATACATATAAAATTTTCACTCTTGTGTGGACTCATATATACATATATATATTAATAAATATACAAACATATATATATATATTAATATTTCCCCCACAATACTCATCAAGGTCCCTGCTCGGGCGCCATCTGTAAGGAAGCTCTGGCTGGGGTACAATTCTCAGTCCCAGAGTCCAGTCTACAGAACATTTATTTGATCTGGAGACCTTGATGAGTATTAGGATTGGTGACTGAGAACACATGATGGGAGGAAAGGGAAAGGGAAAAGAGTAGGAGGGGGAGTCCGAGAGGAGTCCGAGAGGAGTAGCAACGACTGATCTCGTCTGCCAAGCGAAGCCCGCTTAGCCAAGATCCGTTGCCTCTTCGACGGGAAAGGGAAGCGAGAAAGGGAATGTTAGTGTGGGTATGGGAAAGGGATGGTGAAGAGGAACTGCAACGACTGATCTCGTCTGCCAAGCGAAGACCGCTTGGCCAAGATCCGTTGCCTCTTCACCTTGAGTGACTGAGCCTAGAGATCAGCGACTGACTTCGTCTGCAGGAGAATAACTCATCCTGCCGAAGTCCGCTGGTCCTTCGGCTCCACTCAAATGGTTAAGTGGCCAAAAAAGAAAGGAAGGGAAAGGGTATACATGTTTTCAATGCCGAATGAAGAAATAATGCCGGGTGGGTTAAATATAAAATACGTTTATTAGTAATTAATTAATCCTAAACATATTTCTGAAATCTAGGTCCCTACCGCACTCAAGTAAAAATCTAAAAAATGGGAACTTAGGCCATGGGATCACCTGTTAATCTTCAAGGATCCGTTTTGGGTACCCTGTCCTTCGTCTTCGGTCTCGTGGCTACTTTTGTTGATTTTCACTGGCTTTTGTTATTTTGCACTAGATAACTACTCACTCTCGTGGCTACTGGCGAAGTGATTTTCTCCTCTAATTATAACTCCTTCCCTTGCTCTGCCTACTTATGTCCTAACGGTGAAAACATTCGATGCGTCTTGTGCTTTGGCACGCGTCTTGATCGCCGTCTCTCTCTCTCTCACTTTCGATTTCTCATGGGCTCTCCTTGGCGTCGGCATGCAGCGCAGCGTCCGCTGTCGAGAAGTTGTTCTCTCCGCAACGCGTCGACGCTGCAGCCGCATCAAGACGGTAGCTAGAGAGAGAGGGAGGCGTCGATCGTAAGTATTGGCTATTAGAAAAAAGAACTACAGTTAGTTTCCATATCGAGGTATTTAATGTGCTGCCCTCCATGAGCGTTCAAATAAAAAATAGCAGATATCAGCGGGTACTTGTCTATCCGGGGTGTCGACGATCCATTCTGGTGGTGTGAGGACCCAGTTAGAAGCTGCGAAAGTGGCCTCCGACACATAGGTTGCCGTAGATCGACGCAAAGGGCCCCGAGGCGTTAGCCCCAGGCTGGCGTGAGTTGGTGTATCAGCGGTCGTCTTGCGGCGTTTGCTGGGGCGAGAGCTGGTCGAGGGCGGGGCCCAGAGAGGTCTAGAGGCATCTCATCTTTGGGGTTGTCAGGTGGACACGGGCCGCGGAGGGGTGTCCGGCATGAGCGGAACTGGGTCTGCGCGGGCTTTGGAGGACTCATGTACGGGCCGCGGAGGGGTGTCCGATACACGGTGAGACGGAGAATTGCTCTCCAGTGCGCGGGGGGTTCCCCCCCCTGGGCCCTCCCCGGGCCCCCCGGCAAAAATCGAAACCCCCCCCGCGGGGAAAAAAAAACCCCCCCCCCAATAAAAAGGTCTGGGCTTGGATCCTTGCTCCCCGAAGGTCGCTCGATCGGGATGGCGGTCGGGGCCAGTTCTACGCGACAGAGCAGGACCGGGTCTTCCGGTGGGCTTGCACCTTTGGTGGGGCCGGACATGACAGGGCCATGTTCCCTTTCCCATACTGCTATCATTTCCTCGACGATCCGGCCCATGTCAGCCTCGCGATCGCCGTCGTCTCCCCTGGCTGTGACATACTGCGAAATATAAAGTGTGTTAAAACTACCCTGAACGCTGAGTGTACTAACGGGGCCCTATCAATGCGGTTTACAAAAGTACTATGATTAAAGCTAAGATACAATGGTTTTAGATAATTCCTGCCGAGTATCGGTGCGAAGTGCCCCTCTTTAGGAGGGAGGGGGACGTTGGGCAGGCGCACCCACCAACAAGTGGTCCCCCTTGAAAAATCTTTAGTCAGTGGCCTCGTGCGGGCCGTGGGTACGAGGTGTCCCGAGGTCGATGTCTTCACAAGGATATAGTTCAGGGGTTTCGTTGTCGTCACAATTGAAGGCCATCAAGTCAGCCAGACCTGCGGTACGTCGCTCACGCCCCTGGACTTCTTGTACATTGCTGGAAAGAAACTTGATTATTTTATACGGGCCTTTATACTTAGGCGCCAGTTTGGCGTTGAACCCTTCATCAGCATTAGACAGCATGACCATGCTCCCGATGCTTGGACGGCAGTCGCTTCGTCTCAGGTCGTAGTATTTCTTTTGATTCTGGATAGCGTTCAGTTGATTCTCATGTACAAGTTTGGAAATATCTTCCATTCGTCGGACGCCCTCGTCGGGGCTTGGGGGTTCGTTACCGGAGACATCCGTCATAAAGAGCGCCGGGCATACGGGGTTCCCAAACTAATATGATGTAAGCTGAATTGAATCCGGTGGTGTCGTTGACGCTTGAGTTGATCGCGAGGGTTGCCGAATCGGGCCCAGATCCTTTCACGAAATGCTTTCTCGAAAGCGGCCGAAGTGGCCTTGCTATATAAATCCAGGAAAACTAGTAACATCGTATTACCTTAGAACGTGGCAAAGGCCCGGTATCGAAAGACTCCGTGACTTGACGGGTGAGCATTTTGCCCGCTGGTTTCATTTGCGCCGGTTTAAACTGCAAACAGGTGAGGCAGCATCTAATGTAACGGGCCACGTCGCGGAAGAGGCAAGGCCAATAGTACCTCTGTGTCACTCGCAAGGTAGTTTTCCTGATTTCCAAGTGGCCGGCCGTGACTGCGTTGTGACATTTCTTGAGTACTTGCTCTCGATGTTCCAGGGGCACGTATAGTTTCCAAGGTGTAGAACCGTGGTCGTCTGGGTGGGGGTCTCGTCTACGATAAATCTGGCCGTTCTCGAATACATAATCTGAAAAATGCGCAGGGTGTTCCGTGACGTGCTGCCGCATCTTTAGCCACCATTTACACTCCGGTTCTGCTTGTTGTGCCCAGTGGAGCTCATCCAGAGGTTGTCGCGTAATTTTCCTCCGCCTTCAAGAGACGTCGACTAGCGTAAGCAATGACTTTTTCCGCACCGTTGATACTCTGAGTGAGCATTGCGCAGAGGCCAATGTCGCTGGCATCATCTGTCTGTAAGCAGAAACCAAATCCGGACAAACTAGGACAGGGGCAGTAGTGAGACGGACCTTGAGTGCATCGAACGCCTGTTGTTGTTCTAAGTTCCAAGACCAACAAACCTTTTTTTAACAAACTCGTGAGGGTTGTACCGTGTCAGAAAAGTTGGATACGAAACGACGATACCAAGAGGCGATACAGAAACATCGACGTAACTCCTTGACATTGGTTGGTGGCGGAAGGTTACGGATAGCTGCTACCTTTTCGCGGTCAGTATGGATACCATCCTCACTCACAACGTGACCTAGAAATTGGATCCGTTTTTTAAAGAAACGACATTTGTCTCGGTTGATTCTTAGATTGACTTCTCGTAGACGTCAAAAGACTTCAAGCAGGTGTGAGAGACGTTCCTCGAGTGTCTTTCCGATTACGATAATATCGTCTAGGTACGCGAAGGCATGTGGTTCCATTTCGGAACCAATCACGCTATCTAAAGCCCTCTGGAAAGTGGCGGATTCGGAGTGTAAGCCGAAGGGCATGACTTTCCAATGGAATAACCCGCGCCCGGGCACTGTAAAAGCTGTACACACTTTTGACCTCTAAGGGTATTTTCCAATGCCCACTCCTTAAATCTAGAGTAGAGATGTATTTCGCGTTCCTCAATTTCTCTAGAATATGGTGTATATAAGGCAAGGGGTATGCGTCCCGTACTGATTGAGAGTTCAGTTGTCGAAAGTCTATACACATGCGAGTATCGCCAGTTTTCTTACCTACCAACACGATTGGTGAGCTGTGAGGGCTTTTGGATGGTTCAATACGTTTCGTGTTTCGTTGATAATCTGTTGTTGGGCCGGATTACGGGGATAATTCCTCTGCTTCAAGGGTCGATCGTGCTTCAAAGCAATGACATGTTGTGCTATTTGTGTAACACCGTTGAGCCCATCGAACGTCATGGATCTCAGCTTCTACTGAAGCGAATCGGGCGTCTATCTCGGTTACCGGTTCCCTTTTGCTGCCGGGCTGGCGGAATGCGTTTTTAAGGACAGCGTCAGGTGTTGGAGGCGGCAAGATTGAGCCCGACTGACATACTGGTTTGTTGCTGAAAGTATCCTTGGGCGTAGCGGGCGTTTCTGCAGGAGCCAATAAATTTATAATAGTATTAGGCTATGTGTGGTCATCCGCCACGAGCGATGGCTGAATTGTAAAATTGACGGGACTGTGGGGCTTGTCGAAAGGGGGCAACTGTAACAGATAACCTTCGCAACGTAAAGAAGTTCCTATGTTCCGAAGGAAATCCACCCATCCCAGAATAAGAGGGTCCATCATCGATGGCATCGCTAACAATGTCATATGTACGGTTTGTGCCCCGAGACCGATGCTTGCCCTGAGAGAACTTGTGATCGCTGCAGGAGTGTTATCGGCAAGGTTAATATTAGTATGAACGTCTCGCAGGAGGAACGGGGCGAAGTGCTGAAGAGCCACTTCCTCGTTTATGAAACTCTTGTTCGCTCCTGAATCCAAAGTAGCTACCATTCGTTTTCTATTAACGAAGTCATGGAGTTGGATGCTGTCCTTCTTTAGGAGGAGGGGGCGACTGGGCTGGGGTCCTGGTCTGGTCCCTCCGCCTGGCCCAGATTGAGACGAGGTTTGGCCCGTTTCCCAGCGGAACATTATAGTACGTACCCCCTTCTCCGCATTGCCAACAGAAAACGGGTTCACACTCTCGTGCGAAGTAACCAACTTCCCCACATTTCCGGCAAGCTTTGGGGGAAAAAAAAATAGAGTTGACATATAGTAGTCCGTTTAGGTTGGAAGTTTTTGATCCAAGGGCTATTTTGAACGGCGTTGCTCCTTTTCCAAGAATGCGCTGGGTCATCGCTACCTTCTCTCATAATTTACCACCAACTTGGTTAAGCCGGGTATCGTTTGGAAATCATTTCGTCGGGTATACAGCTTGTAATCTGGTAATAGATTTTCGTAGATCCTGTCGAGTTCCTGTAACGTCGAATAATAAGCTCTCTTCATCATTAATCGAAGGTCTACTAGATACTCTTTGTATGGTTCCTGATGGCGTTGCTTTCTAGCGCGTATGCTATCCTCTAGTTTCTCAAAATAGCGTGGGATTAGAAAGAATTCTAAAAATTCGGACTTGAAATCGACCCATGTCATCTCCGGATACCCGCTGGTTTGCAACCAACTTTCGGCCCGTCCGGTCACTAGGATGGCTATCATCGGAGGCAGTGTCTCCAAATTCAAACGGTACGTCGCGGCTCGAGTCTCTATTTGCTCTATGAAATAGATAGGATCGATAGATCCGCTTAAGGCAATTCCCCATTTGGTTATACGTTCCGCGATCGAGGCATAGCTCCCAGTGGTATGGCCTGCCGGAGATTCATGGTCTTGATTACGCTCACTGGGTTCGATGTTGATCTTTGAGCCAGGAATACCGAAAGGTGTCGGAGAACCGGAGCGAGAACGAGAATGCGATTCGGAACGATAGTTAGTGTCTTGTGGTACAGGTAGTTGGGAAACAATTCCATCAGGAGTGGGTGAGGGTGCTCTAGACTGGGGTTTTACATCTAATTTCTTGTCCTCGGCACTAAATTGGGCTTTGATTTCGGCAAGTCGACTCAATACCTCAGGATGGTGATCCACGCTTGAGGCGAACTCGCGGAAACGATTCCTTAGGTCCTCCACTATTCCCCCGGTGTCTAATCCGAATTCGTCACAAAGGACTTCCAACTCGGCCTTGCGACGATGGTTTATCCAATGAACGCCCATTGCTACTATATTAGTAAGGACTCGGGGTCGTAGTATAAGAGATAAGCAGCCAAAGGATTTCAAAGTTCGCCCAGTAGGCTACGCGTTACTATGTGAAGATGGGAACGGTAAACCGATAGACTATGATCTGGATGTGCAAGTTGAACAATGCGTATCTATATATTTTATAGTTATTCTTTAATTTTTTTTTTTAATAAATTCTGCAGAAATATAAAAATGTATATATGTTTGTTCAAAAAAGAGTAAGTAACGGTGACGCGTAAATGAGAGTTATCCCCGCGATGGAAACTCTCGAGGTGGTTTTCGGTTTAAATATTTTGAACAAAATCTTTACAATGGTTCGAATATATAAGAAAGATCTTGCCTGGTGATAGAATTAGATCCCGTTTGTTTATTTGAATTGGGAAAATCCTTGAATGTATTGGAGAAGTGATTAAATCTCCCTCGATGTTGCCTAAAGAAAATAAAAATTCACTCCGATTAATGTTTAGAATATCCTTGGGAAAGTAATGGTCCTTGCTGCCGAATTTCCTGATGTCCTTTGCATTAATCTCCTTGGGTGCTGAGACATCCTTGAAACTTAGTTCACCTCAGCGGTGAATGTCCTTGTCCTTCTTGATCCTTCCGTTGTAAATCCTTGTATTGATGAGTAGTCCTGTTGATGATTCTTGTCCAGTTGTTATCCTTCCGGATTGAAGCCCCCTTTTTTTTCGATGTTATCTTGCTGAGTTCCAAACACTGGCTGCCCTTCCCAGTACATATGCTTGGACTTAAATGGCCCCTTGCGCTTTATTCTTCTGGAATTTGGATTTGGATTGGATTTCTAGGTTACCCATATCCAGGTCCCGTTCAACTCGAAGTGCGGTAGGTTATAGCCCCTCACTAATGACTCTCTGAGAGAGGCACCTTGATTCGTTCTATCTGCTTCTGGTAACTTTCACTCTTTTCCTTCTCTCTTGTAAAAAAATTTTTTTCTTTTTAGAGTCTGCAAAATAAAAAAAAAAAAATTGTCGCATGCGTGTATTTTATATAGGCGATATCCCTATGCATAGCTATGCTATGCATGCCTACGAATGTGTCCAATATACATATATATATGATTGGCTTCCTCGCGCATATGTACATACATACGTCACAAACGAGTTCGAAATTTTGATGCCTTAGGGAGTATGTGTGACGTAAGCGTCACACACACAATTTCAGGCGAACCTCGACAATTCGTATCGTGAGCACACACATACGCGAGAGTCAACGTCGCCCATACCCATACACACAATCGGCATAGCATATGTGAGGGCCAATGCACATGAACTTCGCCGTTTTTTCTTCACACACACACTTTAAAAACTTTGTTTTTTTTTTTTTTATTTAAAGGCACGGTAAAAAAAGATAAGATAAGATAAGATGATACGAAACGCAATGCGCGACTGTACTTACAAATCAGTGTGAATGAGGGAATGAAAAAAAAACGGTTGAATCAAAGCTGTGTGTAAGAGTGAGAGGAGAGAGTGCAAGAGAATGGTCATAGCTCACACACACGCCCCAAATCAAACGGTGAAATGTCTATTCTCATTCTTACTGGCCGCTTGTGTGTCCCTGTCTCTTTCTCGCATGCAACTGTCGCTTGCAAAGAAAACTAAAAGCGCGTGGCACATTGACAACGTATATGCGAACTTTAAATACCCTAACCACAAATATGCATGTATATATAAAAAAAAATGTTTACTCCTGTGTTGACTCCGATATATATATATCAATGAATATGCATACATAAATATATATTTTAACATTTCCCTCATAATACTCATCAAGGTCCCTGCTCGGGCGCCATCTGTAAGGAAGCTCTGGCTGGGGTACATTTCTCAGTCTCCAGAGTCCCGAAATATCGATGGGTAGGTTAAATGATAAAAGTACAGAGTTTATTGGTAAATAACTAATCCTAAACATCTTTGTAATTTTGGGGCCCTACCGCACTCAAGCTAAGGGGATTTCTAGGTATTAGGCTCACCTGATAATCCTTGCTTCGAAGAAAGAAACCTGTTGTTGCACTTTGCTGCTGCTGAGTTTTTGGTTCTGCTCATTTCTATGGTCACTGGCTAAGTGATTTTTCTCTAATTCTAACTCTCTGTTCAAACCCACCCTTGCTCTGCCTACTTATATCCTAACGGTGAAAACATACGATGCGTCTTGTGCTTTGGCACGCGTCACGATCGACGTACCTCTCTTTCACACTGTCGGGAGATTACTCTCTCCACGACGCGTCGACGCTGCACTATTTAATTTTTAATATGCCCTCCATGGGCTTATCAAATAAAAAATATCAAAGAAGCTAACTTCGGCTAAGCTAAAGTTTATATACCCTTGCAGTCCTTGGCAATAATTTTTTAACATTTTGAAATTTCTTTCCCTGCAACTGAATTCATCAATACACAAACAAAACATTCAAATTATTTCTCTTTTTACCATAATTTTTTCTTCTTCCATCATTCCCTAAGCGAAGCACAACACGCATACACGCATATTTAACCGATGAGATTCAAATTTTGGGATCTGTCAACTTATATCAAATACTATCATATTGGTAAATTTCATGGGGATACTCCAATTTTTGCGAAAATGTTTGTTCTAGAACTATATGATATAGTGGCCCGATCCTGACAATTTTCATACTTTATCTCACTCGGGTAATAAAAACCCCGATAGCTCTTAAGATGGCTGAGTAAAACGCGTACGCACAGACAGACGGACATGGCTATATCGACTCAGCTTCTCATGCTGATCAAGAATATACATACTTTATGGGGTCGTAAGCGACTCCTTCTGTGCGTTACAAACATCTGACCAATTTTATAATACCCTCTGCAAGGGTATAATAATAAGAAAAATGGGCCCTACATGGGCGTTGTTTGGTTATGGAAGAAATGTGATTCGTCACAAATTATACGCGCAGGACTTAAAAAAAATGCCACTGCCTCTAAGATTGTAAAATAATTATTAATCACAAAACGAAAAATTTTGGCATCTGGTAACCGGCTAAAATGGAAAAAAAAAGTCTAAGCCGGCTCTAACGAATGGTCACAAAGAGGCTCGTTAGATTTCGCTAAATAACACATGTCCTGGTCAGAAAATTGGAAGAAGGTGGTTTTCTCAGATGAAAAAAAGTTCAATTTAAATGGCACTGATGGATTCAATTACTACTGGCATGACATTTGGCAGCCTGAAGCTACCACAATCGAACTCCGAATTGCAAAGTTTCCGGGCGCTTGAACTCCCAAGGCTACATAAATTTGTTGGAGAATGTTCTTGTGGATTTTTTGTAGGAAGAACCGTTTTGTGACTCAATTTTCCAACAGGATAATGCGGCCATACATGTTTCACGGGCTAGTCGAGCCTGATTTCATGAGAAACAAATCACCACCATGTGACCTGCTCTATCTCCGGATTTAAATCCTATCGAGGAAATGTACGGGAACCTTGCAAGGCGCGTTTATGCTGGCGGACGAAAATATCAGTCGGTGGAAGTGCTTAGAGTAACGGTTTCACAGGAATGGGCTCAAATCCCAACAATTCGACATTCAAAAAATAATTGATTTGATGCCAAACAGGATTTTCAAAGTAATTCAAAAATCTGGGGGATCGACTCATCATTTTTTGAGATTTCTGATATGTTAGATTTGTTTGTTTTTGTTTTGTTTTGTAAGGCTAGAATATTCTGCCTTATGTAATTTCGCCTTAAATTTTTGTTTTTTTTTTTTTTTTGATTTTCTTACATTATAAGCACTAACCATAAAATACATAGATGCGTCAAACTTAAAATTTTTTGATTACAAACGCTAGCCTGAGCGTGGAATCCCAGAGAACTTCGGCAAAAGCCGAACAGCGTAGAACCGCAGAGAGCGACCGCAGCGAGAGCGATATATTATTATATTAATTTTGGTCAGAAGTGTGCAACGCATAGAAGGAAGCATCTTCGACCATATAAAGTATACATATTCTTGATTAGCACGACGAGACGAGTTCAAATAGCCATGTCCGTTCGTCCGTCCATCTGTCCGTCCGTCTGGATCAACGCGAACACCTCCTAGACCGTAAGAGCTACAGAGCTGTATATGTGATTTAATATAAATGAAGTAAGTAAGTCGTCTCGCCGACTTAGGTCCACCATACACCAGTAAAACAAATATTTCAAATTTGTAATAACAAATGCATTTGTTTTTTTTTAAAAATTCTGTTCACATGTTTTTTTACAAGCATATCTCGCTTACTCATGCATATGAGCACCGTAGCGCTCCACCCGCCAACGTCCAACCCCGGCCTTATGGAAAAACGTTTATATGCATAACTTGGCTACTTTTTGTCCGATTTTGGTATTTTGCTGGGCATTAGTATCAAGTTTAAGTGTGCCAAATTCAATTCCACTAGGTACAAAAATAACGAAGAGTAGTCGAGTTTTTCAAATTTCGGGGGCGGAAATGGACGTGGCAACATTTTTATATATACAACATGTGCGCATTTACTAATCAAATATACATACCAAATATGGTGTCTCTAGCTACAATAGTTTTTTGAGATAAACGTTTTTATTGAATTGCGGGGACGGAAAGGGGCGTGGCAAAATCTTTATACATACAAAATATACGCATTTACTATGAAAATATACATACCAAATTTGGTGTCTCTACCTGCAATAGTTTTTGAGATAAACGTTTTTTTTAAATTGCGTGGGCGGAAAGGGGCGTGGCAAAAATTTGAAATAAACTTGATCACTCTACATACTACACGAGCCTACATTCAAAATTTGTTGGCACTATCTCTTATACTCTCCGAGATCTACGCGTTCATACGGACGGACGGACAGAAGGACATGGCTAGATCGACTCGGCTATGGATACTGATCAACAATATATGTATAGACTTTATGGGGTCGGAAAAGCTTCCTTCTGCCTGTTACATACATTTTGGCGACTTTAATATACCATTTCACCCTATGGGTGTATGGTATAAAAATCGCTCATTCTGCTTTGAGTTTTATAATTCGGCGGAATTGCGTTTCGAGGGAAATCGATCTGCTAGCAGAACTACGCTGAGTGGTCGACGCTGAGCAGACGACGCACAGTTGGGCCTTTTGCTGGACTAGCGTTGCAAAAATACGTTTTTTCATAATCGCGTTTGGCAAAAATGATATATGCAATCGATAGGAAATACTTCAGAGATTATGAATCCAAAAAAATTTTTGAAATCGGTTGGGATTCATGGGTGCTAGAGGCTTCCAAAGTTGAGACATTTTTAGTGAATAGGAAAAAATGATAATTTTTAAAAAAAAATCGCAACTTTAAAACTGAATATTGGGCGATTTCAACAATCGATCTTGAATTTTTTGGTTTTATCTGAAATGTATGTTCTTTATGAATAGCATGTTTCATAAATTTTAATAATTACTTAAATCGTTATTGAACTAGAAGCGTTTAAAAAATGTACTAAATATTGGCATTTTTTGAACTTTGGTGGAATAAAACTAGCAAGGATCAACGAGTATCAATACCGGACTACATACACTAGGTAGGTGAAATATTTACCTATCAGATGTATATAGTCCCAATATGCGGAGACCTGCGACACCGATGCGTAAGCCATAAAACTAAGGCAACCTCGCCTAAAAAATGCGCTGCAGGTATAAGGAAGAAGAAGAGCGCATGCGTATCGGCCTGTAGCTTCTTTGTATTTGAATGATAACATTGCGTAATGCTGTTTTGCAAATACTACCTGTTTACAAATATGCCTTTCTACAATGATAAATTGCTAATTGACATAAACTGGACGTTTTACCCGGATACAAAAAAATTGGATTTGCCAAGAAGGAAGCAGTACCGGCAAATAAAATTATAACAGAGGTATCTCTAGAAATAAAACTCCAGGATTTAATGGATCACACTGCGAGGCGTCTTTTTGAAAGTATGCCTGATGGAGAGGTGGATCTTCTTCCCGAAAATTTGACATTACTCAACAAATGGGGATGTGATGGATCATCTGGACAAAGCGCCTACAAGCAGATTATACACACAGAAGATGAAGCTATTTCTGATGAAAATATGTTCATGGCTTCTGTAGTTCCTTTGCGCCTAAAAAGTGAAAGTTCTGAACATTGGAGAAATCTTCGACCGTCATCGACCCACTATTGTCGGCCTTTGTTATTCAAATATGCAAAGGAGTCCTCGGAATTAATCAAATCAACTGTTGGCGACATAAAAAGTCAAATAAGCCAACTGAAACCTGCTGTTTTTTCCAAACCAAGAGTGGAAAAACAATTACGGTTAACTTTGAGTTTTTCCTGACAATGATTGATGGAAAAGTGTTAAAAGAAATTACAAACACTTCCTCAACGTTAAGGTGTCCAATTTGCAAAAGAACTCAAAAAGAATTTCAGAACTTAGACGATTCAATGAGTGAGGAGAACTGCTACGAATATGGAATTTCTCCGTTGCATTGCAGAATAAAATGTATGGAGTTTATTCTGAAGCTAGCTTACACACTTCCTCGGCCAGGAGAAACAAAAACGGATAAAACATCTCGTGAGGATATTGAGAGCAGGAAGGAGATTATACAAGCTGAATTTTCTCGGAAGCTGGGACTGAAAGTTGATGATGGAAATACTTCAAGGAGATTTTTTGAAAATGATGAAATGACATCTCTTACAACAGGTGTTAGTCAAGAGATCATTAAAAGGTTGGCTGTTATCTTGAATGTTATAAATTGCAAGGAAATGGTAAATGGTGAAAAATTTGCCCAATATACTTCAAAGACTGCTCATCTTTTGACTGAATTGTATCCGCAAAAAAACTTACCCCAACGGTACATAGGATTTTGGCTCACGGAAAGGATTTAATAGAATATCAGTGTTTACCACTTGGAGAGCTATCCGGAGAAGCACAGGAATGTAAAAACAAGGACTACAAAAGGTTCAGATACACTAATACATTAAAAATTTCTCGTCTTAGACAAAATGAAGACCTTTTTAACATGCTAGCAGCCTCTTCGGACCCACTTATTGCATAACTGAGGCACGTGCGGTCACGAAAGGATTTGGAAAATAGCAACTATAGTCCCGAAATGTTGAGTTTATTAGATATTGATGTAAATATAGAAAATTATGTTGAAGAAAATCAGCCATCAATAGCAAATTTTCAAAATTAACCTAAAAAAAATTTAAAAAATTTTTTTTCTTTTTGTAATTATGTTAAAAAATCAAATTAAAACATTAAAAAATGTTACACAGTCGTCTAAAACAATGAAAAATTCCATTTGTGATTGAAAAAAACCGGGTTTCGATCCAATTTTAATGGAAAAAAATGCTTGGAAATATTTTCTGACTTTGACCTTGAATATTACAGCACCACAAACGCCCAGCACTTTTGACAAACATTCATTTTGAAGCTTAAGGTATTCTTTATCATATGCTTTTTAAATTTTTGAAATCGCTTTATTGGTTTAGACGCTATGATTTTTGCAATGCTAAATGCCAGAAATCCCCACTGTGCGACGCTAAGAAGCTAGCAATTCCTGGCGTAACTGATCAGCTAGCTGAGCTGCGATGAGCAGACAAAGCGGCAAAAGCGGCAAATTCTAGTGAAATCGATCTTCTAAGCAGAGCTGCATAAGTAGTAGCGTTTTATTGTAGGCTCATTTACAAAAGTGAGCTTAACTTTCAAAGACAAAATGACAAAATTAGAAGTTCAGTTTAAAGTTTTGTGACACTAAGTTTTAATAACAATATACTATTAATACTTGCAAATGCTGCCATAACAGTGATATACAAATTTAGAATCACATTCACGTTGTTAAATCAAGTTACCCTAAATGTGAAGAAGACACCAAATATAATCAGCGAAATTCAATTAAAGGCAACCACATGATTGTACTTAAAACTGCAAAAAAAAATAAGAAACATCAAGTAACAGGACACTTTTTTCAATTTTCCGTTGTCTTGATTTTCGTTTTATATTTTTACCACATGATTGTACTTACAACTGCAAAAAAAATAAGAAACATCAAGTAACGGGACCTTTTTTTTATATTTTCCTTTGTCTTGATTTACGTTTTATATTTTTACCATACACAAAAATTTACAGTTAGTTTTGTCGTAAGAATAAGTAAATTTCGTGTACATTCATGATTATTGGTGCAATTTGATGCGAAATTCAATTAAAGTCATTTTGTCTTTAGTCGTGGTAAGACGTCCGGGAAGGATTTGATGTGTGATTTTTGGTATAAAATTTATTTAACATAATTCTTTCTAACGTTTAGATCAGTTTAAGCCGGTGTTTTGAATCCATAATCAAATGGGAAGAGGAGACACACTAACAAGCGAAGAAATTGCTAAAGTCCTTGCATTCAAGGATGTGGGTTGGTCTAACCGAAAAATTGCACGCGAGTTAAAACGGTCTCCCACTGCAATTAATAATGTTGTAATTTTAAAGGAAAATCACAACAAAACCAGAAGGTCGGGGCTAACTTCGACCACGTCAAAGTTTGTATAACCTTGCAACTTTTTGGGTTACTCTTCCCTTAGCTATAGCCATCAAAGTGATATAAGTTTTATCTAAAAAGGCTAATGTTTGCGAAAGAATGGCCTACAATCTTAGCATACGAAATAACGATCAAACTCACTGTTTTTCACCGAGCGTTCCTATGGAAGCTAAATGATATAGTCACCCGATCTTTATCAAATTCAAATTCTCCCCGAAATATGCTGTTGATGAGATTATTACTCCTGTCGAAAACTCTGTTGATGACTCTGCTGATAATTATGTAGAAACTGAAGATTCTGCCGATTTCCAGGTGCGGCTCGGTCGATGGCTCCGTTGATGACTCTATCGCTAGCTCTGCCGGTAGCTCAGTAGCTGACTTCATTAATAATTCTCTCCGAACTATGCTGTTGATGATATTATTAATCCTGTCGAAAACTCTGTTGATGACTCTGCTGACGATTCTGTCGAAACCAGGCAGAGACTACGAAACGCAATGCGCGACTGAACTTACAAATCAGTGAGAATGAGGGAATGACAAAGGGCAAGAGAATGCTCGTAGCTCACACACACGCCCCGAATCCAACGGTGAAATGTCTATTCTCATTCTTACTGGCCGCTTGTGTGTCACTCTCTCTTTCTTGCATGTAATTGTCGCTAGCAAAGAAAACTAAAAAGCGCGTGGCACATCGACAACTTATATGCGGCCTTTAAATACCCTAACCACAAATATACATACATATATATATGTATAAAAATAAATGTTTACTCTTGTGTTGACTCCGATATATATGTACATACATATATGATTAGGGATTCCCGGAGAGAAGGAAAATAACCCAGTCTTCATTCGTTGAATTCAAAATATGAACTGATTTTATTTGAAAACTCTTAAACTCTAAGAAGCGACAATTGTTTTCTGTTTTCTGTTTTCCACAGAGTGTGGAGGCATGTTTTGTTCGGTTTTAAGCCATAATTGTCATATGAATTTTATGACTTACTTTTGTTTTATGTTTTTTTTTATGTTTCGAATTGTATATTTCATTGGTGCATTTGATTTGGTGAAGCCAGCTCAGATGAACACGATGTTTATTCTTAAACATTCTGCAAAAGGGCCGCCAAATGCGGCGTTTTGGACTTTATCGTTATAGTTAGTTGTCATATCCAAATTATTGAAATTATTATCATTAGTAAGAAAACTATTGTTAAAGAAGCATGACCAGTTACATGATGGACGTTAAACCTAGTCATTTTGATGTTCCTTTACTGATTGCACTGACTTCTTATTATTACCAATTCTCCCATATGTATTACTATGTTGGCTTCTAGTGGTTTTTATACTATAGTTGGAATATTATCCAATAATTTCTGTTTCGGTCTTCTAGCTTTTTTATAACTACCTTTACTTTTTGACTTGTTCCAATGTGATCTTTGCTCCACTATTTTTAAATATCGCTGATTGCTGAAGTGTGAGTGGCTATTCTGGTTACCATTAAATGTTGTCATTTTATAATTATTTTGCCATATCTGATTTTTTGGTATAGTTCCGGACAATTTGTTACCGAAATCTAATTTGACATTATTTTTTAGATAATCATTATCTAATTGAAACATTGCCTACTGAATATTTTCATGTTTTACTGGCTCTGGGATATATACTTTTTCTTCCCCAATTTTCACTTTACCTCCAATGTGAGGTCCTGCCGGGGGCCATAAATTTATTCCTTGAGTTTTGTTGTTGTATTTCTTTGAAATTGTGTTATTTTTATTTTTAAATTTACCTTTCTTCTTCTCCCAACGTGGTTCAAACCCTGTGACATCTATTGTTGTTGCCACTACAGATTTATTCTGATTTGATTTGGTGCATCCCGAGACGATCCAACCAAATTGAGTATTTTGGCCTAGCAGGCCATCAATCTTTGTAATTCCCCTTTTAAGATTTGGGTATATACGTTTACTCCCATTATTATATCAATCCTACCAAGTTTATTAAAGGTAGGATCAGCTAGCACGTAAGTTTGCCATTTTGACATATCCACGTTTGCTATTTTTAATGGAAGAGCTTTCATTAACTTTGTCAACACAACTGCCTCAATCTTAAGATGACCTTTCCAAGCGTTTCGCGTCTTCACATCTATTTTTACCTTATATTTTGATTTATTAGATTTAATTAAGGACACGCCACTTATTTCTGTATATTGTTTAATTTTAGGTAGTTTTAATATTTGAGCGGCCTCTTCAGACAAAATGGTGCTCTGTGAACCACAATCAATAAGGGCTCTTAGAGTCTTATACACAAGTATTAGCTCTATCCTGAGTTTCTTCAAAATGGAGTAAGGTATGGTGTTCCTTACTGCACAATGAACAGACCATTTCATTAGTGCATACCTTATTGCTTGAATGGTTCAAGCATCTTATGCAAAGCTGCACTTTTTTGGCTGTTTCATACCTTTCAGTAGGTGTCAAACCTTTGAACATATAGCACTTATACGCTTTGTGCCCGGCAATTTTGCAAATCGGACATTTATCTTCGATTTCCGCATAATTTAACACAGTTTTTAGCTGTTTTTTCTCTTCTTTGCTCATGGCACTTAGCGGGCAATATCTTTGCTTCAAGTATTCCATGACATCAGATAGCATTTGAATCTGACTCTCATACAATTGTAGAGCCTCTCTGTCAAATTTCCTTAGTAGGAGTTGTCCAAATATGACGTCAACTTCATCGGACAAATTTGCTTTTATTTTAATTAAGTAAACTGACTCATTAACTATGTCAATCACTCCTTTAACACTTTTTGCGGATTCATTGTTGATCATCGGTTAATCAACGATCCGACTTAATTGTTCGGAAAATACCCTCCGATTATTTTTATACCGCTTGGTTAACAGTTCCCAAGCAGCACTATAGTTATCAGCTGAACCTGACAATAGATGGGCTACCATGCTCTTTGCTTCGCCCTTTAACGTGGATTTTAAATAATTGAACTTAAGAGCAAGACTTAAATCCTCTCTTTTTCAATCAGTTCCGCAAATAGTTCTACAAACAGGTCCCATTCTCTAGGTTCTCCAGAATATGAGGGTACCTGTATTTTCGGCAACACCGGTAATTCGCCTTTCACGGTTACATTCTCATCTTTCAAATTTTTCTGATAATTTATTTTCTCTTCTAATGCTGACAAGGTGTTCTGAACGTCGAACTCCAATTCTTCTATGACTTCTTTAAACGTTTCATTACATATAAGTTCATTTGTATAAGCTTGGCACATCTGTACCTTCTTGAACAAGAATTTTATTTTTTTAATATACATTTCGCCTGTTCTATCCTGTCCTGTTCCGCCTGTCTATCATACGTAAATCTTTGCTGACCATTTCCAAATATTGCTGGAGCTGACGGACCTTTCCTTGAACTTTTTCCTGGCTAACATAAGCGTTTTCATTACTAGAGGTCGCATTCCCGCGCGACTCTCCTTTGCTATCATCAAACATTTCTGACGTATTTGCTTCTGTTTCAACTAACACCGACTTACTGATGATCGAAAATCCCCTGCTGGAGCAATTTTACATGGTTAGGCATCCATCGGCTACTAATCACTTTTACTTCCTCAATCACCTTGCTAGTAATGTCTCTGGGATCCAGTGCTTCCCACTGCCTTAACCTGGTATGCAACTCTACCTGCTTCTCTAACAATTTTGCAGCCTTGTTACTGAACATTTTATATATGGATGGTGGATGTATATATGTGTGACAATTGATTCTTTTTTTTTTTAAATTTTTTTTTTTTTGATTCGATATATTTATCCCCTTTTTTTTGACAAAGAGAGAGAAAAAAAAATATCTCAACTGTGTCTTGCACAGTGAGCCAGAGACGTGGAAAAAATGTTGTTAGCTTATGTGGTTGGCTCACAATTCTGATATACATTTCATTTTTCAATACAAGAAGTTTTTTTTTTTTTTAATCTCCAACCACATTGTTAGTAAAAGCCTATCAAGGAGTTAGTAATTCGCAAGTTGCTCTTTCGTGCATCAACTTGCTTATAGAGGCTTATATTTAAATTATTAAATAAGGCAAGTTAAAGCTTGCGCATTTCTGCAGGCCCCCTTGCGTTTCTTCGCTCTTCGGCGAAGTTCGCAATAAGGTGAGTCAACTGGTCCAGGGCAGTCCTTGGAACTTTGCAACTATCTTGTTGCTCTGCTGCTGTTTGTAGTTGCTGACTTGCAACTACATATACATACACTTTTAACTTTAACTTTTTTCGATATTAGGGCTTCGAATACACCACACCCAAAAACTCCCGGCGCCGATATTACTACAGTTGCTCCACTAGCCAAACTGTCTTTAAAATCGGACGCACGCACTTTTTAATTATTAAGCAATATTGCTTTTTTTATATTATACTCTGTCTCTTACCACGGGTGGGGGAAAACAAGAGTTAATTTATTTTTGCTACCTTTAGCTGATCTTAGCATTTACACTTGCATAAGATCAGACTTCAAGGAGCTGATTCACACTCTGAGTCTCTTACCACTGGTGGGGGAAAACTACAGAGTTCCTTTTTCTCGAAGGACCAAAATGAATAGGGATTCCGGAGAGAGAAGGAAAATAACCCAGTCTTCATTCGTTGAATTCAAAATATGAACTGATTTTATTTGAAAACTCTTTAAACTCTAAGAAGCGACAATTGTTCTTAAAAATACTTATTCTAATGCCCCACGTTTTAGGGGGTTGAAAATTGTTTATATTTCATGCTCAGCGCTGGTTACTTGATACCGCGCCGCTGTTATAATCTTAAGTGTTTTCTACAGAGTGTGGATGCATGTTTTGTTTGGTTTTAAGCAATAATTGTCATATGAATTTTATGACTTACTTTTGTTTTATGTTTTTGTTTCGAATTGTATATTTTATTGGTGCATTTGATTTGGTGAAGCCAGCTCAGATGAACACGATGTTTATTCTTAAACATATATATCAATGAATATCCATACATAAATATATATTTTAACATTTCCCTCATAATACTCATCAAGGTCCCTGCTCGGGCGCCATCTGTAAGGAAGCTCTGGCTGGGGTACATTTCTCAGTCTCCAGAGTCCAGTCTATAGAACATTTATTTGAACTGAAGACCTTGATGAGTATTAAGGATGAAATGGAGACCACATAAAGGAGTAAACAAATGAATGGAAAGGGGTAGGAGGAGAGTCCAAGAGAAGCTGCAACGACTGATCTTGTCTGCCAAGCCAAGCCCGCTTGGCCAAGATCCGTTGCCTCTTGGACTGGCAAAGGGACGCGTGAAGCGTGAGTGACTGAGCCTTGAGATCAGCGAATGACTTCGTCTGCAGGAGAATAACTCATCTTGCTGAAGTCCGCTGATCCTTCGTCTCCACTCAAAGAGTTAAGAAAGGGTGTACATAAATTTAGTAACAAATAAAGAAATAACGCTGGGTAGGTTAAATGATAAAAGTACAGAATTTATTGGTATCTAACTAATACTAAACATCTTTGAAATTTTGTGGCCCCACCGCACTCCAGCTAAGGGGATTTCTATTAAGCTCACCTGATAATCCTTGCTTCGAAGAAAGAAAACTGTTGTTTCACTTTGCAAGTGTTTTTTGTTCTGCTCACTTCTATGGTCACTGGCTAAGTGATTTTTCTCTAATTCTAACTCTCTGTTCAAACCCACCCTTGCTCAGCCTACTTATATCCTAACGGTGAAAACATACGATGCGTCTTGTGATTTGGCACGCGTCGCGATCGCCGTCCCTCTCTTTCACTTTCGATTTTCTCATGGTCTCCTTAGCGTCGGCATGCAGCGGAGCGTCCGCTGTCGAGAGATTACGCTGCACTCACATCAAGACGGTAACTAGAAGAGAGGGAGGCATCGATCGTAAGCATTGACTATCAGAAAAAAAGAACTACAGTTAGTTTTGATGTCGGAATATTTAATATGCCCTCCATGGGCGTATCAAATAAAAAAATTTCAAAGAAGCTAACTTCGGCAATGCCGAACTTTATATACTCCTGCAGTCTTTGGCAAAAATTTTCAAATTTCTTTCCCTGCAACTGAATTCATCAATACACAAACAAAACATTCTAATTATTTCTCTTTTTATAAAAAAATTTCTTCTTCCATCATTCCCTGTTTGATTTCATGATGACGTAGGCGTAGTAGCGAAGCGCTGCCGACAGCGCTGCTTGCTGTCTACTACGTCATCATTTGAACCGATTTGTATTGACTGTAACTTGTTTATCTATTTATCCGATCAAATTTTGGGATCTGTCAGTTTATATAAAATACTATCATATTGGTAAATTTTCTAGAACTATATGATATAGTGGCCCCATCCTGACAATTTTCATACTTTATTTCACTCGGGTAATAAAAAGCCACCAAAAAAAAATTTCATCCCAATAGCTCTTAAGATGGCTGAGTGAAACGCGTACGCACAGACAGGCGGACATGGCTATATCGACTGAGCTTCTCATGCTGATCAAGAATATATATACTTTAAACGGAAACGTCTCCTTTTGTGCGTTACAAACATCTGACCAATTTTATAATACCCTCTGCAAGGGTATAATAATAAGAAAAAGGGGCACTACATGGGCGTTGTTTGGTTATGGAAGAAATGTGATTCGTCACAAATTATATGCGCAGGACTTCAAAAAAAATGCCACTGCCTCTAAGATTGTGAAATAATTATCAATCACAAAACGAAAAATTTTGGCATCTAGTAACCGGCTAAAATTGAAAAAAATGAAGTCTAAGCCGGCTCTAACGAAAGGTCACAAAGTGGCTCGGTTAGATTTCGCTAAATAACACATGTCCTGGTCAGAAAATTGGAAGAAGGTGGTTTTCTCAGATGAAAAAAGTTCAATTTAAATGGCACTGATGGATTCAATTACTACTGGCATGACATTTGGCAGCCTGAACGTTATTCCACAAAGCCAAACTTTGAAGGAGGTTCGTTAATGGTGTGGGCTGCCTTTAGCTACCACAATCGAACTCCGAATTGCAAAGTTTCCAGGCGCTTCGAACTCCCAAGGCTACATCAATTTGTTGGAGAATGTTCTTGTGGATTTTTTGGAGGAAGAACCGTTTTCTGACTCAATTTTTCAACAGGATGCTGCGATGCAATACAGTGGAACAATTGAAAAAACAATATATATACATATGTATATGTGTAGATATATATGTGTGTGTTGTGTATATGTGTATACACATAGACAATTATAATAATGTTTAAAACATTGCAAAATGTCGAAAGACACAAAAAAATAAAATAATAATACAGATGTATGTATGTGTACGTGTGTGTGTATGTATATTTTATTTTTTTTTTAATTCGTTTTTTTAGAGTTTAAAAGTTATACAAGTTTTTAACAATAAATAGAACAGGTGATAGCATAGGTTAAATAAGTAGGTAAAGAAAGACACAAATAAGGGGAGAGAAATTTTTTTTGCTGCCAGGCTGGCTTCTTTCGCCATTTTGATAATTGTTCTCCTGGTTGAGGGCGTTCCTTGTTCCTGGAAAATCGTTTGCGCCCCTTTTCCTAAGTCCAGCGGTGTCATCCCTGCAATGACTAGTGCAGCGTTATCGGAAATGGTCCGGAAACCACGACGAACACGCAGAACGCCAAGACGGTATGTAGAGTCAAGTCCTCTTCGGTACGTTTTTCGCTGCATCGCTTGGATGCTTACCGCTTACATGGCGGAACCAATCACACAAAAAAAATCGCTCATTCTGCTTCGAGATTTATAATTCGGCGGAATTGCGATTCGAGTGAAATCGATGCTAGCAGAACTAGCACACGACGCTAAGAAGCTAGCAATTCCTGGCGAAAATGATCAGCTAGCTGAGCTGCGATGGGCAGACGAAGCGGCAAAAGCGGCAAATTCTAGTGAAATCGATCTTCTTAGCAGAGCTGGAATTGGCAAACGAAGTTTTCATAAGTAGTAGCGTTTTATTGTAGGATCATTTACAAAAGTGAGCTTGACTTTCAAAGACGTTGACAAAATTAGAAGTTCAATTTAAAGTATACTATTAATACTTGCAAATGCTGCCATAACAGTGATATACAAATTTAGAATCACATACACGTTGTTAAATCAAATTACCCCAAATGTGAAGAAGACACCAAATACAATCAGGGAAATTCAATTAAAGGCAAGCACATGATTGTACTTACAACTGCAAAAAAAATAAGAAACATCAAGTAACGGGACCTTTTTTTTCTATTTTCCTTTGTCTTGATTTTCGTTTTATATTTTTACCACAGTTTTACTTACAACTGCAAAAAATAGAAACATCATAACGGACTTTTTTATATTTTCCTTGTTTGATTTAGTTTTATATTTTTTTGTAATATATAAATTTCGTGTTTTGTAATAAGTAAATTTCGTGCACATTCATGATTATTGGTGCAATTTGATGCGAAATTCAATTAAAGTCATTTTGTCTTTAGTCGTGGTAAAAAATTTGGTATAAAGTTTATTTAACATAATTCTTTCTAACGTTTAGATCAGTTTAAGCCGGTGTTTTGAATCCATAATCAAATGGGAAGAGGAGAGCCGCTAACAATCGAAGAAATCGCTAAAGTCCTTGCATTCAAGGATGTGGGTTGGTCTAACCGAAAAATTGCACGCGAGTTAAAACGGTCTCCTACTGCAATTAATAATGGTGTAAATTTAAAGGAAAATTAGAACAAAACCAGAAGGTCGGGGCTAACTTCGACCGCGTCAAAGTCTGTATACCCTTGCAACTTTTTGGGTTACTCTTTCCTTAGCTATATCCATTAAAGTGAAATAAGTTTTATCTAAAAAAGGCTAATGTTTGCGAAATAATGGCCTACAATCTTAGCATACGAAATAACGATCAAACTCACTGTTGTTGTCCGATCGTTCCTATGGGAGCTAAATGATATAGTCACCCGATCTTTATCAAATTCAAATTCTCCCCGAAATATGTTGATGAGATTATTAATCCTGTCGAAAACTCTGTTGATGACTCTGCTGATAATTATGTAGAAACCCTGCCAGAGACTCTGCCGATTAATAAAGCTAATTTCCAGGTGCGGCTCTGTCGATGGCTCCGTTGATGACTCTATCGCTAGCTCTGTCGGTAACTCAGTAGCTGACTTCATTAATAATTCTCTCCAAACTATGCTATTGATGATATTTAGTCCTGACGAAAACTGTTGATGACTCTGCTGACGATTCTGTCGAAACCAGCCAGATACTCTGCGGATTTTCTCACGTAGCATGGCATGACTTTGTGCGTGTTATATATATGTATGTCGCAGAATCGTTTACTTCTAATTGCTGGTCTGCCATATTGACTCACAAACTTTGAGAGTGAAGTGAATTCCAACCGACGACAATTGTCCGAACGCAACTAACTCGCATTCTTCGATCACGCATCGAACTACTTCTCGCGCGACAACGCCGTCGCCTCACTCGTACGGTACCTAGGCGCCAGTCATATTATTCGCTGCTGTCACTACATATATATTCATAATGTGACAGACACGTACAGTGCACTGTGGGCGATTTTTCATAATGGGCGGCATAAAGTCATAAAATTTATGGTAAAATATTAAGAAAATGTTATTTTTTATTAATAGTAAACACTTCAGTTAGCTGAAAAACAATTTTTTTTTATGGGGTGGCAACTCTCTTTTTTGTGGCAGCCCTTCAAACCACCTGATATGTTGAAGCTCGCAATTATATAAATTGGCGCGAAAAATTTCATGCTGTTGAAAGTGCTTAAATTATTATTGGTTTCGTTTAAATAAATAAGTGTAATATAGATAGCAAAGCTCAAGGTATTTAGAAAATTTTATTTACGCTAAATGTGTATAAATGTTCGTGGTGTTTTTAATGTCCAGTGTTATTGTTGATTGTATTTTTAGCGAAAATCTAACAATTTTAATTGTGTTCCGTGGAGTATTTCTTGAAAATTGCATATCAAAACATGCAACTAAAAATGGCAAGTTACTAACGGATGTGTCTAGTTTATTGTAGTAATCATTTTTTTTGCTCATTTTTGTTCCTTTTTAAAAAATTGCACTTGAAGTTTCCTTTACGTTCAACAACAACACGCTTGTTGATATTTGGAACAACAACAATCGCAATGCTGATGCTGTCGCAGCGTACATAATGGAAGAAATAAATGAAGATAATTTGAACAAATCAAACATACAGCAAATTAAGGCAAAAGTGACTAATTTTTAATATTATATAAAACGATACTTGCGCAAATACAATCGATCTCTTGAGCGATTCAAGTCAATTCACACAGAATGGTTTGCAAAATGTATGGAAATAAAAATTGAAGTGGAGGATACTGCTAAGCCATCACCATCGAAGATGGGTCGTCCAAAAGTAGGATATGCCAAGGTCGGCATCAGAAGTTGCCGTTCAAAATGACTGCTCTACTGCAATTTATGCCGCCTCTGCGTCTGCCCGTAAAAGTAATGAAAATAAATTGGTTGGCGTATTTCGAAATGTAATGACTGAGGAAAATGTTGTAAATCCCGAAATAACAAATCAAGCGGGACCAGATCGCATTTCTAATATTGAAGCATTAGCTTTTTTATTGGAGAATAATTTAACAAAGCAGCAATATACAGTTTTACACAACAACAAAGGCGCACGGCTGCAATATACATATGTCCCAGGTACGACTTAATAAGATCTACAAAATTGCAATGCAGACCGTCAGGAATTAGTTTTCCGAAACTGGGGCAAAGGTTTCTCTGCAGGATTTGATGGAAAGGTTTTAAACGTCATAACTGGTACAAAATCCAATCAATGTTGCCCAATCTGTGCCGTAAATCCCAAAAACTTATCGAAATCACAGATTTTAATTCTGAAACCTTTCAACCTCAGCCTGGCTCTTTAAAATACGGCGTAAGTCCATTACATGCATGGATTCGATTTATGGAATTCGTCTTGAATATATCGTACCGTATGGATATAAAGACCTGGCATATCAAAGGCGATGATAAAAATAAAATGATGATAAGAAAAAAGGAAATTCAGCAAACAGTATGAAAGGTAATGGGTTTGCATATTAGCATACCAAAACAGAACGGAAGTGGTAACAGCAATGATGGTAACACGGCGAGACGAATCTTTGGAAATACAAAACTGTTTGCATCCATAACATTGTTTGATGAGGTCATTTTGAATAATTTTTACTATATATTAATAGCAATATTGTGTGAATTCTCGATCAGCCCAAAAAGTACCGACAATTTTGTAAAGACACTTTTAATCTATATATGAAAACATATCCGTGGTACCCAATGTCTCCAACTTACATAAAATATTAGTTCACGGAGCAGACATTATAAATTTGTGTATAGTTCCAGTTGGATGTTTGGGTGAAAATGCATCAGAAGCTCGTAACAAACATTATAAAATGGACCGACGTTCTCATGCCAGAAAAAATTCTAGATTAAGTAATATGGCTGACGTTTTTAATAGAGCCATGGACTCATCTGATCCATTAATATCAAGCTACTATATAAATAAGAGGCTGCAAAATTTGAAAAAAGAAACCGCTTCCAATAGAAGTTATAAACCTTTTAGAGTGTCCAACATCAGAGCTGAGTTCATACAATTTTGGAAATGATGAAGACACCGAATCAGACAACGAAAGCGATGACAAACATGACAATTCTTTTGTTTTGGATGAAGAATATTATTAACTTTTTGATTTTTTGAGTTTGGAATATTGTTAAAACATGGTAAAATATTATTTTTTCTATTTTTATGCTTTGCTTTATAATAAAAATTGAAATTTTTGTACAGGTGCCGGGGTTATAAAGGGGCGGAAAATAAAGGCGTGGTCAAATTGACTAAAAGAAATCCGAAATCAAACTAGAATATTAGTAACACTTAAAAAAAAAATTAAGCGCCTAGCTCTATGTGTGGACTTTATGCCGCAAAAATCAACTAATCGCCCATAGTGCAGTGTTTAAAAATACGTCCATTATGCGACATATGTATATATATATTTTTTTTTATTTGTTGCTCTCATTTCACTGTACACATCACTAAAAATAATAGCACGAGTCTGCAAAAAAAAAAAAAAATCGCATGCGTGTGTTTTATATAGGCGATATCCTTATGCATAGCCCCAAATATGTTCGTATATGCCTACGAATGTGTCCAATATACATATATACATACATATATATGAGTGGCTTCCTCGCGCATATGTGCATACATACATACGTCACGAACGAATTCGAAATTTTGATGCCTTAGGGAGTATGTGTGACGTAAGCGTCACACACACAATTTCAGGCGAACCTCGACAATTCGTATCGTGAGCACGCACATACGCGAGAGTTAACGTCGCCCATACACATAACACAATCGGCATGCATATGTGCATGAACTTGGTTTTTTCTTCACACACCCACTTTAAAAACCTTTTTTTTTTTTTTTTTTTTTAAAGGCACCGTAAAAAATACAATGATACGAAACGCAATGCGCCACTGTACTTACAAATCAGTGTAATCACGCCCCGAATCCAACGATGAAATGTCTATTCTCATTCTTACTGGCCGCTTGTGTGTCACAGTCTCTTTCTCGCATGTAATTGTCGCTTGCAAAGAAAACTAAAAGCGCGTGGCACATCGACAACTTATATGCGGCCTTTAAATACCCTAACCACAAATATACACACATATATATATATGTATAAAAATAAATGTTTACTCTTGTGTTGACTCCGATATATATGTACATACATATATGATTAGGGATTCCCGGAGAGAAGGAAAATAACCCAGTCTTCATTCGTTGAATTCAAAATATGAACTGATTTTATTTGAAAACTTTTAAACTCTAAGAAGCGACAATTGTTTTCTGTTTTCTGTTTTCCACAGAGTGTGGATGCATGTTTTGTTTGGTTTTAAGCAATAATTGTCATATGAATTTTATGACTTACTTTTGTTTTATGTTTTTGTTTCGAATTGTATATTTCATTGGTTCATTTGATTTGGTGAAGCCAGCTCAGATGAACACGATGTTTATTCTTAAACATTCTGCAAAGGGCCGCCAAATGCGGCGTTTTGGACTTTATCGTTATAGTTAGTTGTCATATCCAAATTATTAAAATTATTATCATTAGTAAGAAAACTATTGTTAAAAAAGCATGACCAGTTACATGATGGACGTTGAACCTAGTCAATTTGATGTTCCTTTACTGATTGTAACTGACTTCTTATTCTTACCTATTCTCCCATATGTATTACTATGTTGGCTTCTAGTGGTTTTTATACTATAGTTGGAATATTATCCAATAATTTCTGTTTCGGGATATCTACCCACTTCTGAAGTGCATTACTGTGCTGACTTCTAGCTTTTTTTATAACTACCTTTACTTTTTGACTTGTTCCAATGTGATCTTTGCTCCACTATTTTTAAATATCGCTGATTGCTGAAGTGTGAGTGGCTATTCTGGTTACCATTAAATGTTGTCCTTTTATAATTATTTTGCCATATCTGATTTTTTGGTATAGTTCCGGACAATTTGTTACCGGAATCTATTTTGACATTATTTTTTAGATAATCATTATCTAATTGAACCATTGCCTACTGAATATTTTCATGTTTTACTGGCTCTGGGATATATACTTTTTCTTCCCCAATTTTCACTTTACCTCCAATGTGAGGTCCTGCCGGGGGCCATAAATTTATTTCTTGAGTTTTGTTGTTGTATTTCTTTGAAATTGTGTTATTTTTATTTTTAAATTTACCTTTCTTCTTCTCCCAACGTGGTTCAAACCCTGTGACATCTATTGTTGTTGCCACTACAGATTTATTCTGATTTGATTTGGTGCATCCCGAGACGATCCAACCAAATTGAGTATTTTGGCGTAGCAGGCCATCAATCTTTGTAATTCCCCCTTTTAAGATTTGGGTATATACGTTTACTCCCATTATTATAACAATCCTACCAGGTTTATTAAAGGTAGGATCAGCTAGCAAGTAAGTTTGTCATTTTGACATATCCACGTTTGACATTTTTAATAGAAGAGCTTTCATTAACTTTGGCAACACAATTGCCTCAACCTTAAGATGACCTTTCCAAGGGTTTCGCGTCTTCACATCTATTTTTATACCATACACCCATAGGGTGAAATGGTATATTAAAGTCGCCAAAATGTATGTAACAGGCAGAAGGAAGCTTTTCCGACCCCACAAAGTATATATATTCTTGATCAGTATCAACAGCCGAGTCGATATAGACATGTCCGTCCGTCCGTCCGTCCGTCTGTCCGTATGAACACGTAGATCTCAGAGACTATAAGAGCTAGAGTCACCAAATTTGGTACGTAGACTCGTGTATTACCTACGGTGGTCAAGTTTATTTCAAATTTTTGCCACGCCCCCCTCCGCCCACGAAATTTAAACAAATTTGATTTTCTTAAAGACTACAATAGCTAAAGACATCAAATTTAGTATGATTAATCCTTTAGCAAGCGCGCACAAATTTGTTGCAAAAAAATTTGCCACGCCCCCTCCGCCCACGAAATTTAAACAAATTTGATTTTCTTAAAGACTATAATAGCTAGAGACACCAAATTTTGTATGTGTATTTGTTTAATAAATGCGCATATATTGTATATGCAACGATTTTGCCACGCCCCTTTCCGCCCCCGTAATTTGGGAAAACTCGATTATCTCACGGAATTTTCTACCTTTTGTAATCAATTTTGGCACACTTGAATTTAATACTAATACCCAGCAAAACACCAAATTTGATCAAAATCGGACAAAAACCAACCAAGTTATGCATATAAACGTTTTTCCATAAGGCCGTAGTTGGCCGTTGGCTGGTGGGGGCGCTAGGGTGCTCGTATACTTGAGTGAGGGAGATTATAAGATATGCTTGTAATAAAAAGCATGTGAAAATGCATTGGTTTAATAAATTTTAAATATTTGTTTTACTGGTGTATGGTATACCTAAGTCGGCGAGACGACTTACTTACTTCATTACCTTATATTTTGATTTATTAGATTTAATTAAGGACACGCCACTTATTTCTGTATATTGTTTCATTTTATGTAGTTTTAATATTTGAACGGCCTCTTCAGACAAAATGGTGCTCTGTCCACCACAATCAATAAGGGCTCTTAGAGTCTTATATCCTCCATTTACACTTTTTACTTGTACTAAAGCTGTGGCCAACAGTGTTGGTTGTGCGGTTACACAAGTATTAACTCTATCCTGATTTCCTTCAAAATGGAGTAAGGTATGGTGTTCCTTACTGCACAATGAACAGACCATTTCATTAGTGCATACCTTATTGCTTGAATGGTTCAAGCATCTTATGCAAAGCTGCACTTTTTTGGCTGTTTCATACCTTTCAGTAGGTGTCAAACCTTTAAACATATAGCACTTATACGCTTTGTGCCCGGCAATTTTGCAAATCGGACATTTATCTTCGATTTCCGCATAATTTAACACAGTTTTTAGCGGTTTTTTCTCTTCTTTGCTCATGGCACTTAGCGGGCAATATCTTTGCTCCAAGTATTCCATGACATCAGATAGCATTTGAATTTGCCTTGTTTTTCTAATCTGACTCTCATACAATTGTAGAGTCTCTCTATCAAATTTCCGAAGTATGAGTTGAGCGACTATAACGTCAACTTCATCGGACAAATTTGCTTTAATTTTAATTAAGTGTATTGACTCATTAATTATGTCAATCACTCCTTTTACACTTTTTGCGGATTCATTGTTGATCATAGGTAATCATCACTTAATTGTTCGGAAAATACCCTCCGATTATTTTCATACCGCTTGGTAAACAATTCCCAAGCAGCACTATAGTTATCAGCTGAACCTGACAATAGATGGGCTACCATGCTCTTTGCTTCGCCCTTTAACGCGGATTTTAAATAATTGAACTTAAGAGCAAGACTTAAATCCTCTTTTTTCAACCAGTTCCGCAAATAGTTCTACAAACAGGTCCCATTCTCTAGGTTCTCCAGAAATTGAGGGTACCTCTATTTTCGGCAACACCGGTAATTCGCCTTTCACGGTTACATTCTCATCTTTCAAATTTTTCTGATCATTTACTTTCTCTTCTAATGCTGACAAGGTGTTCTGAACGTCGAACTCCAATTCTTCTGACTTCCTTAACGTTTCATTACATATAAGTTCATTTGTATAAGCTTGGCACATCTGTACCTTCTTGAACAAGAATTTTATTTTTTATACCATACACCCATAGGGTGAAATGGTATATTAAAGTCGCCAAAATGTATGTAACAGGCAGAAGGAAGCTTTTCCGACCCCATAAAGTATATATATTCTTGATCAGTATCAACAGCCGAGTCGATCTAGCCATGTCCGTCTGTCCGTCCGTCTGTCCGTCCGTCCGTCTGTCCGTCTGTCCGTATGAACACCTACGATCTCGGGCATCTATAAAAGCTATCGAGCCACCAAATTTGGAATGTAGGCTACGTGTAGCTATGTAGAGTGATCAAGTTTGTTTCAAATTTTTGTCACGCCCCTTTCCGCCCCCGCAAGTTCAAAAAGACGTTTATCTCAAAAACTATTGCAGCTAGAGACACCAAATTTGGTATCTATATTTGCATATGTAAATGCGCACATTTTGTATATATAAAGTTGTTATTTGCCAGACGCCCCTGTTCCGCCCCGAAAGTAAAGCACTGTAAAAAAAGAAACTGGGAACTTTGAAAAAGCTCGATTAGCTTCTTCTCCCGTTATTTTTAATATATTTTCTGTGCAATTGTCTATCACACGTAAATCTTTGATACCTTTCCAAATATTACCGAGCAAAATGCCAAATTTGATCAAAATCGGACAAAAAATAGCTGAGTTATGCATATAAACGTTTTTGCATAAGGCCGGAGATGGCCGTTGGCGGGTGGGGGCGCTAGGGTGCTTATATGCATAAGTGCGCGAGATACTGAGACTGTATACTAGTGATGTTTGAAAAGCAAGTGAACAGAATTCTGAAAAATAGGCAAATGCATTTGTTATTACAAATTTGAAATATTTGTTTTACTGGTGTATGGTATACCCAAGTCGGCGAGACGACTTACTTACTTCATTTAATATACATTTCGCCTGTTCTATTGTCTATCATACGTAAATCTTTGCTGACCATTTCCAAATATTGCTGGAGCTGACGGCCCTTTCCTTGAACTTTTTCCTGGCTAACATTAGCGTTTTCATTACTAGAAGTCCGCTGATCCTTCGTCTCCACTCAAAGAGTTAAGAAAGGGTGTACATAAATTTAGTAACAAATAAAGAAATAACGCTGGATAGGTTAAATGATAAAAGTATAGAATTTATTGGTATCTAACTAATACTAAACATTTTCTCACCTGATAATCCTTGCTTCGAAGAAAGAAAACTGTTGTTGCACTTTGCAAGTGTTTTTTGTTCTGCTCACTTCTATGGTCACTGGCTAAGTGATTTTTCTCTAATTCTAACTCTCTGTTCAAACCCACCCTTGCTCAGCCTGCTTATATCCTAGCGGTGAAAACATACGATGCGTCGCTGCCGGCAGCGCTGCTTGCTGTCTACTACGTCATCATTTAAACCGATTTGTATTGACTGTAACTTGTTTATCTATTTATCCGATCAAATTTTGGGATCTGTCAGTTTATATAAAATACTATCATATTGGTAAATTTTCTAGAACTATATGATATAGTGGCCCCATCCTGACAATTTTCATACTTTATTTCACTCGGGTAATAAAAAGCCACCAACAAAAATTTCATCCCAATAGCTCTTAAGATGGCTGAGTGAAACACGTACTCACAGACAGGCGGACATGGCTATATCGACTGAGCTTCTCATGCTGATCAAGAATATATAGTCATATATCCAACAGCAATCCCCAATAACTTATAAATTTTTCGCCCCCTAAAATTTATAACTTTAAAGTAAACATCCGTTTTATTCACAAACAATTGGACACTTGCAATAACAATTGTCCCCCTCAAAAACTTCCAGCGCGAGAACGCAATATTATAAACAAATCTGTCCCCAAAAAATTCCTATAAGCGTGAGAACGCTTAGAATGCAAAATCAATAAGCCAATCAAATATCAGATCAAGACATCATCCGATAAAAAGCTCCCACTAGTAGCATAAAAAAGCTTTCAACATAATTGTAAACATAAAAAGCTTTCTAACCGAACTGTAAACTTAATTGTATGAATACTGATAAGTTAGTTCTTAAGATACATCCTTTGAATAAAGATCGTTTCTTTTGAGTTCAATAGATCCAAGTTTTCTTTTTTTTAACCTATAAAGGAAGCGGATTTATAATTGGCGCAGTCGGTAGGATCGGTTAAAGTGAACTAATTATTCTATCCGTGTGTTACATAGAATTATTATCCGTGTATTACATAGAACTAGTGAATAATCACTATAAAACTCCGATCCGCAAAAGAATTTACGGGCATCGCTCAAAAGCCAACAACAGTGAAAAATATTTACACCAACTGTGTGTGGTATCAACTGTGTGTTGCAACCAAATTCCAATTGTGGAACGAAAGAAAAAAAACGCCAACTGTGTGCGTTAATATCAACTGTGTGTGTTACAGCCATAAACTCCAATTGTGGAACAAAAACGCCAACTGTGTGCGAAAATATCAACTGTGTGTGTTACAACCTAAAACTCCAATTGTGGAACAAAACGCCAACTGTGTGCGAAAATATCAACTGTGTGTGTTACAACCTAAAACTCCAATTGTGGAACAAAACGCCAACTGTGTGCGAATAAAATAAAACACCACTAAAGAAAAAATGGCAGAACTCACCGAAGCCCACCTTAATCAAGCACTGTCTTCATTAAGACAGGTGGCAAACTATGATGGAGCACCAGAGAATCTGACATCCTTTATAAGGAGGATAGATTTCATCATGCACCTATATCCAACCCATGACATGAGGCAACACAACATATTGTTCAGCGCAATCGAGATGCAGCTCACTGGAGAAGCTCAACGACTTTCGCAAATTGGACAAGCCAACACCTGGCCGGAACTAAGAACGTTTCTGATCAACGAATTAAAGACGCAGACCCCATGTGAGGAACTTCTTCGACGCCTCTACAACACCCAATATACAGGAAACCTTCGTAAGTTTGTAACTGAACTAGAAGATAAGTCTTATATTATTACAAACAAGCTTAGTCTTGAAAACGATGCAAATAACACCATTCTATATACAAATGCCTTAAATAATACTATAAAAGATGTAATAAACAAAAAAATTACCCGACAGATTATTTATGACGTTAGCCAGACACGATATCAAAGCCAATCACGATATCAAAGCCAATCAAATCAAAGCCAAAATCAAAAAAGTGGAAAATCTTTTGTACCCAATAGTGCAATTCCGTCTCAAACAAAACAATCAGACACAACACAAAACCAAAAACTTTTCCAAGAATTTCAACAAAAATTAAATATTGATAGGGCTCAAAATCCAATGAACTATCAGCAGCAAAATAATTATCAAAAAAATAAGGTACCAAACCAGCCTACAAAAAGGCCAAGAGAAAGTAATAGTGGAGTCAGTAAAATGGATACATCCGAAAATTTTCATCAGAATGCCTCGGATCAATCAGAAGAAGAGATAGAGACAAGTCTTTCATCAGAATCACAATGAACAATAAACATTTGAGATGTGTAGTCGACTCAGGCTCTTCAATAAATATAATGTCCGAAAACTTTTTTAAAATTAAAACCTATTCAGGAGATACCAAAATTCATACGATTGAAGGAGCAGTAGAACCACCCAGCAAACTTTGTCCGACAGAACAAAAATTCTATATCCATAAATTTTCAAATAACTACGACATATTAATAGGGAGAAACTACCTAAGAGCATGCAAAGCCCAAATTAATTATGAAGAAGAATATGTAAAGCTAGGAAACTATACATTTTATTTCAGAGAAATAGAAGAAATAGAAGAAGAAGATAACATAGAATGTTTAGACCCACCTACGAAAAGGGACCCAGACACAAACTTTGCTATCGAAAATGAAATAATCGAAAATAATCAGTATAGACTCGACCATTTAAATATCGAGGAAACACAAAAACTAAAAAAAGGTCTTGTACGAATTCAGTGATATTCAGTACCGAGAAGGTGAAAATTTGACTTTCACGAGTACAATAAAACACTCTATTCATACAAAACATGAGGACCCAATCTATAAACGTCCTTACAAATTTCCCCAAACGTTTGACATAGAAGTCAACAAACAAATAAATGAAATGATCGAACAGGGTATCATTCGAAAATCGAATTCACCCTACTGTTCACCCATTTGGATCGTCCCCAAAAAAGGAGACGCTTCCAACAAACAAAAATTCAGATTAGTCATTGACTACCGAAATTTGAATGAAGTCACAATAGATGACAAGTTCCCAATTCCAGTCATGGATGAAATTCTTGACAAACTGGGAAAATGCCAATACTTTACCACCATTGATTTAGCTAAAGGATTTCATCAAATTCAAATGGATCCTGAATCTATTTCAAAAACAGCTTTCTCAACTAAACATGGCCATTACGAATACACACGTATGCCATTTGGTCTTAAAAATGCCCCGGCAACATTCCAAAGATGTATGAATAATCTTTTGGAAGACCTTATTTATAAGGATTGCCTTGTTTATCTGGATGACATTATAGTGTACTCCACTTCATTGGAGGAACACATATTATCACTCAGAAAGGTATTTAAGAAATTAAGAGAAGCTAATCTTAAACTCCAACTCGACAAATGCGAATTTATGAAAAAGGAAACAGAATTCCTTGGTCACATAATAACAACAGAAGGTATAAAACCTAACCCAGATAAAGTCAAAGCAATTCAAAATTTTCCGATCCCTAAAACCCCAAAAGAAATAAAATCATTCTTAGGATTATGCGGATTCTTTCGAAAATTTATACCAAACTTTGCACATATTGCAAAACCTTAAACTCTTGGATTAAAGAAAGGAGCTAAAATAAACATAAAAGACCCACATTATATTGCTTCATTTGAAAAATTAAAATATCTTCTTATGAATGACCCCATACTTGCATACCCCGATTTTAAAAAACCATTTTTCCTAACCACAGATGCTAGCAATGTAGCTTTAGGCGCGTTCATTTCACAGGACCATAGACCTATTTCTTACGCAAGCAGAACGTTGAACGATCATGAGATAAATTATTCAGCTATTGAAAAAGAATTACTATCAATAGTTTGGGCAACAAAGTATTTCAGACCATACCTTTTCGGTAGAAAGTTCGAAATTCTAAGCGACCATAAGCCTTTAGTATGGCTCAACAATATAAAAGAACCAAATATGAAACTTCAACGATGGAGAATAAAACTAAATGAGTTTGATTATAAAATTAAATATTTACCCGGCAAAGAAAATCACGTAGCAGACGCTCTTTCCAGAATTAAAATAGAGGAAAACTTTTTAGGATCAACAGACAGCACTGCAGCTACAATACATAGTGCTCATGAGGACAATGGAAATTACATTCCAATTGTAGAAAAACCCATTAATTATTTTAACAGGCAAATAGAATTCATTAGAGGTCCAGAAGACAAAACAGAAACATCAACCTATTTTTATAAATCAAACATAAAAATAACATACAAAGAAATGACTAATGCTTACGCAAGGGATATAATTAAAAGATATCTTTGCGGTAAGAAAACTGTATTATATTTTCATAACGAACAAGATTTTCCCATATTTCAACAAGCCTTTATTGAAATAATACGATCAAACGTAAAAACAAAAACCTCGAAATCAAGCATTAAGTTAGATGACATTCAAACGTTTGCACAATTCAAAGAAATAATTCTAAAACAACATAAAGAATTATTGCATCCAGGAATCGAAAAAACGATTAACTTGTTTAAAGAAAAATATTATTTCCCCGATTTTCAAAACCTGATTCAAATGAAGTAAGTAAGTCGTCTCGCCGACTTGGGTATACCATACACCAGGTAAAACAAATATTTCAAATTTGTAATAACTAATGCATTTGCCTATTTTCCACAATTCTGTTCGCATGCTTGTTACAAGCATATCTCAGTATCTCGCGCACTTATGCATATAAGCACCCTAGCGCCCCCACCCGCCAACGGCCATCAAAGGCCTTATGCAAAAACGTTTATATGCATAACTCAGCTGATTTTTGTCCGATTTTCATCAAATTTGGTATTTTGCTCGGTATTAGTATCAAATTTAAGTGTGCCAAATTTGATTGCACAAGGTAAAAAATTACGGGAGATAATCGAGTTTTTCAAATTTCGGGGGCGGAAAGGGGCGTGGCAAAAACTTTATACATACAAAATGTGCGCATTTACTATGCAAATATACATACCAAATTTGGTGTCTCTAGCTGCAATAGTTTTTGAGATAAACGTTTTTTTGAATTGCGTGGGCGGAAAGGGGCGTGGCAAAAATTTGAAACAAACTTGATCACTCTACATACTACACGAGCCTACATTCCAAATTTGGTGGCTCTAGCTTTTATAGTCTCCGAGATCTAGGTGTTCATACGGACAGACGGACAGACGGACAGACGGACAGACGGACGGACGGACAGACGGACGGACAGACGGACATGGCTAGATCGACTCGGCTGTTGATACTGATCAAGAATATATATACTTTATGGGGTCGGAGAAGCTTCCTTCTGCCTGTTACATACATTTTGGCGACTTTAATATACCATTTCACCCTATGGGTGTATGGTATAAACATTATTAACGAATGCTCTGTATGCAATATCGCAAAGACAGAAAATAGAAATACAAAACTAACTTTTGAAATAACGCCAGAAACTTTTAATGTCAGAGAAAAAATACGTCATGGATTTTTACATGATCGACAATTTACAATTCCTTTCATGCATTGACATTTACTCAAAATTTTGCAACACTTGTAGAAGTAAAATCTAGAGATTGGTTAGAAGCCAAGAGAGCAATTATGAAAGTATTCACTGAAATGGGCAAACCAATTGAAATAAAATCAGACAAAGATTCAGCATTTCTGTGTATAGCACTAAAAAATTGGCTACAAGAAGAAAACGTAAAGTTAGAAATTACAACAAGTAAAAATGGCATTTCAGACGTAGAAAGATTCCATAAAACAGTTAACGAAAAACTCAGAATTATAAATAGCGAAAATGACATCGAAGATAAATTACTTAAATTTGAAAAAATTCTCTACATTTACAACCATAAGACGAGACATAAAACAACTAACCGAACACCAGCGGACATTTTTATCTATGCAGGATCACCCGACTATAATACTCAAGAAAATAAAATACATAAAATAAACAATTTAAATAAAGACAGACACGACTTCGAAATCTATACTAGATTTAAACAAGCACCATTAGTAAAGTCTAAAACAACAAATCCATTCAAAAAGACAGGAGAAATAAATCAGTTAGATGAAAAACACTTTGAAGAAAGAAACAGAGGACAAAAGGTCACACACTACAAATCAAAATTCAAAAAGAAAAAGAAAGTTAATAAAAGCAAATACGACAATTGATACATTACAGGTCAACAACTCAAGATGACTTTTTTGTGCATCGTGCTATTCTTTACTTTAAAATCAACATGCAGTCAATCCATTGACATAAACCCAGTAAAAGCACCGAACGGTTACTTAATATTTAAGACAGGAACCATGGACTTACCGACAAACTTTGAATATCATTATTTAAAAGTGAATTTAACACTAATAGACATTACATATAACAATCTAATGCAACAAGCACAGGAATTTAAAGACATAATCCATATTCAATACTTAACAGAAAAATTAAGTAGGGAAATTAATGGAATACAAATTGTAAAACGTAATAAACGAGGACTCATTAACGGAATTGGTTCAATATACAAATATCTTTTTGGTACTCTTGATCAAGACGATAAAGACGAATTGGAAGAAAAAATAAATAATCTTGAAAGTAATAGCGTACAAGCAAATGAACTAAATTACTTAATAGACACTATAAATAAAGGTTTAGAAGTAATAAACAACCTCAAGGAAGAAAAGGAAAAATCAGTAAAAGTAGAAGTTCTAATCTTTAATTTTGAGCATTTCACAGAATACATTGAAGACATAGAAATGGGCATGCAGCTCACTAGACTAGGAATTTTCAACCCAAAACTTCTAAAACATAATCGCTTAAGTCATGTTAATTCGGAAAAACTATTGAATACAAAGACATCCACCTGGCTTAATCCAAATTCAAACGAGATATTTATCATTTCAAACATTCCTCAAGAAATAATAAAAACCCCTATCTTTGAGATACTTCCTTATCCAGATGAAAATAAAAATATTTTGACAGAAAATTCATACGATAAATACTATTTTAACAACAACACTTTGTTTAATAAAAATACAAAACAAATAGAAACTAATGAATGTATAATAGGCATTTTAAATCAAATCCCAACCACTTGCAAATACACTAAAACATATAAAAATTATCAAACTAATTACATTGAACCAAACATAATTGTAACATGGAATTTACCAAAAACAAAACTTAATCAAAATTGTGTAAACAACGACTTAATAATAGAAGGCAATAACATAATAAAAATTTACGATTGTGCCTTAATATTAAATGAAATATCAATAACAAATTCATTGCTTGACTACAGCCAAAGCATTTATGTAACAAACAATATCACTAGGCTAGAACCTATTTCTTTTATCCAAACAAAAGAGATAATTAACGAACACACAAAATATTATACTGTATTTCAAACTATTACATTAACCACATTTGTACTTACTATAATAAGTTTGATTACATACTTAATCTATAAGTTTAAGGCAATGCCACAAAAATTAATAATTAAACATTTCCGATCAAATAAGAATCGTATTCCCACAGAAAAATCGAAACCCCATTTGTTGATAAAATTGAATCCCAAAGTATAAACAAAATTGATACTTCAATCTTTGCAACTGAGAAAAAATCTCTCGCTATACCCCAATGTATCCGCCTGAGGACAGGCTATTTTCTTTAGGATGGGGGAGTCATATATCCAACAGCAATCCCCAATAACTTATAAATTTTTCGCCCCCTAAAATTTATAACTTTAAAGTAAACATCCGTTTTATTCACAAACAATTGGACACTTGCAATAACAATTGTCCCCCTCAAAAACTTCCAGCGTGAGAACGCAATATTATAAACAAATCTGTCCCCAAAAATTCCTCTAAGCGTGAGAACGCTTAGTATGCAAAATCAATAAGCCAATCAAATATCAGATCAAGACATCATCCGATAAAAAGCTCCCACTAGTAGCATAAAAAGCTTTCAACATAATTGTAAACATAAAAAGCTTTCTAACCGAACTGTAAACTTAATTGTATGAATACTGATAAGTTAGTTCTTAAGATACATCCTTTCAATAAAGATCGTTTCTTTTGAGTTCAATAGATCCAAGTTTTCTTTTTTTTTACCTTAAAAGGAAGGGGGTTTATAATTATATATTTTTTTTAAACGGAAACGTCTCCTTCTGTGCGCGACAAAAACCTCACCCTATTTTTAAAACCCCCTGGGCAAGAGAATAATAAAAAGAAGAGGGCATTAGGGGGGTTTTGTTTTGGTAGGAAAGAAAATGTTAATCGGCAAAATTTATAGGCGGGACTTCAAAAAAACGGCATTACCATTAAAAATATTTAAAAACTAAAAAACCCAAACCAAAAATTTTTAAACATATGAACCAGTTTAAAATAAAAAAAACAAAGTTTAAGCCGGCTCTAACGAAAGGTCAAAAAGTGGCTCGGTAAATAACACATGTCCTGGTCAGAAAATTGGAAGAAGGTGGTTTTCTCAGATGAAAAAGTTCAATTTAAATGGAGGCCTGTGATTCAATTACTATTTGGCAGCCTGAACGTTGGAGGAGGTTCGTTAGTGGTGGGGGCTGCTTTTAGCTACCACAATCGAACTCCGAATTGCAAAGTTTCCAGGCGCTTGAACTCCCAAGGCTACATCAATTTGTTGGAGAATGTTCTTGTGGATTTTTTGTTGGAAGAACCGTTTTCTGACTCAATTTTTTCATCAGTATGCTGCGATGCAATTCAGTGGAACAATTGAAAAAACAATATATATACATATGTATATGTGTAGATATATATGTGTGTGTTGTGTATATACATTAGACAGCTGCATGACTTCATTCACTTAATAAGTAAAATAGAGTATACTCGGATAGAATTGAATAGAGTGAGTGACAGACGCACAATGAGTGAGTGTGTATGAGTATTAGTATATTTTGGTACTCATACAAAGCAAATTGAATGACACTGAGTACTGACTGAGTACTCAGTAAAACGGAGGATCAAATTTGACACATCTAAAAACATTCGAGATATCCAAGTATCAGGGTACATATTTTGTATATTTATTTTCTTTGCATCGTTGAAACAATATTTTTTGTATACCGGCAAGCAACCCGGCGTCTGAAAGAACCTTTTCAAACGCAAGAAATTTAATTACTGAAAAACGCTGCTTAATTGCTGCAAATGCAGATAATATTAATAAAATAATGTTCTTGAACTCAAACTTGAATTAAATGTAGTATATATGTAAAAGGTATATGAAATGAATATTAAAATGTAATCTATCTATGTATTTGCTTTCGATTTTATGGGTTTTGAAGTACAGATTCTGTACGCACAACGAAAAAACAACAAAAAATGCTGTGTCGGCACCTGTCATTCGGATACATTCGAAACCTACTTACTTATACTCACTTATACTCTCTGTTTTAACATTGTACGGCCGAGTATAAAGCAAGCCTATCCACTCACTCATACTTATTCCGTTTCGCACTCATATTTACTCAACTCAATTTGAGAGTAGTATATCCGAATGTCACTTTTTTGACATTCATGCAGATGTCTAATATACATAGACAATTATAATAATGTTTAAAACATTGCAAAATGTCGAAAGACACAAAAAATAAAATAATAATACAGATGTATGTATGTGTACGTGTGTGTGTATTTTTTTTTTTTTTAATTCGTTTATTTAGAGTTTTAAAAGTTATACAAGTTTTTAACAATAAATAGAACAGGTGATAACATAGATTAAATAAGTGGGAAAGAAAGACACAAATAAGGGGAGAGAAATTTTGTTTGCTGCCAGGCTGGCTTCTTTCGCCATTTTGATAATTGTTCTCCTGGTTGAGGGGTTCCAAACTTGTCCCTGCCGTTGCTGGAAAATCGTTTGCGCCTCTTTTGCCAGTATGTCAAGCGGTGTTATCCCTGCAATGACTAGTGCAGCGTTATCGGAAATGGTCCGGAAACCACGACAAACACGCAGAGCGCCAAGACGGTATGTAGAGTCAAGTCCTCTTCTGTACGTTTTTCGCTGCATCGCTTGGATGCTTACCGCTTACATGGCGGAACCAATCACACAAAAAAAAATCGCTCATTCTGCTTCGAGTTTTATAATTCGGCGGAATTGCGTTTCGAGTGAAATCGATGCTAGCAGAACTAGCAGACGACGCTAAGAAGCTAGCAATTCCTGGCGAAAATGATCAGCTAGCTGAGCTGCGATGGGCAGACGAAGCGGCAAAAGCGGCAAATTCTAGTGAAATCGATCTTCTTAGCAGAGCTGGAATTGGCAAACGAAGTTTTCATAAGTAGTAGCGTTTTATTGTAGGATCATTTACAAAAGTGAGCTTGACTTTCAAAGACGTTGACAAAATTAGAAGTTCAATTTAAAGTATACTATTAATACTTGCAAATGCTGCCATAACAGTGATATACAAATTTAGAATCACATACACGTTGTTAAATCAAATTACCCCAAATGTGAAGAGGACACCAAATACAATCAGGGAAATTCAATTAAAGGCAAGCACATGATTGTACTTACAACTGCAAAAAAACAGGTGTAGAACTAGGTGTTTATTGTCAACTGCTGACCATATCAGATCTACTTATGACTGATGAGCCATCGATATCTATTATCGGGTTACATACTTATATTGGCATACATTTCCATTTGTTCTATATTATAATTGTCTTAATATTATCTTATTTTATATAATCTAAACACCAACAGGATCGGAAAATGATCTCGAACTGTAATTTTATTCAACGGCCGGTAATCTACACACTTCCTCATGGTGTTGTCCTTTTTACGTACAGGGACAATCGCGGCAGCGTAAGGGGAATTACTGTGGCGAATAATGCAAGCTTCCAAGAGATAATCACAGATCTCACGCACCTCGATGCGTTAATGGTGCGACAGACGGCGGTGGCGGCAGAAAATCGGAGTTTGGCTAGTCAATTCTATTTTCATTTCATAGTTCAAGGGCTTAACTAAATCTGGGTCAACCTGTCCATATGCAGTGGAAATAATAGACGTCAAGTAGGCGATTTGCTCTTCCCGTAACTTGGGCTCTATGTCAAACTCTAAATCATTGACAGCGGATACCTCAATGGCATTTATGGCCATAAGTGCATCATTCAGTGTTTCTGGAGGTACAGCAGAAGTTTTTGGAAGGGGAGAATCAGACAATTCGGCAGATACAATCTCATTCTATCGCACGTCAGTATCGCTATCTCTTCCCTCAATATGTCAAAGGACTTCAAAACAGCAGTGGGTTTCATATTTACAAATTCAGTCGGTTTTATTCATAAGTAATATAGATTCTTTTTCATATTTCATTTTTTCCAATTTACAATGTCTAATATTAATTCTACATAGAGATCTCTGCCTATAATCATCGGCAGTTCGGTTGATTTGTTAAGCTAAACTTTAAACGTATGGGTGGTCTCCGTATTGCGGAGATGAACACTGCAATGGACTTGGCCCAAAGACCGAAGTTGGCTATTTCCTAACCAACGGCAGTTCAATTCACTGGGACTAAGACGGCAGTTGGGGGGACTTCAACCTCACGGATAAAACTCTTCGGACTGCCCGAGTCGAGAAGGGAAAACATAATTATAAATTTCCTATCTTGCACTTCATCACAAACAAAAGCAACACTCACCAAAAGCAACACTCACACAACACTGGCTCAATCTCTCTCTTCCATCATCAGGAGCGGCAGTGGTGGCGACGGCAGTCCCCATCCGAGACGGGCAGTTTTTATAAATGTGGCCCACTATGCCACACATGAAGCGGGAACTCGGCGTTTGGATCGGCTTTGGCATTGGCTTTCACGCTGACGCTTTGTTTGGAGGCCGCTGCCTGCAGACGGAAGCGCTCGTAGCGTTCCAGTAGGGGCTTCAATTCGGCCACCGTACGAGCTATGTACAGCATGCCGACCCGAGTGGAGTTGTCCCGCAGTCCATCGATGACCATGTCGACCAGCTCGTTCTCCGGAATCGGAGCATTCGGAAATCTCCTGCATTTCGATTGCGAATCTTAAGCACCATTCGCCTGCCTTGATGCGCCGGCTACGAAGAGCGTGGTACACCTCTTCGATGCTGCGCAGCGAGCGTCCAAACTCACGGAGGAGGATTGCTTTGAGCTATCTGTAGCTGTGCACCGATATCGGTGTGATTGAATGCTCTGCAATGCACACATTCTTTATTCATTTGTCCAATATTGAAATATATGCTAATGAGCCGCCAATTCCATGTTGTTGTCCAAAAAAATGGCATATAACAGTCACGAATGCAATGATCTGGCAACGAATGCCATATAAACAACACATCAGTCATTAAATGTATGGCACCACCACTGGTATATTAAAGCTATGTATATGTTATACAACACTATACGTCAGAGGTTTACATTGTATTGAAATGAATTCTTTTTATTAATTCGTTTTAAAACGCCTTTGGTTAATTAGTTAAATTCAAAATGAGCTTTCTTTTGGAAAAAGCCCCTTCTTTGGGCCACAACGAACATTTATCAAATAAAATGGGCAAAATTGGTTGATTCCTGAATGACTTATTAAATTACTTAAAAACGGCTTACAATTTTATTTATATAAATTTCCCGATCCTTAGTGTGTTTGTCCAACGTTTTTTTCCATTCCACGTCCACTTATTTTTTGCTCACTCGGCCAATTCCATTTTTTTTTTTTTTTTTCCATCCACTTATATACATACATATGTATGTACATGTAACCATATATACGTAAAACTTGTCACACACACATGCACATATATTCTCCACAGCTGTTTGTCAAGTCCGCGTAAAAGATAAAAAAAAAGGAAAAAAAAAAATTATTAAAGTGTTATAAAAGGAAAAAAAATAAATTAAAGTGTTCACCTCGGTTTCTTGTGTGTTAAACTATTTCAATGGCCTAATTATCCAATTAGTTTCCTCACGCGCCTATCCACATACCAGTGCACACACACTCAATATAAAAAATATAAGATAAATACGCTAAACTTGCAGGAATTTACAGCGGCACTCAATAGCTGCGAATGGGAACAGGATGAAGCAGAGGTTATGGCTCACCATCTCTCCAATATGGTCGGAGAGCATGCGATGCGGTCATGCAGTAATGTGGTGCATACACGAGGCACCACAAGTCTGTATATTGGTGGAACCAAAATATTAGTGAATTGCTGAAAAAATGTCTTGCAGCCAGGAGACGATACCAAAGGGCTAGACGCCGTGATGCTGAAAACTGGCCACAGCTGCTGCACGAATTTAGCTTGGCAAGGACGACATTAAAGTACACCATTTGGGCAACTAAGAGTGAAATTTTTCTAAGACTGTGCGACTCAGCAGAGCAAGACCCCTGCGGGACGGCGTATAAAATCGTCATAAGCGGAGCAACTCAGCTCTATAGTCACAGAATTATTCCCGCGTAGAGAAAACTCACTCGATAGTAGACGTCCCGCCACACCAGCAGCAGGAAGTTATGTGACTGACATGGCTGCAGCAAGCACTAAAGCCTCGTAAGGCACCAGGACCAGATGCCATCTGAGACCAGACTCATTTTTCGAGACATACAATAAATGTCTATATGAAGGAGTTTTCCCAGGATCTGGAAACGGCAAAAATTGGTTCTGATCTCGAAACCAGGGAAACCCACAGAGACGGCCTCATCGTACAAGCCCATCTGCCAGGTGGATACTAAGGGGGAAGTTCTAGAGGGTCTTACATGTACCCGGCTTCACAGAGCTATAAATGCCGGAGGGGACTTATCGTCCAATCAATTTGGCTTTCGCAAAGCCAAATCGACGGTCGAGGCCATTGGCAAGGTTGTCAGTATAGCCGCGGCAGCCATAGAAGATGGACGAAGAAGTACTGTCTGATTGTCACGCTAGATGTCAGCTTTCAATACTGCAGACTGGGGATGTATTTTGGATGCATTATACAACTTTGGAGTCCCAGAGTATCTACGCGCAATTATCTGGAGCTACTTCGAGGACAGGCAACTGTACAACGAACGTCCAATCAACATACTCGCTTTCTGCAGCGGCAAGGCTCCGTTCTGGGGCCGCTGTTGTGGAACATTATGTATGACGGGATCCTTCGCTTGAACCTGCCGGCTGCTTGCGAAACTGTTGGATATGCTGACAATTTCGCTCTGGCTCTAGTGGCAAAAGAAGTCGCGAAAGCAGAGGCGTTGGCGAACGAGGCGATCTTGCTCATCACAGAGTGGCTGCGTTCGGTGGGACTTCAACTCGCAGCGCAAAAAACGGAGCTTGTCCTAATAAGCAGCGGGTCGAGAAGCGGGCTATTCGGTACCTCGGAGTTTGGCTGGATACACGGCTATGCTTTCGAGAACATCTGTCATGTGTACGCAAAGGCTTTGGAGTGAGCGAGGTCATTATCGAGAATCTTTCTAAAAACACGCAGCCCCAGACAAGAAAAGAAGACTACTACTTTCTCCATCATTCTCCACGCGGCACGGGTATGGATAGAAGCAGTAAAGACTGAGAGCTATACCAGAGGTATCCGGGCAGCATATCGTCTCAGTACGCTCAGAGTATGTTGAGGGTTCAGGACCATCTCCGACGACGCCGCACTTGTTATTGCGGGAATGGTTCCGAACGAGCTACGGGTAGAGTAAGCATGACTAGTAGCATCTTCGCTCGAGAATAAGCCATCTAGGAGGGAGAAGGGCGCTGACGCTATACTTTATGCCGCGGGACTATTGTTATTGAATTGTTATGCAATTGGACTTTTAGACGTTCAGAATGAAAAAAAGCACTTCATAAACACAAAAAATGATCGGTAAATACAATGTAACCTTTGGAACAGGTCAAGTATGTACATACAAGTATACAAAAGTGTGTAGGTCGCTATGGAAGAGCGGGAAACCTCACACTTTTATAAGTTTGCAATGGGGTATAATGTGAATGAGATTTTTAATAATACTTATCAGGAATTCCGCCGATGCAAGCTGGAAGAGCGGAAGGATATCCGACTCGAAGGACCAATGTTCGTAGCGGGGCGGAAGGATCCAAATAGGTCACAAGTGGTTGCCGGGTGCCAATTTCTTTAGGGTAGAAATCCACATTAATTATCTGACAATTAGTTGGTTAAGTCAAGTTTGAAACCGCAATAAATTTTAGCCCCAGCTCCTCAGCCCCCATGTATCCCGGTATTTACTCACCTATGGGTGGTCGATATATTATATGGAATGCACAATGATTCACCAAATTCTCAGCACACTTTTTGGTCTGACATTTGGCCAATTAGACATGGTCTCAGTTTTTCCAAAGTTTCATCATCGAAGAGAAAATTTCAGATTTTTTACTTGTTTTTCTTCTACGTATTTTTAAATTTTACCTGCATGATTTTTTTCGTAACCAATATCATTCTCATACAATTGCTCTTTGATGAATTTGCGATTGCAATTGCAATACAGTGTCGATATGTGGACGAAGGACTGCCCGTAGGATTAACATACATATTGTGTTGAAATTGTTTGCCGCCAACGCCATAAAATATGCACAGTGTATGTGAAACAAGCATAGCGACATGACAGAGAAGGTGGGATCAATCCTCCAAAGGGCGTTGGACGCATAGAATGATTCCCGATGTATGTGCGTGGCTTGGTAGGCGTGCGATTAGCCGAACGCCGGAGGGCAGGGGTGGAGGTACGACAATAAAAACAACACGGCTGGTGTAAGCATTACCTGTTGGCCGTCCCGCAGCAGTTCTTGTCATTTTTTCTTGTATATTACTGTAGTGTACGTATTGTATTAATTTAGTACTTTTTATACTGTATGTTGCCCCCGTGTTATATGTTAATCAATTTGTTAAATAAATAGAAATAAAAAAAAAAAAAACTAACTAACTACAAACGTTAAATTATGATATTTCCAAATACAATTACACATATATCCATTTCGTTGCGGCGTTTATTTAAAAAAAAAACAAACGAAAGTATTGACTTTTATATAATTTGATCGAGTTTGCTAAATAACAATTTATTTACATTTTCGTTTGAACAACGCGCGTGCATACATACATACATATGCTCCTCTGTACTTACGCACGTACAGAAGAATGTAAAAATTTATATATAATAACATATTTTTTTATATTGATCGTTTTTTTTCTTTTTCACTTTTGTTGCACCATTCTTTTTGTTTATTTTGCTCTCCTCCTTTTTTTTTTTTTTTTTTTTAACCCAACTAATTAAAATACTTAAAAAAAAATTATAAAACAAAAAAAAAAACAAATATATAAAAAAAAAAAAACAAAATTTTTATAAATTGGGGGGCCACTTTTTTTCGGGCTATTGTTTGGAGGGGGGCCAGGGGTGTGCGCCAATTTCAAATTACATTATTTCCGATTCTTTTCTTTCGCATAAATATATATCTGTCCTCCATTTATAAACAAATATATATATATATGTCGGGACGTCGGTCGGGACGTCAGGGTTTCTCCTTTTTGTTTTTTTTTTTTTTTTTTTCTTGCTCGCCTCGCTCAAAATTTTTAGTGGAGGCTTTTTTTTTAATTTTTTTTTTTTTTTTTATTTTTTTTTTTCCTTTTTTTTTTTACTTTTCACTTATACCTTTTTCTGTACGGCTAGTTCCCAGGGGGGTTTCTTCACTGAGCTCTCTAGCCCGAGGCTCCCCCTTTATATAGGACCTGACCTGATGACAGATTGACCAATTTGTTTCTAAACATGTTGCCAAGGCAAAGATGATTGTCATCCTGCAAAGTCAACATTCCCAGCAATATTCCAGACGTCAGTCTGCAGCCGCTGCAAAGGAAATGCCAGGGCTACAATTGACATGCCTGTCAACTATCTAGTAGGCTTTGACTTATTAGTCACTTAATTGACACGGCCATCCTGACCTTTACACGTCCTCGTGTAATATTTTAATTTTTAACTTTAAACTTACCAAACGGAACTCGATCATTGTCTCTTTAGACGGATAACCAAACATCGTCGCTCCTAGACGGATAACCAAACATCGTCTCTCCTAGACGGAAAACAAAACATCGTCTTTCCTAGACGGATAACAAAACATGTTTCATCGTCTCTCCTAGACGGATAACCATTCTGCCATTCACACATCCTCGTGTAATGACCAAATATCAAGTTCAGAGACACATTTTGAGTAATATAAACTGAACTTAAGTTTTATTCTTAACCATACCATACAGAGTATCTTCTTCTTCTTCTTTTTTTTTTTTTTTTTTAACAAAATTCAAAAATTTACTTAAATTTTAACAAAACAATTAATCATTGTGCTTGCACTATGCGATTTCAACAAAATAACAAAGTATTTGCTTAACTTTCAAATGAACGTGTGCCAGAAAATGAATGTCCAATATATAAAAAATACAAATAAAACAAAATAATAAATGTTTAAGAATAAACATAGTGTTCATCTGAGCTGGCTTCACCAAATCAGATGCACTAAAGAAAACACAATACAACTGTACTCTTGTACCAAACAACTAACCTAGCATATGTCTAAAATTACAATCAGCCACACACGATGTGGGAAAAAACACCTGTCACTTCTAGACTTCTAACTAACCAAAAAGATCACAACGGCACGATGTCAAGTGGCCGACGCCGTGCCCAAAATAATAAATTTTCAACCCCCAAATACGTGGGTGTGAGTCTAGAATAAGATCTTCTAAGAACAATTGTTACCTCCTAGAGCCTAAGATAATCCTATATAAACTCCGTACTTTTGTAAATAAAATCATAATTCATATTTTGAATTCAAAGAATGAAGACTGGGTTATTTTCTCTTTCTCCGGGAATCCCTATTCATTTTGGTCCTTCGAGAGAAAAAGGAACTCTGTAGTTTTTCCCCGCCAGTGGTAAGAGACTCAGAGGGTAAATCAGCGCCTGTAAGTCTGAATTCTTATGCAATTGTAAATGCTAAGATCAGCTAAAGTGGTAAGAGACAGAGTATAATATAAAAGGCAAAATTTTGCTTAATAAATAAAAAGCGCGTGCGTCCGATTTTAAAGGCAGTTTTGGCTAGTGGAGCAACTGTAGTAATCTCGGCGGCGGGAGTTTTGTTGTGTTGTGGCGTATTCGAAGCCCTAATATCGAAAATAAAAAAAAATTATAAAATACAAATTAGTGTATATGTATACACAAATATAGTTGCAAGTAGGCAACCAGAAGCAGCAGAGCAACAAAATAGTTGCAGGGAAGAGACGACTGGAGGCGAGGCGAATCCTACCCATTGGCAGACAAACCAGCATCGGCGCCCCAGCAGCCTGTGCGAAGACCAGCACCGGTACCGTCTAGCACGACAAGCTATGACCCCGGAGCCAAGAGATCATCGGTAGACCAGCATCGGCGCCCCAACAGTTCTGCCAAGACAAACACCGCAACGCCTAGCGCGACAAGCTAGGCCCTGAATGCGGTAGGCCCGCTAGCGCTACAAAGATCGTCCAACACTAAACAAATAAACTCATCCTAAATTAAATTTTTAATTGTTTAAAAAAAAAACATTGTAAGAAATATTGTGAAATTGTGCAGAATTAAATCTGTCCGATAGCAGTATAGCCTGTAAAGCTATGTGAAACATTAGGGTAGGAAGATCACTGCGATGATCGAGTAGAAAAAAAAATATATATAAAATTTATTAAAGAAAAAGAAAATATAATTCATGATATTTTTAAGCAAGTTGCCAGGTCAATAGTAATATAAAAATAAATATACAAAAAATAAATTAATATTAAAAAAAAGAAAGCAATTTACTATAGACCATACAAAAATGTTCCCTACCAAAACTGAAAAATTGTTAGGGAAGCAACACGAGTTGCACAAAAGGTTAACGAAAATAGAAGAGTTAGATGCTAGTAAGTTAACTAGCAAGATTCTTAATGAAATAGCTGAGATTCAGAAGCAATGGATTAGTTACCATAACCAAATGATACAGAGTGGTGTAACCGAACACTACTATTTTACAGATGGAAAGTATGAGGAAGGTTTAGATATGGCAGCCAGATTATTAGCCAAAGGAGAGTCAAGCAGGCAGGGCACTGTCGATTCGGAAAACAGTGAAGCAGATGCAACGATGTTTGAAAAGTTGGATGATAGCAAAGGAGATTCGCGCGGGAATGCGACCTCCAGTAATACAGACGCTAATGATAACCAGGAGATATTTTTGGGTAGAGCCCGACAGCTCCAGGAATATTTGGATAGGGTAACCAAAGATTTACGTACTATAGATAATTCAACAGGCAATGAGACATGCATAATATATATTAATAAGATCAATTATTTATGGGAGAAAGTACAGGCGTGCCAGGGTTTGACAAAAAATGCCAAATTTAATAATGCTATTGATGATTTAGAATTCGATGTCCGGAATTCAGTATCAGCATTAGAAATGAAACTAAACAACAAGGAAAGTAAGATTGAGAATGTAACCGTGAGAGGCGAACTACCGGTGTTGCCGAAAATACAGGTACCCACATTTTCTGGGGAATCTAGAGAATGGGACCTGTTTGTAGAACTATTTGCGGAACTGATTGAAAAAAGAGAGGATTTAAGTCTTGCTCTTAAGTTCAATTATTTAAAATCCGCGTTAAAGGGCGAAGCAAAGAGCATGGTAGCCCATCTATTGTCAGGATCAACTGATAACTATAGTGCCGCTTGGGAATTGTTAACCAAGCGGTATGAAAATAATCGGAGGGTATTTTCCGAACAATTAAGTCGGATCGTTGATTTACCGATGATCAACAATGAATCCGCAAAAAGTATAAAAGGAGTGATTGAGATAATTAATGAGTCAATACACTTAATTCAAATTAAAGCAAATTTGTCCGATGAAGTTGACGTAATAGTCGCTCAACTCATACTTCGGAAATTTGACAGAGAGGCTCTACAATTATATGAGAGTCAAATTAGAAAAACAAGGCAAATTCAAATGCTATCTGATGTCATGGATTACTTGGAGCAAAGATATTGCTCGCTAAGTGCCATGAGCAAAGAAGAGAAAAAACCGCTAAAAACTGTGTTAAATTATGCGGAAGTCGAAGATAAATGTCCGATTTGCAAAATTGCCGGGCACAAAGCGTATAAGTGCTATATGTTTAAAGGTTTGACACCAACTGAAAGGTATGAAACAGCCAAAAAAGTGCAGCTTTGCATAAGATGCTTGAACCATTCAAGCAATAAGGTGTGCACTAATGAAATGGTCTGTTCATTGTGCAGTAAGAAACACCATACCTTACTCCATTTTGAAGAAAAACAGGAGAGAGTTAATACTTGTGTAACCGCAGAACCAGCACTGTTGGCCACAGCAGTAATACAAGTAAAAAATGTAAATGGAGGATATAAGACTCTAAGAGCCCTTAGTGATTGTGGTTCACAGAGCATATATTTTCTTAAAATAAAACGAACTCATTCCGAAAGAATTTCACTATTAATTAAAATAGAATCAACACCCATAACATAAGGAACTAAAAATCCAAAAAACCAGAAGCCATAAAAACCGACGGCTCACAAATTCTATTAATCGCAACCCACTGAAGAGCTGAAACTGAACATTTTTTCCAAAGACAAATCTAACAATCTACTAACATTAGACCTTCTAAAATATAAACCAAAACCAAACCTTGTGCAAATAAAACACCTCCACAGATTAGGGGTTAAGTTGCGTTTTAAGATTTGGCTTACTTTTTTAAAATTAATTGTTAATAACATAGCTTGTTAATAGCTTCTTCTGTCGACTGCTCTGCTAGTTGACGTGAATAAATAAATCATCGGAAATGTTCAATAGGTTTTTCTCTCTAGTTTCCTAATAGCAAGATATTAGGTATCTGAGCTGAGTGGTATTTATACTCTGGTATCACCAAATGACTAGTTCCTAAATCCTCTATTCAAATGAAACTCTCTTTCTTCATGAAACTAGTCCATTTAGTGGATGTAGATTTTCCCAAACTTTAGACTTCATACAAAAATTCTTTTAAAGTTCAATGATAAAAAAAGAAAGGCAAAGAAAGAAAGAAAAACTCGCAAGGATATACAAACTTTGCCGCGTCCGGTGGTTATGTATAATTATGATATGTCGGGACGTCAGGATTCTTGCTCGCCTCGCTCATATTTTCAACTGAAAATGTTCACTTAGTACTTTTTATTTCACTTAGACTTTTCACTTTTAGACTTTTTACTTTTCACTTGTACTTTTACTTTTCACTTATACCTTTTTCTGTACGGCTAGTTCCCAGGGGGGTTTCTTCACTGAGCTCTCTAGCCCGAGGCTCCCCTTTATATAGAACCTGACCTGATGACAGATTGACCAATTTGTTTCTAAACATGTTGCCAAGGCAAAGATGATTGTCATCCTGCAAAGTCAACATTCCCAGCAATATTCCAGACGTCAGTCTGCAGCCGCTGCAAAGGAAATGCCAGGGCTACAATTGACATGCCTGTCAACTATCTAGTAGGCTTTGACTTATTAGTCACTTAATTGACACGGCCATCCTGACCTTTACACGTCCTCGTGTAATATTTTAATTTTTAACTTTAAACTTACCAAACGGAACTCGATCATTGTCTCTTAGACGGATAACCAAACATCGTCGCTCCTAGACGGATAACCAAACATCGTCTCTCCTAGACGGATAACCATCGTCTCTCCTAGACGGATAACCAAACATCGTCCTCAGACGGAGCAACATCGTTTCCTAGACGGATAACAAACATCGTCTCTCCTAGACGGATAACCATTCTGCCATTCACATCCTCGTGTAATGACCAAATATCAGTTCACTTTTGAGTAATATAAACTGAACTTAAGTTTTATTCTTAACCATACCATACAGAGTATCTTCTTCTTCTTCTTTTTTTTTTTTTTTTTTTTTAACAAAATTCAAAAATTTACTTAAATTTTAACAAAACAATTAATCATTGTGCTTGCACTATGCGATTTCAACAAAATAACAAAGTATTTGCTTAACTTTCAAATGAACGTGTGCCAGAAAATGAATGTCCAATATATAAAAAATACAAATAAAACAAAATAATAAATTTAAATCATCGTCTCACTTGGACGGGACACTCTCAGTCTCAATTATATTCTCTGATAAGCTCTGATTTTCATTATCAATATCCAATTCATCAGGAATTTTACCATCTGGAATTCTTCTAGTGTTTTCATGACAGTATTTGTAAAGCCGTTTATTTGTTAGCGATTTTAACATATATCTGTCCCCTTCCAGGACTTCAGTAACCAAAAATGGGCCCTTGAATTTCGGGTCTAATTTCGTTTGGTGTCTCTCCTCGTTTCTTAGCAGAACATAGTCACCAACATTATGCCTTACAACCGTGGCCTTAGTTTTGTCAAAGCGTTGTTTATCATACTCAGCCAAACTCTTCATCTTATCACTGGCACAAGTCCGAACACTGTTCAAATCAATCTCGATTTCTGTGTCCACTGGTGGAATTAACCCTATCGGTCGAGCCTCTTTTCCTATCAACATTTCCAACGGGCTCGCTTCAGTTGCACGATTAACTGTGCAATTTAATGCAAGCTGAACCTCGCCAAGTGCATCTTGCCAGGATCTTTGGCTCGACTCGACAGCAGTTAGCAAATTTTTTGAGTGTACTCATAACACGCTCAGCCTGACCGTTTGCACGACTTGCCCCAGTTGCGATTAGATGAAGTTTTATATTTTGTGAGGAACAAAATTCAGAGAATCGAGAACTTGAAAAGCACCTTCCCTGCTAATTGTTGACTTCAATTTTCCTCTGGCCTTGATCAAATTTTTTCATTTCCTCCATGATGAAATGTCAAGAAATTCCACTGCTTGTGTGGACCAAAATTTCAAGACGCTTTTTTTTTTCTAGAGACGTGTTCTCTCACGATCTCGTCGATTATATCGATAACAGATATCGATAGACGTGTGGCGCCACCGTGTGAATCCGCGCTTTTTCCAATAAGCACGCGATTGCCTATTCGATAGTAGGCCAGAACTATCGACTACTAACTTTGAGGTTAATATTTAATTGCCACCGAATTGCAACAAATTATTAACCAATGAGTAACAAACAAACAATGCCCAACGTCCGGCTCGAAGGACCAAATTATCATGATGAATAAACTACTGTGTTTAGTATCTCATAAGAACTTAACTTTATTTTTACTGTAACTGTACTGAACTGTGTCTGCCACTGCTAGAACACGTCTTGATCGTTCGTTTGCTTGCTTATTACTAAATTTTCAATTCTTACGCATCTACGTAGGTCGTATAGGTTGTACAAGAGAGACAGAGACAGAGAATATCAGACTGGCGCCAGCAAATTCCAGAAAACTTATAAAATACAAAAACAAAAGCATTGTAAGATGTGCAAGATCATTCATGAGACTTAGAGTACGAAATATGTAGAAATATAAATGAAATGACAATTGGTTCCTCAACGGCTTACTCTTATTTTTACTGATTTTCGAATTTTATGGATTTCGCATTGTTGAATGAAATCTTAATTAATTATTTATAAAATATAAGAATCGACAAAAAAATCAGAGTATACATATATGTGATAAATCTTTAATTTCAAATATTAAGGGGTACAATTTATTTGTTTTCTAAACACTTTTAGGAAACTAAGTTGGCCGAAATACGGTCTACTGGATCGTAAATAATCATTTTCTGAATTAAGTCTATACCGTTAGCATCTAGATTTTTGAGTTGGTTGGTCAATTGATTTTTTGACCAACGAGTAAAAGTATTCTTATAATCGGGAAGGGAAGTGACGCCTGGCCAAATATCTTCAGTAGGTGTTTTTAGAATCATGTAATATTTAATAAAAAAAAAAATATTTTAATTTGATTGGACATAAAAAGCAGAAATAAAACAGATGATAAACTTAATCTAGAAGGGGTTTTTATTTTTACAAGCTCTGGCCTTAAGAACTTTTTGTTTCCGAATTCTAATTATATGTATTTAATTTTTTTTTAAAGGAATACTATGGAAAGAAGCATGCTTCACAAATATACATACAAATACAGAACGAACACACATTAATTTTTTTTTTATACAATTATATTGAATAAGAGTATTAAGAATGTGCATGTATGTAGGTGCATACTGCTGCTTACCGACTATATAATGCCATGTCCGTCCATGGGTCCGTCAGTTTGGATTATCTCTATCTATTACAAATTTAATTGCAGCTATTGTAGTCCAATTAAGGCTTCCAGCATGTCTTATCATTTTTACTCGTTATTGAGCTGCCCACTCCTGTCGGTATCACCTGGTAATAATGTCTCCAGAATGATACTAATTGTATTATCCGATTTGAGTTGAGTGCTGCAGTGAGTGACGTGATGCGGTTGACGCTTCGGTACCGAGGTCTCCTAAGGTGCGCGAAATAAGTATAATAACTGAACCGATTAATAAAATAAATTTATCCTGGAACTTTTTAAATTTACAAATATACTTCAGCCCATTAAAATCGAAAAAAGCTTAGGGCAAACATAGAAAAACATGAAACGAAATATTTTCAATCGAAATAAATAACTATGACAAATTTGTAATTTGTGTCTCAATATTAATTTCAATTGCGAGGGCGGAGGAGGGCGTGATATGGCGATAATGGCATCAAGCAGAATTCCTAACAGAACAACAGAATACCTACAAAGAGAAATTTGATCAATAGAAAAATGGTTGCACAAATGGAAAATCAAAGTTAACTTGCAAAGGTCTGTACAATCAACACACTCCTTAAGATGGGAAAATTGTCCAAAAGTCCTACTGAACAATAGTGAAATCCCCCAAAGTGATTCAATTAAATTTCTTGGAGTTTATCTTGATCGAAGGTATATACAGTATATACAAGCCTACATGCAAAATTTCAGCTTTGTAGCTTTTGCGGTCTAGGAGGAGATCGCGTCAATCCAGACGGTCGGACGGGGCAATTTGAACACGTCTCGTCATACTGAATATAATATACCTTATATGGTCGAAGATACTTCCTTCTATGCGTTGCACACTTCTGACAAAAATTAATATACTCTTTTTGCAAGAATATAACAAACAATCTTAAACCCCAAAAACAATAACAGGTGCGTTGCGTCTAGCCCAAAAACAACAACTTACTAGAATCACCCGATAGAAGTTCATTGAACTCAATTATCAGCAACGCAATGCTAGTCAAACCAAAATATATTTTCTTAAAATAAAACGAACTCATTCGAAAGAATTTCACTATTAATTAAAATAGAATCAACACCCATAACATAAGGAACTAAAAATCCAAAAAACCAGAAGACATAAAAACCGACGGCTCACAAATTCTATTAATCGCAACCCACTGAAGAGCTGAAACTGAACATTTTTTCCAAAGACAAATCTAACAATCTTTCTACTAACATTAGACCTTCTAAAATATAAACCAAAACCAAACCTTGTGCAAATAAAACACCTCCACAGATTAGGGTTCAGTTGCGTTTTAAGATTTGCTTACTTTTTTAAAATTAATTGTTAACAACATAGCTTGTTAATAGCTTCTTCTGTCGACTGCTCTGCTAGTTGACGTGAATAAATAAATCATCGGAAATGTTCATTTTTTCTCTCTAGTTTCCTAATAGCAAGATATTAGGTATCTGAGCTGAGTGGTATTTATACTCTGGTATCACCAAATGACTAGTTCCTAAATCCTCTATTCAAATGAAACTCTCTTTCTTCATGAAACTAGTCCATTTAGTGGATGTAGATTTTCCCAAACTTTAGACTTCATACAAAAATTCTTTTAAAGTTCAATGATAAAAAAAGAAAGGCAAAGAAAGAAAGAAAAACTCGCAAGGATATACAAACTTTGCCGCGTCCGGTGGTTATGTATAATTATGAAATGTCGGGACGTCAGGATTCTTGCTCGCCTCGCTCATATTTTCAACTGAAAATGTTCACTTAGTACTTTTATTTCACTTAGACTTTTCACTTTTAGACCTTTTTTACTTTTCACTTGTACTTTTACTTTTCACTTATACCTTTTTCTGTACGGCTAGTTCCCAGGGGGGTTTCTTCACTGAGCTCTCTAGCCCGAGGCTCCCCTTTATATAGGACCTGACCTGATGACAGATTGACCAATTTGTTTCTAAACATGTTGCCAAGGCAAAGATGATTGTCATCCTGCAAAGTCAACATTCCCAGCAATATTCCAGACGTCAGTCTGCAGCCGCTGCAAAGGTAATGCCAGGGCTACAATTGACATGCCTGTCAACTATCTAGTAGGCTTTGACTTATTAGTCACTTAATTGACACGGCCATCCTGACCTTTACACGTCCTCGTGTAATATTTTAATTTTTAACTTTAAACTTACCAAACGGAACTCGATTATCGTCTCTTAGACGGATAACCAAACATCGTCGCTCCTAGACGGATAACAAAACATCGTCTTTCCTAGACGGATAACCAAACATCGTCTCTCCTAGACGGATAACAAAACATCGTCTTTCCTAGACGGAGAACAAAACATCGTCTTTCCTAGACGGATAACCATCGTCTCTCCTAGACGGATAACCAAACATCGTCTCTCCTAGACGGAAAACAAAACATCGTCTTTCCTAGACGGATAACAAAACATCGTCTCTCCTAGACGGATAACCATTCTGCCATTCACACATCCTCGTGTAATGACCAAATATCAAGTTCAGAGACACATTTTGAGTAATATAAACTGAACTTAAGTTTTATTCTTAACCATACCATACAGAGTATCTTCTTCTTCTTTTTTTTTTTTTTTTTTTTTAACAAAATTCAAAAATTTACTTAAATTTTAACAAAACAATTAATCATTGTGCTTGCACTATGCGATTTCAACAAAATAACAAAGTATTTGCTTAACTTTCAAATGAACGTGTGCCAGAAAATGAATGTCCAATATATAAAAAATACAAATAAAACAAAATAATAAATTTAAATCATCGTCTCACTTGGACGGGACACTCTCAGTCTCAATTATATTCTCTGATAAGCTCTGATTTTCATTATCAATATCCAATTCATCAGGAATTTTACCATCTGGAATTCTTCTAGTGTTTTCATGACAGTATTTGTAAAGCCGTTTATTTGTTAGCGATTTTAACATATATCTGTCCCCTTCCAGGACTTCAGTAACCAAAAATGGGCCCTTGAATTTCGGGTCTAATTTCGTTTGGTGTCTCTCCTCGTTTCTTAGCAGAACATAGTCACCAACATTATGCCTTACAACCGTGGCCTTAGTTTTGTCAAAGCGTTGTTTATCATACTCAGCCAAACTCTTCATCTTATCACTGGCACAAGTCCGAACACTGTTCAAATCAATCTCGATTTCTGTGTCCACTGGTGGAATTAACCCTATCGGTCGAGCCTCTTTTCCTATCAACATTTCCAACGGGCTCGCTTCAGTTGCACGATTAACTGTGCAATTTAATGCAAGCTGAACCTCGCCAAGTGCATCTTGCCAGGATCTTTGGCTCGACTCGACAGCAGTTAGCAAATTTTTGAGTGTACTCATAACACGCTCAACCTGACCGTTTGCACGACTTGCCCCAGTTGCGATTAGATGAAGTTTTATATTTTGTGAGGAACAAAATTCAGAGAATCGAGAACTTGAAAAGCACCTTCCCTGCTAATTGTTGACTTCAATCTTCCTCTGGCCTTGATCAAAGTTTTCATTTCCTCCATGATGAAATGTCAAGAAATTCCACTGCTTGTGTGGACCAAAATTTCAAGACGCTTGTTTTTTCTAGAGACGTGTTCTCTCACGATCTCGTCGATTATATCGATAACAGATATCGATAGACGTGTGGCGCCACCGTGTGAATCCGCGCTTTTTCCAATAAGCACGCGATTGCCTATTCGATAGTAGGCCAGAACTATCGACTACTAACTTTGAGGTTAATATTTAATTGCCACCGAATTGCAACAAATTATTAACCAATGAGTAACAAACAAACAATGCCCAACGTCCGGCTCGAAGGACCAAATTATCATGATGAATAAACTACTGTGTTTAGTATCTCATAAGAACTTAACTTTATTTTTACTGTAACTGTACTGAACTGTGTCTGCCACTGCTAGAACACGTCTTGATCGTTCGTTTGCTTGCTTATTACTAAATTTTCAATTCTTACGCATCTACGTAGGTCGTATAGGTTGTACAAGAGAGACAGAGACAGAGAATATCAGACTGGCGCCAGCAAATTCCAGAAAACTTATAAAATACAAAAACAAAAGCATTGTAAGATGTGCAAGATCATTCATGAGACTTAGAGTACGAAATATGTAGAAATATAAATGAAATGACAATTGGTTCCTCAACAGCTTACTCTTATTTTTACTGATTTTCGAATTTTATGGATTTCGCATTGTTGAATGAAATCTTAATTAATTATTTATAAAATATAAGAATCGACAAAAAAATCAGAGTATACATATATGTGATAAATCTTTAATTTCAAATATTAAGGGGTACAATTTATTTGTTTTCTAAACACTTTTAGGAAACTAAGTTGGCCGAAATACGGTCTACTGGATCGTAAATAAACATTTTCTGAATTAAGTCTATACCGTTAGCATCTAGATTTTTGAGCTGGTTGGTCAATTGATTTTTTGACCAACGAGTAAAAAGTATTCTTATAATCGGGAAGGGAAGTGACGCCTGGCCAAATATCTTCAGTAGGTGTTTTTAGAATCATGTAATATTAATAAAAAAAAAAAATATTTTAATTTGATTTGGACATAAAAAGCAGAAATAAAACAGATGATAAACTTAATCTAGAAGGGGTTTTTATTTTTACAAGCTCTGGCCTTAAGAACTTTTTTGTTTCCGAATTCTAATTATATGTATGTAATTTTTTTTTAAAGGAATACTATGGAAAGAAGCATGCTTCACAAATATACATACAAATACAGAACGAACACACATTAATATACAATTATATTGAATAAGAGTATTAAGAATGTGCATGTATGTAGGTGCATACTGCTGCTTACCGACTTTATATAGCCATGTCCGTCCGTGGGTCCGTCCGTTTGGATTATCTCTATCTATTACAAATTTAATTGCAGCTATTTTAGTCCAATTAAGGCTTCCAGCATGTCTTATCATTTTTACTCGTTAATGAGCTGCCCGCTCCTGTCGGTATCACCTGGTAATAATGTCTCCAGAATGATACTAATTGTATTATCCGATTTGAGTTGAGTGCTGCAGTGAGTGACGTGATGCGGTTGACGCTTCGGTACCGAGGTCTCCTAAGGTGCGCGAAATAAGTATAATAACTGAACCGATTAATAAAATAAATTTATCCTGGAACTTTTTAAATTTACAAATATACTTCAGCCCATTAAAATCGAAAAAAGCTTAGGGCAAACATAGAAAAACATGAAACGAAATATTTTCAATCGAAATAAATAACTATGACAAATTTGTAATTTGTGTCTCAATATTAATTTCAATTGCGAGGGCGGAGGAGGGCGTGATATGGCGATAATGGCATCAAGCAGAATTCCTAACAGAACAACAGAATACCTACAAAGAGAAATTTGATCAATAGAAAAATGGTTGCACAAATGGAAAATCAAAGTTAACTTGCAAAGGTCTGTACAATCAACACACTCCTTAAGATGGGAAAATTGTCCAAAAGTCCTACTGAACAATAGTGAAATCCCCCAAAGTGATTCAATTAAATTTCTTGGAGTTTATCTTGATCGAAGGTATATACAGTATATACAAGCCTACATGCAAAATTTCAGCTTTGTAGCTTTTGCGGTCTAGGAGGAGATCGCGTCAATCCAGACGGTCGGACGGGGCAATTTGAACACGTCTCGTCATACTGAATATAATATACCTTATATGGTCGAAGATACTTCCTTCTATGCGTTGCACACTTCTGACAAAAATTAATATACTCTTTTTGCAAGAATATAACAAACAATCTTAAACCCCAAAAACAATAACAGGTGCGTTGCGTCTAGCCCAAAAACAACTTACTAGAATCACCCGATAGAAGTTCATTGAACTCAATTATCAGCAACGCAATGCTAGTCAAACCAAAATATATTTTCTTAAAATAAAACGAACTCATTCGAAAGAATTTCACTATTAATTAAAATAGAATCAACACCCATAACATAAGGAACTAAAAATCCAAAAAACCAGAAGACATAAAAACCGACGGCTCACAAATTCTATTAATCGCAACCCACTGAAGAGCTGAAACTGAACATTTTTTCCAAAGACAAATCTAACAATCTTTCTACTAACATTAGACCTTCTAAAATATAAACCAAAACCAAACCTTCTCTCTAGTTTCCTAATAGCAAGATATTAGGTATCTGAGCTGAGTGGTATTTATACTCTGGTATCACCAAATGACAAGTTCCTAAATCCTCTATTCAAATGAAACTCTCTTTCTTCATGAAACTAGTCCATTTAGTGGATGTAGATTTTCCCAAACTTTAGACTTCATACAAAAATTCTTTTAAAGTTCAATGATAAAAAAAGAAAGGCAAAGAAAGAAAGAAAAACTCGCAAGGATATACAAACTTTGCCGCGTCCGGTGGTTATGTATAATTATGAAATGTCGGGACGTCAGGATTCTTGCTCGCCTCGTTCATATTTTCAACTGAAAATGTTCACTCAGTACTTTTTATTTCACTTAGACTTTTCACTTTTAGACTTTTTACTTTTCACTTGTACTTTTACTTTTCACTTATACCTTTTTCTGTACGGCTAGTTCCCAGGGGGGTTTCTTCACTGAGCTCTCTAGCCCGAGGCTCCCCTTTATATAGGACCTGACCTGATGACAGATTGACCAATTTGTTTCTAAACATGTTGCCAAGGCAAAGATGATTGTCATCCTGCAAAGTCAACATTCCCAGCAATATTCCAGACGTCAGTCTGCAGCCGCTGCAAAGGTAATGCCAGGGCTACAATTGACATGCCTGTCAACTATCTAGTAGGCTTTGACTTATTAGTCACTTAATTGACACGGCCATCCTGACCTTTACACGTCCTCGTGTAATATTTTAATTTTTAACTTTAAACTTACCAAACGGAACTCGATTATCGTCTCTTAGACGGATAACCAAACATCGTCGCTCCTAGACGGATAACAAAACATCGTCTTTCCTAGACGGATAACCATCGTCTCTCCTAGACGGATAACAAAACATCGTCTCCTCGGATAACAAAACGTCTTTCCTAGACGGAGAACAAAACATCGTCTTTCCTAGACGGATAACCATCGTCTCTCCTAGACGGATAACCAAACATCGTCTCTCCTAGACGGAAAACAAAACGTCGTCTTTCCTAGCGGAAACAAACGTTCTCCTAGACGGATAACCATTCTGCCATTCACACATCCTCGTGTAATGACCAAATATCAAGTTCAGAGACACATTTTGAGTAATATAAACTGAACTTAAGTTTTATTCTTAACCATACCATACAGAGTATCTTCTTCTTCTTTTTTTTTTTTTTTTTTTAACAAAATTCAAAAATTTACGTAAATTTTAACAAAACAATTAATCATTGTTGCACTATGCGATTTCAACAAAATAACAAAGTATTTGCTTAACTTTCAAATGAACGTGTGCCAGAAAATGAATGTCCAATATATAAAAAATACAAATAAAACAAAATAATAAATTTAAATCATCGTCTCACTTGGACGGGACACTCTCAGTCTCAATTATATTCTCTGATAAGCTCTGATTTTCATTATCAATATCCAATTCATCAGGAATTTTACCATCTGGAATTCTTCTAGTGTTTTCATGACAGTATTTGTAAAGCCGTTTATTTGTTAGCGATTTTAACATATATCTGTCCCCTTCCAGGACTTCAGTAACCAAAAATGGGCCCTTGAATTTCGGGTCTAATTTCGTTTGGTGTCTCTCCTCGTTTCTTAGCAGAACATAGTCACCAACATTATGCCTTACAACCGTGGCCTTAGTTTTGTCAAAGCGTTGTTTATCATACTCAGCCAAACTCTTCATCTTATCACTGGCACAAGTCCGAACACTGTTCAAATCAATCTCGATTTCTGTGTCCACTGGTGGAATTAACCCTATCGGTCGAGCCTCTTTTCCTATCAACATTTCCAACGGGCTCGCTTCAGTTGCACGATTAACTGTGCAATTTAATGCAAGCTGAACCTCGCCAAGTGCATCTTGCCAGGATCTTTGGCTCGACTCGACAGCAGTTAGCAAATTTTTGAGTGTACTCATAACACGCTCAACCTGACCGTTTGCACGACTTGCCCCAGTTGGTTAGATGAGTTTTTTATTTTGTGAGGATCAAAATTCAGAGAATCGAGAACTTGAAAAGCACCTTCCATGGTCAGCTATGATACGATTTGGTATCCCGAAAAGGGAAAACGGGGCCTTTAAAGCCCCAACGCAGCTTTCTGTGTCTATTTTAAGGGTGTGATAAAGGTGTACAAATTTCGTGAAGCCATCAATCTGAACGATGACATATTCTTTTGGGCCCCTTTTCCCCCCCATTTTTGCGGAAATCTTTACAAGTAATGCAGTTATTTACAAACTTGCGAACATATTTATTCATGTTATGAAACCAATAATACTAATATTGTGATTTGGTAGACCTTGTGTACTTGATTTATCACGGACCATCTAAACGTTCGTGGCACCACCGGTAGACAACGTGTTCTACTGTTTCTTTGAATCTTGCGATGTAAGATACCTTTCCTTAAATCATAGGATTTAATTAAATCGTCTTGTTGATCGTTAGAATTGAGCTTGCGAACTATTTCTACAATCTCTGGATCTAATTTCTGCTCCGTAAGAAGCTACTCGCTTGAAATCTCAGCTAAGTTTATTCGCTTCTCGGTGATTTTTTCTAACACAAGTTGTGGCTTTGAAGGAACTAGATTCCTGGAAAAGAAGTCTGCATGAGCCATCTGTTTTCCCTCTCTATATTGGATATCAAAATCGAATGATTGCAGATAGGCCCACCAGCGATGAACTCTTGGTGTTAAGTCTATCTTTGTCCGTGAAGTTTTAAGCGAATTACAATCAGTATATATCACAAACTTTCGCCCAAGCAGATAATGACGAAAGTATTTACGTCATTAATACGGTGTAGGAGTATTGCACCATATCCACATGAACTGGCGTCAGTGTGTAACTCAATGGGGTATTGTGGGTCAAAAATTACCAAAACAGGTTCGTTTGTAAGGACAGTTACTATTTTTTTCGAACATTCTCGAGTTCAACATCCCAGACAATACTTCCTTTTCCCGACGTAAGAGAATAGAGATGGCTTCATTATTTTGGCAAAATAGGGTACAAACTTGCGAAAGTAGGAAGCCAGACCAATAAACTGTCGCAAACTGGAAACAGTCTGCGGAGGTGGTAATAAACTTAATGCAGTAATCTTCTGTGAGTTTGGCCTAATCTCGCCTGCTTTCACTTCGAAGCCCAAATACTGTACCGTTGTTTTCAGAAACGAACGGAAGGCGCATTTTTGAGTCCGAAAGGTATTGTAAGAAATTCGTATTGGCCAACCGAGTCACAAATGCAGTATATTCAACGGAATCGGGGTGAATTGCAATTTGGTGAAAACCACTAGCCATATCTAAACAAGTAAAGTAATACGAACCCCGCAACCTATCAATCTGATCACTAATGAGCGGCAAGGGGTATTTGTCAGCAACGGTATTTGAGTTTAATTCTCGGTAGTCAATACATAAACGATCGGACCATTTTTCTTTTTTACAAGCAACATAGGACTGGCATACGGAGAACAACTTGGAAAAATTATACATATATATTTATTTATAAATATGGACAGTTATATATATATATGGGCAAACTAATGGCCGGAAAAAATTATATATATATATTTGTTTATAAATGTGGACAGATATATATTTATGCGAAAGAAAAGAATCGGAAATAATGTAATTTGAAATTGGCGCACTCGAGCCGCCTATCGATATCACGACTCGACTCACGTGTCACCACTACTCCGAAAACAGATGCCGGCCACTGTATATGTATTTGGTTTTTTGATTGTGTTATAATAATTTTTTGTGGTGTGTTGATTAATTGTGTTATAATAATTTTATGTGGTTGTGCGGAGAGCCAAATAAACAAAACGAACGCTTTAACACACCGCGAGTGTTGTGCGCGAAAAGAAAAGAAAAAACGATCAGTGCATTTAGACAAATGCCTTGATATACATACATATGTACATACTTCTGTACATGCGTAAGTACACAGGAACGTATATGTATGTATGTATGCACGCGCGTTGTTCAAACGAAAATGTAAGTAAATTGTTATTTAGCAAACTCGATCAAATTATGAGAAATTCAATACATTTGTTGTTTTTTTTATACCCTTGCAGAGGGTATTATAAAATTGGTCAGATGTTTGTAACGCACAGAAGGAGACGTTTCCGACCACATAAAGTATATATATTCTTGATCAGCATGAGAAGCTGAGTCGATATAGCCATGTCCGTCTGTCCGTCCGTCCGTCCGTCCGTCCGTCCGTCTGTGCAAATCAACTTCACGCTGCCATCTTAAGAGCTATCGGAATGAAATTTCATATTTGAGCTACTTTTAGCCGGGAGATAATAGAGTATGAAAATTGTCAGGATCGGACTACTATATCATATAGCTCTAGAACAAAAATTTTTGCAAAAATTGGAGTATCGCCATGAAATTTACCAATATAATAGAATTTGATATAAAATCTCAGATCCCAAAATTTGAGTTTGATCGGATAAATAGAACACAAGTTACAGTCAATTCAAATCGGTTCTACGTCATCAGCAAATCAAACAGAGCACATGCATACGCACACACAGACGTAGCGCTACACGTATGTATGTATGTGTATGCGTGTTGTGCCTTGCTTAAAATTTGTAGTAAAAAGAGAAATAATTTGAATGTTTTGTTTGTGTGTTGATGAATTGAGTTGCAAGGAAAGAAATTTCAAAATGTAAAAAAAATTATTGCCAAGGACTGCAGGGGTATATAAACTTCGGCATTGCCGAAGTTAGCTTCTTTGATATTTTTTAAATAAACGCCGCAACGAAATGGATTATGTGTATGCACATATGTATGTGCGTACATCAACGTATGACGATGTATGTAAGTATGTTTTTTTTTTTTTAATTCTATTTATTTAACAAATTGATTAACATATAACACGGGGGCAACATACAGTATACGAACTAAATATTAAGATACAATACGTACACTACAGTAATATACAAGAAAAAAATGACAAGAACTGCTGCGGGACGGCCAACAGGTAATGCTTACACCAGCCGTGTTGTTTTTATTGTCGTACCTCCACCCCTGCCCTCCGGCGTTCGGCTAATCGCACGCCTACCAAGCCACGCACATACATCGGGAATCATTCTATGCGTCCAACGCCCTTTGGAGGATTGATCCCACCTTCTCTGTCATGTCGCTATGCTTGTTTCACATACACTGTGCATATTTTATGGCGTTGGCGGGCAAACAATTTCAACACAATATGTATGTTTATCCTACGGGCAGTCCTTCGTCCACATATCGACACTGTATTGCAATTGCAATCGCAAATTCATCAAAGAGCAAGTGTATGAGAATGATATTGGTTACGAAAAATCATGCAGGTAAAATTTAAAAATACGTAGAAGAAAAACATGTAAAAAATCTGAAATTTTCTCTTCGATGATGAAACTTTGGAAAAACTGAGACCATGTCTAATTGGCCAAATGTCAGACCAAAAAGTGTGCTGAGAATTTGGTGAATCATTGTGCATTCCATATAATATATCGACCACCCATAGGTGAGTAAATACCGGGATACATGGGGGCTGAGGAGCTGGGGCTAAAATTTATTGCGGTTTCAAACTTGACTTAACCAACTAATTGTCAGATAATTAATGTGGATTTCTACCCTAAAGAAATTGGCACCCGCCAACCACTTGTGACCTATTTGGATCCTTCCGCCCCGCTACGAACATTGGTCCTTCGAGTCGGATATCCTTCCGCTCTTCCAGCTTGCATCGGCGGAATTCCTGATAAGTATTATTAAAAATCTCATTCACATTATACCCCATTGCAAACTTATAAAAGTGTGAGGTTTCCCGCTCTTCCATAGCGACCTACACACTTTTGTATACTTGTATGTACATACTTGACCTGTTCCAAAGGTTACATTGTATTTACCGATCATTTTTTGTGTTTATGAAGTGCTTTTTTCATTCTGAACGTCTAAAAAGTCCAATTGCATAACAATTCAATAACAATAGTCCCGCGGCATAAAGTATAGCGTCAGCGCCCTTCTCCCTCCTAGATGGCTTATTCTCGAGCGAAGATGCTACTAGTCATGCTTACTCTACCCGTAGCTCGATCGGAACCATTCCCGCAATAACAAGTGCGGCGTCGTCGGAGATGGTCCTGAACCCTCAACATACTCTGAGCGTACTGAGACGATATGCTGCCCGGATACCTCTGGTATAGCTCTCAGTCTTTACTGCTTCTATCCATACCCGTGCCGCGTGGAGAATGATGGAGAGAGTAGTAGTCTTCTTTCTTGTCTGGGGCTGCGTGTTTTTAGAAAGATTCTCGATAATGACCTCGCTCACTCCAAAGCCTTTGCGTACACATGACAGATGTTCTCGAAAGCATAGCCGTGTATCCAGCCAAACTCCGAGGTACCGAATAGCCCGCTTCTCGACCCGCTGCTTATTAGGACAAGCTCCGTTTTTTGCGCTGCGAGTTGAAGTCCCACCGAACGCAGCCACTCTGTGATGAGCAAGATCGCCTCGTTCGCCAACGCCTCTGCTTTCGCGACTTCTTTTGCCACTAGAGCCAGAGCGAAATTGTCAGCATATCCAACAGTTTCGCAAGCAGCCGGCAGGTTCAAGCGAAGGATCCCGTCATACATAATGTTCCACAACAGCGGCCCCAGAACGGAGCCTTGCCGCTGCAGAAAGCGAGTATGTTGATTGGACGTTCGTTGTACAGTTGCCTGTCCTCGAAGTAGCTCCAGATAATTGCGCGTAGATACTCTGGGACTCCAAAGTTGTATAATGCATCCAAAATACATCCCCAGTCTGCAGTATTGAAAGCTGACATCTAGCGTGACAATCAGACAGTACTTCTTCGTCCATCTTCTATGGCTGCCGCGGCTATACTGACAACCTTGCCAATGGCCTCGACCGTCGATTTGGCTTTGCGAAAGCCAAATTGATTGGACGATAAGTCCCCTCCGGCATTTATAGCTCTGTGAAGCCGGGTACATGTAAGACCCTCTAGAACTTCCCCCATAGTATCCACCTGGCAGATGGGCTTGTACGATGAGGCCATCTCTGTGGGTTTCCCTGGTTTCGAGATCAGAACCAATTTTTGCCGTTTCCAGATCCTGGGAAAACTCCTTCATATAGACATTTATTGTATGTCTCGAAAAATGAGTCTGGTCTCAGATGGCATCTGGTCCTGGTGCCTTACGAGGCTTTAGCGCTTGCTGCAGCCATGTCAGTCACATAACTTCCTGCTGCTGGTGTGGCGGGACGTCTACTATCGAGTGAGTTTTCTCTACGCGGGAATAATTCTGTGACTATAGAGCTGAGTTGCTCCGCTTATGACGATTTTATACGCCGTCCCGCAGGGGTCTTGCTCTGCTGAGTCGCACAGTCTTAGAAAAATTTCACTCTTAGTTGCCCAAATGGTGTACTTTAATGTCATCCTTGCCAAGCTAAATTCACTAATATTTTGGTTCCACCATATACAGACTTGTGGTGCCTCGTGTATGCACCACATTACTGCATGACCGCATCGCATGCTCTCTCGACCATATTGGAGAGATGGTGAGCCATAACCTCTGCTTCATCCTGTTCCCATTCGCAGCTATTGAGTGCCGCTGTAAATTCCTGCAAGTTAAGCGTATTTATCTTATATTTTTTATATTGAGTGTGTGTGCACTGGTATGTGGATAGGCGCGTGAGGAAACTAATTGGATAATTAGGCTAATTAGGAAATAGTTTAACACACAAGAAACCGAGGTGAACACTTTAATTTATTTTTTTCCTTTTATAACACTTTAATAATTTTTTTTTCCTTTTTTTTATCTTTTACGCGGACTTGACAAACAGCTGTGGAGAATATATGTGCATGTGTGTGTGACAAGTTTTACGTATATATGGTTACATGTACATACATATGTATGTATATAAGTGGATGGAAAAAAAATAAAAAATGGAATTGGCCGAGTGAGCAAAAAATAAGTGGACGTGGAATGGAAAATAACGTTGGACAAACACACTAAGGATCTGGAAATTTATATAAATAAAACTGTAAGCCGTTTTTAAGTAATTTAATAAGTCATTCAGGAATCAACCAATTTTGCCCATTTTATTTGATAAATGTTCGTTGTGGCCCAAAGATGGGGCTTTTTCCAAAAGAAAGCTCATTTTGAATTTAACTAATTAACCAAAGGCGTTTTAAAACGAATTAATAAAAAGAATTCATTTCAATACAATGTAAACCTCTGACGTATAGTGTTGTATAACATATACATAGCTTTAATATACCAGTGGTGGTGCCATACATTTAATGACTGATGTGTTGTTTATATGGCATTCGTTGCCAGATCATTGCATTCGTGACTGTTATATGCCATTTTTTTGACAACAACATGGAATTGGCGGCTCATTAGCATATATTTCAATATTGGACAAATGAATAAAGAATGTGTGCATTGCAGAGCATTCAAATTTATTAACGAAACGCCTGTCATGTGCTGTGCTTCTGGAAAAGTTAAATTGCCTGCATTAGAACCTCCACCAGACCCTTTGCGCTCATTAATTTATGGCAATTCACAAGCGTCAAAGGAGTTTTTGAAGAATATTCAAAAGTACAATTCGTGCTTTCAAATGACATCTTTTGGGGCTACAAATATTATAAGAGACGGATTTATGCCGACCTTTAAGGTAATTACTTCTTAGTTCTTACTATGCAATTTGATTTATGAGAAAAAAAAATTCCAGATTCAAGGTCAGATATAACATAGGGTCACTGTTGCCACAGATTTTTCCATCAGCACAATGAATTGGTCATATTATTCAAGAATGCACTGGATCAGATGCCAACCGATGACCATAAAATCATAATACGTGCTGACAGAACACCACTCGGACAACATGCCAGCCGATTTAATGCACCAACAATCGATGGCTTTAGCACGTTACCAAACAACTTTTGCCTAATGTTGCCATCAAAAGAAGAACTAATTGATCACGTGTTTCCAAACATAGTTCAAAACTATACAAATCAGGATTGGCTGATGGAACGCGCAATCTAGCAATGAATGAAATAAGTGATCAAATAAAACATAAATTACCATGTGACATAATATCATACAAGTCAATTGATACTGCTACAACAAAAGAAGACGCAGTAAATTATCCTCTTTGGAGCTACCCGGTATGCCACCAGATATTTTAAAATTGAAAGTGGGTTCCTCAATCATATTATTAAGAAATATCAATGCACCAAAGTTTTGCAATGGGACAAGACTTTGTATAAAAAAAATTAATGCCTAATTTAATCGAAGTAAAGAAAGAGGAGAAGTTGTATTAATACCAAGGATTCCATTGATATCAACTGACATGCCATTCGAATTGAAGACGTTTCAATTCAAACTCTTCAAGTGTGTGGGGTAAATTTAGAAGAGCCGTGCTTTTCTCACGGACAATAATACGTGACATGTTCCTGTCTGGGAGCATCAAATAATTTGTTTATTTAACAAAACAAAAAATATTGTGTACTCAATAGTATTAAACTAAGTTAAGTGCGTAGCAAAAAATTTGAAAATTGCCACGTCGAACATTTAATGGGCCAGCTAGTACCATATAATATATATATCACACTTTTATTAGTATGTAGGGCGAATGCAATGTGAATAAAAATGTTGTACTTATCAGGAATTCCGCCAATGCAAGCTGGAGGAGCGGAAGGATATCCGGCTCGAAGGCCCCATGTTCGTGGAGGGGCGAAACGATTTGCTGCGATACAACTTTGACGGGTACCAATTTCTTCTGGGTCTGGTAACTCACCAAACTTGTAGTGAAATTAAAACACGCGAGAACTTCGTTTAAATTAATGATGGTTTATTGAATTCACAAAGTTTATTGAATTCCCGACACACACGAAATGGTTCAGTTTGAAAAAGTGACAATGGGCAAAAAAATTTAAAAAGAACAGGAATTCGGATGAAAAGCTCGTACTCAATTAATATGGCGATCCCCATCAGAAAATCAAGTCACGCCCCCAGAGTGACCATAGCCGCCGAGGATCAAAAAACCCTCCTTACTCCTCACTGCTCTTCGCCGTCACACCCAGTGGCGGTAACAGGTACAAATAAAATGTTTCAGTTTAAAAGAATTTTATCTGACTATGAAATTAATTTATTTTATGTATTCAAAATTGAAATCAAGAAAAATTTCAAATTGATATTAACAAAGATCGTAGTATAGTTAAGAAATATAATTTTTTAAATAAATATTTGCTGATATGGTAAAATGATAGGGTAAATGTCGAACGCCTTTGGTATTTTGTTTTGCTTCCGTCCATGTGGGAAAAATGCAATACTCCAACTTCATGTACTTACTTACCATCAAGAAAAAGAAACGATGTTTGCTTGGCTGTTTGCGAGTTACGATTTGGTAGCTAAGAAGGGAAAAAACTCAAAATAAATGTTGACAGCTGTGATTTGTAAATTCATCTGCGATTTGTAAATTTTATATTACAATTTCACTTTCTTAAATGGCAAAAGGGGAAATGTTTGTTCGTTATTCGTGTGTGCATAAATAAATAAATTACTGATTAGGCAAAGGCGCATAAATTTTCCTTATTCCTTTCATATTTATGGGCAATGGTTTTGAGTTATGTACGATTTTAAAGAGTTAAGAAGTTGCTTTTTCCATATTCAATTGAGATTTATTGCGGTAACACCGCAAGAAAATTTTATACGACATATGCTTCGCATATCCCTCCTCTTTTCCATCCAAAAACAAAACCCATTCTTATCCCCACCTCTTGCATTCTAGAAATGAAGTTGTAAATGTGAAGCAGTTAATTTACCTTGAAGATGGAAAGGGAGGAGTTTGTTTGGCTTGAAAGTAAGGAAAAGAAGAAGAGATAGAGAAAACCGCATATAATGAAAACTTTCCAAGGGTCATATGAAAGGTTGTGTTGGCTAACGGCTGCGCCCTTGCGGAGCCCCAAACTGCTCGCTTTGTATGTATGTATATAAAGGTCTTGAATTTAAACAAGACTCAATTTGCGCCAACGTAGTTGCCATTTCCTCAAATGTTAAAACTTGTTCTCCGAGAGATCTCTCAACAACCGACAGCGAATCCTGATCAATAGCATTACAAGGCCATTCGATGTCCGATCCTTGTAACCATGATGGCCCATGCCACCATAATTCACACGATGCCAACTTGGTTGCACTCATGCCACGGCTTAGATAATCTGCAGGGTTATCTTTCGATGCGACGTGTCTCCATTGCCTTTCGTCTGAGATTTCCAGGATTTTGTTTATTCGATTGGACACAAATACTTTCCAGTTGGCAGCTCCACCACGGATCCAACTGATGGTTATCATAGAATCTGACCAAAAAATAGTGTTCGAATAATTAATGTTAATTCTTAGATTCTCCCTTAGATACTTTCCCTTTGACAATAACAACTCTGTGTGATACTTATCCTCTCCAATTGGGAAGCGTAAGTAAGCCGTAGCTCCATATGCCCATGACGACGCATCGCAAAACAGGTGCAGTTCAGCCACACCACCCGCTAGCCCCCATGTAACATGCCGTGGTATTCGTATAGTTACTATGTTTGGTAACTCCTTCACGAATTTCTCCCATTCTCTCTTAATAGTGTCCGGTAGTGTGCTATCCCAGCCAATTTTCTCCTTCCATAGATGCTGCATGAGAATTTTGGCAGTAATAATTATCGGACTAAGCCATCCCATGGGATCAAACAGTCGTGCAATTGCTGATAGTATTTTCCTCTTTGTAGGTGAGCTCGTTGGTGGAACGACATTCAAAGCAAAAGTGCGAATAGTATCATTACCTTCTACGTGCAACAATCCGCTTGATTCTCGATTCTCAACTGGTATGTTCTCTAAGAGCTTTGGGCAATTACTCGCCCACTTCCTTAGTTCAAATGTACCACTACGAAGCATTCCAATCACTTGGTTCTTGACATCCTCCGTCTCTGCAATACTTTCGCCACCAGACAGTATGTCATCTACATACATTTGATGATTCACAACATTCACCGCCAGTGGATACTTCTCGCTTTCATCCATAGCTAATTGTTTCATAACTCTCATGGCTAAATAAGGTGCGAAACTAGTTCCAAACATTACCGTTGTGCAGGCATATTCTGCCACATGATCCCTAGTGTCCGGATTCCATAGAATACGTTGAGTACCAACGCGCGTCGTCAAGTGGAACATTAATACATCTGTACATTTTTTCAATATCCGCCATAAATACCCATTTTAGCCCTCGCCAATTGAGAATGATTCCTTGAAGATGTACGTGCAATTTTGGACCAATTGCTAGAATCTCATTAAGTGATTTCCCATTACTCGTCTTGCTCGATCCATCGAAGACAACTCGTACCTTCGTAGTTGATGACGATTCCTTTATGACTGGGTGATGCGGTAGGTAACAATGATCGACTCCCCCCAATGCAGGATTGCCCATCTTATCCGTGACGTCACACGTTCCATTTGACCCAGCTCCAGATATTCATTTATCGTGCCAACATAAGCGTTCTTCAAACTCGCATCGCTCCGCAACCGTCTGTCCAGAGAATGTAATCGTTTTAAAGCGCCTTTATATGATTCTCCAATTACCATTGATTTGTCCAAGTAAGTAAGAAAAGGAAGACGAACAACATATTTCCCAGACGGCATTCGGCTATGTGTCTTAACGAAGAAATCTTCGCACCAGTTATCCTCTACTGAAAGCCCACGTGGCTCTTCGTCGAATTGTTCTAGCTCCCAGAACTTACATAACAATTGTTCAAGTATCTCATCAGCTTCCTTCTTACGGACAGTTATGGTGTAGGACGATCTGCTACCAGCTTCTTGATTCGTTTTCCCTGATACAATGTATCCCAAATGCGTATTTTGCGCCAGAGGCATACCACGTATTCCTCGATGCACTTCTCCTAACATCAGCTCATCGTAGATATCATTTCCCAGCAAATTATCAACTCCTTGTGGACTGAAAAAGTTAGTCTCGGCCAACGGTAAGCGCTTCAGTAATCGAATGTGAGCCTGTTTGCGCGGTAAACGTACCTTCTGAGCTGCATTCTCTGAAATGAACGAAACTTGTGAACCTTGATTCAAAAACTCTCTAAACTGTAAGCGATAGCCTTCTATCGACTCTACCCACACCATTACTGTTGGTAATAAAACCTCGTCTTTATGCCTTACCGCAGTTTCTGTTGTACTCTTTCCCTTCTTTAGTGTGCCAAGTGACCTCTCTCATCTTGACTTGTCTACATGAAGTTTACATTTTTCAGAATTTACCGCACTGTCACATGCATCTATTCGGTGATATGATCTAAGGCATATAAAACACAGTCGATGCCTAACTACACATGCCGATAGCCTCATCTCCTGGAATATCCTACATACTTGACACACAATGCATAGGTCTGTCTCTCGAGTAACAAATGAAACCTTTGTGTAATTGTAGTTAACTCGTACCCCATGTACGCCTGGCATTGCATTCCGATATCTACCCCGTGATAGAGTTCCCTCGATATTACCTGCTGACGCCGAAATCATTATTCTGTACTACCAATACAGACATACAAAAGTGAACATGGCAAAGCTCGCAGATTTCGGTGCAATAAAAGAAAAACTACGTACGGAATAGAGACAGAACATTACATTGCTTCACAAATATGTATTTAAAAGGGATGGAGACAAAAATAACAGAAAACGCGAATTTCAAGGTTACGAATACGAAAGAACAGACAAAGAGTATGCAATTAAAATGTCATATATTGCCGATGAACTTTCTGATAGTGACATAGCTGTAATATGTAATATGCTACATTTACACCATAATGAGAGCGACCTGCCAAACTTTATATTTTGTAATTTGAAAAAGGGAAATTTACTGCCTGATGCTGATTTTAACGCCGCGAATGACGAAGTCTCTGACGAAAGCGAAAACGAAGAAGATAATAATAATGGCATTGACGATAATGATACACAAGAAGAAAGAAACAAAAACAACCCTTCAGTAGCCAGTGTTCCAATTCAAAACGTTCCGATTCAAAGTGTTCCAAGATTTGCTTTAAATTTTCATGAGATCGAAGATTCGATTAGATTAATGGTGAAGATACCCTTTCCATTGAAGTATGGATTAATGAATTCGAAGATCTTGCAAAGCTTAAGTATTGGAGGGATTTACAAATGTTTATTTATTTATTTTTTTATTTATTTTACGTCAACTAAATCAGAAGTCGACGAAAAAGCTTAAGCAGATAATAATTAATTCACGAAGGTAGCTTAGCTTTATGCACAACTAAACATCCCCGACCCGGTAGAGGTGTTTTATTTGCAAGAAGGTGCCAGCTATGCCCCGATTCACAGCCAATGTGGTCAGGGATGAGTTGCAGCCAATCCAATATCCAGTCCAGAATACTTTCAGTGGTTACGCTGTAGATAATTAAAAAGTACAGCGCGAAGAGAAGTGACAGATAGATGAGAAGAAATAAGGTGAGAAAGGTTGTTCAAAGATTGGCAAAGAACACGAAGAGGTTCGTGAAGAGAGTAGTACATCTGCTAAGGTAAAGAGGAAAATAGTTTCTGGTCCGACGTGAGGGAACACAAAAATATAGCGTATCTAGTAAATTGGTAGAAATGACTTCGCCGTTGACTACTTTATGCAGAAAGTGAAAGTCAAATACGAGCCTACGTTTGTAAAGTGAAGGTAGATTAATAAGAAGAAGTCTATCAGAATAAGAAGGTCGGCGAAGACTCGGGTCCCAATTAAGACCCCGATTCAATACTACGCTGGTGAACATCATATTGAGGGTTCCACACTGGCGAGCACTATTCTAGAGTAGGGCGAACTAACGAAGTGTATAAAACCTTTGTCACATATGGATCATCAAATTCTTTGGCCGAACGTTTAATGAAGCCAAGAAGACTGCATGCTCTATTGACAATTGAAGATATATGAACATTAAATCAAAGTTTTGGGTCAAACACAACGCCTAAATCTTTGAAAGATGGTACACAATCTAACAGAACAGACTTAATGGAGTAATGAGCTAGTAACGGCGACTGAAAGTCATAAAAAGTACTGTACAAGTACTGTTGGAAAGAAGGATAATAATATGAATAACAAATCTTAACGTCATCCGCAACCATGAGCACGCGTGAATGAGCCAAGGCCAAAAAGCAAATCATTTATAAACAAGGTAAATAACAGTGGGCCCAGATGACTGCCTTGGGGGACACCTGACGTAACTCGAAAAGTTTTAGATATCGAGGAACGAAAAGACACCTTTTGGGTTCTGCCAATAAGATACGACTTTAACCAAGCCAATAGATTCGGGGAAAAACCCATGATGTTAAGTTTCATGAGAAGCATAGAATGATCAACCGTATCGAAAGCCTTACTAAAGTCAGTATAAATAACATCAGTTTGACACTTTTTACGGAAGCCATGGTGTACAAGGGTAGTCAATTCTAAACGGTTGGTAAGCGACGAACGACCTTTTATGAAGCCATGCTGACAAGCAGAAATAGTGGATCTGGATAGGTGTTGAAGGGAAGACGTAATAATTTTCTCAAACAGCTTAGGTATTGCCGAAAGTTGGCAATGCCACGGTAGTTAGAAATATCCGATTTGTTACCCTTTTTAAAAAGCGGAATAATAAAAGACTCCTTCCAAATATCAGGTAAGCGACAAGTCTCACTCGATATAAAGAATAACCGAGAAAAAGGCTTCGATAGGTATATTATCAGGCCCGGGTACGAAGGAAGACGTCTTAGATGACGAGCTAGAGATAATACAGTCTTCAGTAATATTAGGAAAAAACTTACAATTTAAATGTGGAATTGAGAAGGGATAAGGTGTGGGATCCGAAGCAGTAGTAGAATAAGTCGACTGAAAGAATTTAGTAAACAGATCTGCAATATCTGAATCATTATTAGCAGTCTGGTCATTAAGTCTGAAGGTGGAAGGGAGTAAATTAGAGGGTCTTTTGGAATTAAAATTAAACCTTACAGCGAACGATATAATTATTAAAGCATTGAGTATTTAAAAGACAAAATTGAGATTTGGCTACACAATAATTTGCATAGTCAAGTCGCGAACCAGTTTTTTTAAATCTTTTAAAATATCTCGATTTAATGTTACGGAGATTAGAGAGCCTACGTGTGAACCAGACTGGCGCACTGGAGACGATAGAGACATTCACATAAGGAACGCATTTATCAATTAGAGAATTAAGAGCAGAGTAGAAAAAAATTCACAGCAGAACCTATATCACAGCACTCAAATAGAAATGACCAATCGAAAGAGAAAATAAGGCTGTTAAGAAGATTGAAATTTTTTTTACGAAAACATCTACGACGAGAATTTGAGATGTTTATTATTAACGGAATTGTAAGAAATAGTAATTTCAATGGTAGGGTGATAAGTTTCTTCAGGCTTCACTATGGGCTGTGTTTGTGATACAGCACTAACAGTGGGATCCGAGACAAGAACAAGATCGAGGATTCTTTTAGAAAAGTTAAGAAAAGGATTCAACGGATATAGCGGACATTCAAGTAGGCTATCAAGACAAACATGTTGAGATGAAGGAATTAAGAAAGATAGATTAACATCAACAAGCCAAGAAACATTAGGCAAGTTAAAATCACCTAAGCTATAAAAAAATCACGATCTTTAAGACGACTAAAAATAGTTCGCAAAGCATCAGCATAGTGCACGTAGATCATGTTATCAGAAGCTGGAGGAACAAGAGATATATAAGCTAAAGTTAGAACATGTAACTTCGACGCAAATAAACTCAACACCTAAGGGGAGATCAATCGGCACAACACTTGAACACAGATTCGAGTTGTCAGCAATGAGCGCCACTTCGACCAGCACGATCCTATAAGAAATAAAGTTATTAGAAAGAATTTCATTATCCAAAACAGAGGAATTAATTGGCCCTCTGGCCAAAAGTTTGGGTTGGAGAAATACTCATTTGGTACTGTAATTTTAAAAGAGGAGATTTCATGAGGCCTAGAAAATTCAAACTTTTGAATTAAAACATTATCTGGAGCAAACCTAGATGCATGATCCTGTAATTGATCAGAGTTCCCTTGAGGGATAGATTGAGGTACACCAGAGCTTGTAGTGGGTACTTCAATCTGAAAAGAAAAGCATAAAGAGGGACAAGAAGATGGTTTGGCGAAAGTAAAATGGGAGAAGATATAATAGAGAGAGCGGGCGACTGCTTATGAGGCAACTCAAGGGTTCATTCTTGGGCAATTCCTTAGAAGGTGAACCAAATTTGAATTGCGACAATAAATGTATGCTAGTCACACTCATTAGACAGCTGTTTGGCCATTTTATTAAGAGAAAGAAACTTTAAGCGAAGATCCCTGTACATTCGGCTAAAATCAAGCTGCTGGCTGGCACAAGATGGGCAAGTCCAGCGCATTAAGCCAAGCTCAGGCTTAGACACAGACAAACCACGTGGCCGTTGAGGCCAGCACATTTTAAGTGAATAAGATTATCGCAAAGCCAACACGATATTGCTCTATACTGATCGTCAAAACGATCAGAATGCTTGCAATTGGGTAGACAACAAGCCATTGAAAAGCCAAAATAAACACAAGGCAAAAAAAAAACAAAAAAAATATATAGAAAAATTTAAAATAAACAGCACAAAGATAATTATCGATAAAAAATCAATAATTACAAATAAAACAAAGAGACAGCTAGAGTACACAGCACAAGAGAGAGTGCAAGAACAGTTATATGAATGCAAAGACTAGACGTTATTAGTTTTTTGAAGCAGAAGATAAATTAGGAAGGTGGACGGGCAAAGGACGGAAGCGCTTATTGGGCGCAAACTCGTGTATAACTAGGCCCTCTGGCCAAAAGTTAGGGTCAACCATAGCTGAGAAATACTCATTTGGTACTGTAATTTTAAAAGAGGAGATTTCGCGAGGCCTAGAAAACTTAAACTTTTGAATTAAAACCCTAGCAGGGCATATATTACCAATGTAAGCTGCCACGGACGATTCAGAAGTATCTGGAGCAAGCCTAGAGATAAATAATTGTTTACGATGAGGCACTACAGTTAGTGGAGGCGGAGGAGCATTGGGATCCGGATGTGATTGAAAGCCAGCATGATCCAGTAATTGATCAGAGTTCCCGTGAGGGATAGATTGAGGTACACCAGGGCTTGTAGTGGGTACATTAATCTGAAAAGAAGAGCATAAAGAGGGACAAGAAGATGGTGTAGGCGAAAGTAAAATGGGAGAAGATGTAATAGAAAGTGCGGGCGACTGCTTATGAGGCAACTCAAGGGTACATTTCTTGGGCAATTCCTTAGAAGGTGAACCAAATTTGAATTGCGACAATAAATGTATGCTAGAGTCAGACTCATTAGACAGCTTGTTAAAAGAAAGAAACTTGAAACGAAGATCCCTGTATATACCGCTAAAATCAAGCTGCTGGCGGGCACAAGATGGGCAAGTCTAGTGCATTAAGCCAAGCTCAGGCTTAGACACAGACAAACCAGAAAATTTGTTGTAATCGCGGCCGTTGAGGCCAGCACATTTTAAGTGAATAAGATAATCGCAAAGCCAACACGATTTTGCTCTATACTGATCGTCAAAACGATCAGAATGCTTGCAAGTAGGTAGACAACAAGCCATTGAAAAGCCAAAAGAAACACAAGGCAAAAAAAAAAATATATATAAAAATTTAAATAAACAGTACAAAGATAATTATCGATAAACCAGAGAGCCGGGGTTAACTTCGACCGCGTCGAAGTTTGTATTCCCTTGCAACTGTTTTGGTAATTCTTTCCTTAGCCATCAAAGACTAATGTTTGCGAAAGAACGGCCTTCAATCTTAGCATAGGATATAACGAACTTTTTGATGAAAGTCACTGTTTTCCACCTATCGTTTCTATGGGAGCTATATGATATAGTCACCCGATCTTGACCTAATTTGGCACATTTATAGCTTCATTAAACTAACGTTTATTAAATTTCACGACAATAGCTCAAAAAGTAATGAAGTTATTGAGAAGTCACTTTTCGTGACTTTGCAGTTTGTATGGGAGCTATATGATATAGTCACCCGATCTTGATCGAATTTGGCACAATCATTAATAAGAACATAAAACTGACAAATACCAACTTTTATGACAATAGCTGTAAAATTAATGAAGTTATTGAGAAAGTCACTGTTCGTGACTTTGCCGTTTGTATGGGAGCTATATGATATAGTCACCCGATCTTGATCGAATTTGGCACAATCATTAATAAGAACATAAAACTGACAAATACCAACTTTTATGACAATAGCTCTAAAATTAATGAAGTTATTGAGAAAGTCACTGTTTCGTGACTTTGACGTTTGTATGGGAGCTATATGATATAGTGGTCCGATCCGGCAGAATCCGAGATATACAATGCCTGCAGTATATACAAGCCTACGTGCAAAATTTCAGCTCTGTAGCTCTTACGGTCTCGGAGGAGTTCGCGTTGATCCAGACGGACGGACGGACGGACGGACATGGCTATTTGAACTCGTCTCGTCGTGCTGATCAAGAATATATATACTTTATATTAATATATTAATATACCCTTTTTGCAAGGGTATAAAAATCAATAAGTACAAATAAGACATAGAGACAGCTACAGTACACAGCACAAGAGAGACTGCAAGAACAGTTATAAGACGAGCTTTGAGAGGCGGCTTTACAAAAGTGATTACGCGGGAGAGAAGCTGAGCACAAGCACAAAGCAGAGAGAACAACAAAACCACTAGCACTGATGGTATGATGGGGGAGATGAGGGGAGCAACTGCAGAAGCAATGACGGGAGAGAACAATAAAAAAAATAAACAAAAAATTTAAAAAACACTAATCACGAAAAGGAAAAAAAAAACTGTTTAATTTGGCGAATTATGCAAATAAAACACAAGGGTTTCAAGCAAACGACACCACCGAAAGCGAAAACAAACTAAGCTCAATTAAAAATTGAGAGAAAACAATATATATAAATAAAAACTCAGGAGCTAAGCAAAAACACGACCGTCGCGTCAGAGAGCAGAAGCTTTATATTCGCAAAAGGGTCATTAAAAGGTTTAGCAAAGCTTTTTGTTGCGAGCGAACGAGGTATTTATAACTGGTTGAAATTAAAAAAGACGCTATATAATGAATTTAAATCGAGGACAAACAGTGCCCAATTGAACGAGAATTTACAAGAATATTTTTTGCTGATGAAAGAGTTATCCACACGAGGAAATGTCGAAGAGTCTGCATTGATCCAGTATGTTATCGATGGTATTGACGACAGTGTTACGAACAAATCAATGTTCTATGGAGCTACAAACATAAAAGACTTCAAAGACAAACTGATATGCTACGAAATACTGAAATCTAAGAGTGAGAATCAGAATGTACTAAGTTTTAATAAACAAATTTAGAAAAGTCCTAAGGTGAATGCTTTTATTGACACTGGAAGTAAATACAATCTTATGTCCGAAAAGATTTATAAAAGAATAAAACAGTCAAAGCTATGTGAGTGTGAAAAACTATTCGTAATTGACGGTCAAGAATTCAAATCGGTATTTCTAGTAATTGATGCACATTTTCTTGATGGAGAATTGCTGTTAGGCGAAGAATTTTGTAAAATTGCGGAAGTAAAAATAAATTGTGACGGGATAAGTGTAGGAAAGAGTGACAGTACAGTTTCGGTGTTGATGGAAATAAATGCATCAAATGTTAACGAGATTAATTTAAGTATTAAAGCTAATGCAAGCAATTCCGCAAAAAATGAAGAACGCGAACTGATAAAAAACTATAAACCCGTAAACGCAAAGTCGACAAACGTAAAAATGCGAATCGTAGTTAATGATAATACCCCAATCTAGTCGCGTCCGCCTAGAATCGGTTATAACGAGCGTTCCGTAGAAGACCAACAAGTCGATGAATGGTTAAAAGAAGGTATAGTCGAGCACTCTGAGTCAGAGTACAGTAGTCCCGTAGTCCTGGTAAAAAACGAGATGGTTCTCCAAGACTATGTATCGACTATAGAAGGATCAACAAGACCATTTTCCTTTACCCTTAATCGAAGACCAACTGGACAGATCGGTAAGTGCAAAGATATTCAGCACTATTGACTTGAAAAATGGATTCTTCCATGTTGTAACCCACAACGGGCAATACCAGTTTCTGAATGCTACATGAATTTGACTTCGAGGTGGAGCATCGAGAAGGAACACGTATTCGGCATGCTGACGCCTTAAGCCGAAATCTAGTAATGTTACCGATGGAAGCGCAATCAGTAAACTAAAGTATCGCCAAGGACAAGACGACGAGATAAAAGCGATTATCGATATTCTATCTGAAAAAGCATCACACAATGATTACTTTATGAAAGCCGGTCTCTTATGTAAGCTGGTGAACGACGTTGAACTAATAGTTGTACCTATATCATTCCAGCGTGATCTTATCAAAGAAGCTCATGAGAGAGGATTATTGCAAAAAGAATATTTTATACCGAAACTTGAGGCCAAAGTAGAACGACATATTAGATGCTGCATTCCGTGTATTATCTCAAACCGCAAACAAGGGAAAAAGAAGGGACTGTTAAATCCATTTCCTAAGGAAGTAGAACCACTGCAAACATTCCATTGTTTTTTTGGGTCCGCTTGAATCTACTGACAAGAGATACAAACACATCCTAGCTGTTATAGATGCATTCACCAAATACTGCTGGTTTTATACGTCTAAGACGACATCCGCCCAAGAAGTTATATCGAGATTGCAAGCACAAAGTCTCGCATTTGGAAACGCAGTCCAGATTATTACAGATAGAGGATCTGCTTTCACATCAGAAGACTTTAAGGAGTATTGCCGTTCAGAGAACATCCTTCATCACGCTGTTACTACCGGACTGCCTAGAGCAAATAGACAAGTAGAGAGACTTAATGCTATTATTATATCTGTTTTATCCAAGCATTCTGTTGATGACCCGAGCAAATGGTATCAGCAAACAATAAATTCAACTCACTCTAGAACTCACTCACAAATATTATGACGTTCGAGTTATTAGTTGGAGTTGAAATGCGTACAAAGTTTGATATCCAATTGAAGCAAATAATTGATGACGAAATGATAGCAATATTTAGCGAAAAAAGAGATGACCTAAGGAAGCATGCGAATCAGCAAATCATAAATCTACAATAGGAAAACAAGAACACTTACAATCTACGACGAAAACATCTTGTTGCAATTAAACGTACTCAATTCGGAGGTGGACTGAAGTTAAAACCAAAGTATTTAGGTCCTTATCGAGTAACTAAAGTCAAATCAAAGGATACTTACGATGTCACTAAAGACGAACAACTTGTAGATGGCCCAAAAATACGACTACTTGCGCCGAATATATGAAGAAATGGATCCCTTATGTAGACGACGATGAAGATGTTGCTGATAACTAAGAAAACTTACGAAAGGATTAGACAGAGAACAAAGCTGTTAACGATGATAAATACACTACTACTCCGAAGATGATGATAATGATGATTATTACGATGATAATGAGAATGACGATTACGAAGATGATGACGACGATGCTGAAATCAAATAATGACCACCATGAAGACGATGCGGAAAACCACGAATTGAATGATGACACTTCTAACTACGACACAGACGACTCCCAAACTAGAGTGATGAAGACAACGAAAATGAAGATGACTCCAAAGCCGATGATGTCGACTTTGAAGAAGACGACGACGCATTTGGGGGAAAATCCATTTAAGGATGGCCGATCTGTGGGGATGGTATGGTAACGCCGTAAGGCCAGACCTACTCTCGAAGCAGCTGATCGACGAGGTGGCAATAAAAGAGAAGACGAGGTGGCAAGGTAGAGTGAGAGGAAGGAGAGCTTAGAGAGAAAAACGACGTGTGTTTAAATGAGTCAATACATAATTTTGTCAAAACCCATTGTTCCGTTAATAATTACCTACTTTAATAAATAATATACTTAATATAAAAACTATTCTAATTCTTTTGGGCACAAATCCCACATCAACGTTAAATTGAACTCACCCGAATCAGTCTATCCACTGGCAATCGCACTCCAAATCCCATCCCCAAGATCATTCCTCCCGTGTTTCGGCACCAAAAATATGTTGGGTAAATCTGTGCCCTTGCGGAGCCCCAAACTGGGGCCAAATTGGGTGTGCGTGTTGACCTTGCAAATAGCCATAGCGCCATAGAGAGGGGCAGGAGGAGAGGAAGATGGAGCGAGACGTCAGTAATGCAATTGCAGTGGTTATCGCAGATTTGCTACCCAGGCATCAAATGCGAACAATTTAGACAGCTTTTCGAGCAAAGATACGGAAACTCAGAGACACCGGCCGCAACTATTTTGATTTGATCGGATTGCAGAGTGCAGAGGCCTACTACATCTGGAGAAGATCAGCGAGCTTCGTCAGTGCGTGCTAAAGTCGTGACATGCTATCGATGTCACGAGCCGGGACACATCTCTACTCAATGCGCCAAGAGTTCGGATGGAGACGCAGGATCACGTGTGCATAAGATTGTTAACCTATGTTTCGTTGATGAACCAAAAGCAATTATGTTGCGCCGAGGTGAGAATTTTCCGATTACATTTGATAGAGCATAGCACACAAACTGTCTGGGGAAAAGAACAAATAACGTAATATCGTTAAGTGGCATTAGTAATGTTAGTGTAGTTTCGTCAATTCAAATCACAAGTAATGTAATAATAAATGGATATTCTATCGAAGTAGTATTTCATGTAGTCCAAGATAATAATATGAAAAATAATATTGTAATTGGCCGCGAAATTTTAGCACAGGGATACTCTGCTATAGTATCAACAGAAGGTGTGGAAATAATTACTACTTTACTTGCTTGGACATGGCTTGCGGGTATTATCAGGTCCAATACACGAGAACTCCATTGAGTACACTGTATTCGTCACTCCCGACGGACAATTTGAGTTTTTAGCGAGGCCATTTGGTCTAAAGAACGCACCGTCGGTTTTTCAAAGAGCAGCGATGAAAGCAGTGGGCGATTTGGCATTTTCGTACGTTATCGTCTATATGGATGATATAATGATCGTGGACTCAACTATCTTTAGAAGAATCTATTGAAAGATTAGAGATTGTCTTGAATATTTTGACTAAGCCAGGCTTTTCGTTTAATGTAGAAAAATGTTTATTTTTGAGGGATTCTGTTCATTATCTAGGATACGAAGTACAGGCGGGTGAGATTCGTCCAAATTTGCGTAAAATTGAAGCATTATGCGCATTGTGTGTGTGAATCGAAATACACGTCTTATGAGTCAGAAACTACTTAATGCATTAAAACACTTAAGACATTATCTACATGGTAATAGGTTTGTCATTTTTACTGATTGTAATTCGTTAAAGGCTTCTAGAACAAAAATTGAACTATCACTTAGAGTGTAAGCTAGGCATTCCTTCAAGCATTCGATTTTGATATTCAATATTGCGAAGGCAAACGTATGACCCATGTAGATTTTCTGTCAAGGAATCCTTTGCCTGATAAGAAAAAAGAGAATCAAAATAAAGTTGTAGAAAAACATGTAAAGTTTTTTTTTTAACGTTTAATATATATTTGTTGAATCTACTCTTAAATTAGAGCCTAACAACAAGTTTGAGGTATTTTTCTTAATCTAGTAATTATGATATATCCAGGGGATATTGCAGACGGCCCTAAACATTTATTATTGGTTTGGTCTATCATTTCTTTAAAGACGAGTTCTATTATTAGTTCGCGTAAGGGAATTGGCAAGAACATTAGGGTGTACATCCAGTTTCGCAGAATACTTTATTTCTACCTATTTCATATTTTAAGCTAGGTATATTTAGATCATTTTGAATGTTGTCGTTCCGTATGTACCACGGAGCCACAGTGATTGTTCTTAAAATCTTCGATTGCGCTCTTTGTATAATGTGGATATTGCTGGTACTTGCATTTTCCCATAGTACGGCACCGTAAGTTCAGATGGGTTTCAGTACGGAGTTGTATAGGAGGACTTTATACTCCAGACGTAGAGGGGACCGAGCATTAATTGCTTGCGCCAAGTTAGTCCTCTGTCTAGGTGGATACCAAGGTAAGTGACATCCACGGCTTGAGAAATTGGTACGTTGTTTAGCACAGTTTCTTCTGTTAAGCGTAAATGTAACATGTTTGCATTTCTGCTCGTTGACCCGGATACGCCAGGTTGCTAGCCATTCCTCTACCACCTTGAGTTGTTCCTCTAATTTTGCAGAGGCTTGTATTGGGCATTTGGATCTGCTGAGGATTGCCGTGTCATCGGCAAAAGTGCACGTTGTAAGTCCTAAACTCGTTGGTAAGTCTTGAGTGTACAGCAGGTAGAGCAATCGGCCGTGTACACCGTATTGCGGTACACCAGCTTCGATTTCAAAGTCAGCCAAGACGGAGCCATTACATCTTACAGCGAATTTCCTATTGTAAAGGTAAGATTCCATGAGTTTGTGGGTGTACTGTGGGAGTTTCTGCCGGATTTTGAACATTAGACCCTCCAGCCAAAATCTGTCGAAAGCCTGGGCAACGTCGAGAAAGATAGCCGTACAGTATTCTTTCTTTCAATTGTCCCATGTTTTTCGCGGAAGCCGAACTGGTGTGAAGGGATTATGTTCTCCGATGCCAGAAATGAGTTTAGACGAATCTGCAGGACCTTTTCAAAAAGCTTCGAAAGACATGGCAGCAAACTAATTGGCCTATAGGATGATGGTTGGGTTTTATCCTTTCCCACTTTTGGAATCAGGTGGACCTTTTCCATGCTCTTGGGAAGTAGCCAATTCTTGTTATAGCATTGAACATTTTGCAGATGTATTGTATGGCGATGGTAGGGAGTTCTGGGATCATTTTCGGTGTGATTAGGTCATGGCCAGGGGCTTTGTTCGGCTTTATGTGGTTTTTAATAACTGCAGTGATCTCATCCAATTGGAGTTCCGAGTACTCACTATCCATTAATGTGCTCGAAGGGGGAAGTACAAATGACTTTGATGTTGGATTTGGCTGGAAAACCATTTTAAGATGTGTGGCAAATACGGATGCCCTCTCTTCGCCACTGCGGGCCCATCCACCGGTTGGACCCCTTATTGGTGAAACTGTCTCTGTAGGAGCGCTTAAAGTTGGGTGGGCTTTCCACAGAGGATGTTTAGTGCTGGATGGACTGAGCTTTTCTATGTATTTCCTTTGAGATTTCCTCTTGTTTCCTCTGCTGGTGATCGAGTAACCTGCCATTCTCTTCTTAGACGTCGTTTTTCCGTTACTAATTGTTCTATCCTCCGGTTCGTAGGCCTGACAGCATGTTTAGCGTATTAATAGGCAAGTGGAGTAGATACTCTTGCTGCAGCTCCCATCATCGACTCAAGTGTAGAGACGCACATGTCAATGTCCTCTGCAGCGTCCAGTTTCGGCCAACAGTCAATGTGGGCACTCATGTACATTTTAAATTTAAGCCAATTTGTTTTGTTGCTTGTAAGTATATATGGGCGATCAAGTACTTGAGGTCTTGTTAACAGTGTGAATAGCACTGGAGAGTGATCGGAGGTTAAATCTAGCAGTGTTTCCGTAGTGATCCGATTACGCGGAATCCTCTTGGTTACTGCGAAATCAATCAAGTCAGGCACTTTCTGTGGATCTGTGGGCCAATAAGTAGTCATACCCTTGAGACGGGTTGAGTGGGTTGACTATTGTGTTGTACAACTGCTTGCCTTTAGGATTTACCAGGCGAGATCCCCAGTGCGTATGTTTGGCGTTATAGTCCCCTGCTGCAATGAAGCGTTCTCCGAGTGTGTTAAAGAAACCGGTGAATTCCTTTTCAGAGATTGAGAAGAACATGTAAAGTTGATGGAAATTTCTGATAATTGGATATAAGCCAAACAACAACGTGATCAGCATATTTTGCAAACAATTGACAAGTTGAGTGAGGGTGAACTTTCTAAAGATTTAGCTGCAACTTATGAGATGAGAGCTAATGTGCTTGTCAGGATGACCGCGTCGGAGAATGTAAAGGTGGTTTATACTCCTGCTACACGAGGACGTGTAATTTGTCAGGATGACCGTGTCGGAGATAGAATTAGGCATTTCTAATAATTTGAATAGTGTGCCTACTGTTAAGGCAAATTGCTCAGTGTTAAGTAATGAATATCATGACTGTTGTAGAACTGTTTAACACTAGATATGTGCGATGACAGTATAAGCTGTCATCGAGTGTGGCTCGGTGTGCGGTTGAGAGAATTCAGTCTCTTTTCCTTCTAGAATTCAACCTGAAAGCACGTCGAGACTCGCTGCACAAACCTCGTTGTAAAATGGATGCCAACAATGGTGTTGCGGTGCGGGCTTAATTGCCGCCCCGCGCCAGTAGAAAGGCTTACTTAACGCGTCCCTGGCTTTCATTCTCTCTCATTCGAAGAAGAATTTACATTGTCTTTGCTTTCACTGGTGACAGAACGGCAACCAACCGCTATGATGACGCGCTAATCACAGAAAATTGGTCAAGCAGGAAAGACGTGAAAAGGAGAGAAAAACACAATGGTAATTTAAAATAAAAACATGTGAGAAATTTGAATTAACATTAAAATGAAGATTTCAGCTAACCGATCTAACCGATCGATTTGCGCACAAAGCGTAATACAAAACAAAACCGGCGTTTAATTGTTTGGTTAGAGGGCTCGGTATATATTTTCATTCTCGCGAACTTTTTGTCAAACCTGAATTTTCTACATCCTGAAATATTTTTTTTTTGGCTCCAGAAATATTAGCAGAGTCGGAATATTTCTGAACTACGTGAACGTGGAATCTTCCAGAAGCTTCCTTCGAAGGAGCGGCAGACGATTATATGCCGGCTCACTGAGAGAGGAAAAGAGAGGGAGATAGTGAACCACGTGCAAACAGGCAAACATAACCTCATTGTTACGCAACATCCGCAATGAGCCATATTGATAGAGTACCAGTTCAACTTAGCGCTGAGAGTCAAAAAGACGGCGCTGAGGCGACTGAGAATGGAGCGGTCTCAAGTGATAGAGAATCTGATATACCAACGATGTCAACGCCATCAAGAGGCGACGGTTTGTCAGTGCAACAAACGATTCTTAATGGAATGTTCAAGAGTCACGCCCAGTAAAATTGATCAATAGACTATACAGCTAACCTAAGAGAATCTTATACGACTCCAAAAGTGCTTGAAAGGAGCGGCTTGGGATGCCGTTCGAGGAAAGCTAATGTTTCCAGAGACGGTGCCATATGCAATCGGGACGTTACGGATGCTATACGGAAGACCGGAGATTATTCACTCGAGCCTACAAAGGAAACTAAGAGAAGAACCAGCGGATTTGGTTATTCAGCTAGCCTTGGCAGTGCAGAACTATTGCGCGACACTGCTTTACAGGAATCGAAAACGCAAGAAGTACGCATCCGCTTGTGTCCCAAATGTGCAGGGAGTCATAACACAGCAGACTGCCGGCTCTTTCGGGAAATGAGCTTAAAGCAGAGAAAGGAGTTCGTGCGGCAAAAGAGGCTCTGCTATTGTTGTTTTGATCAGCACGTGATACGGAATTGCAAAAGTAAAAGAAGTTGTGGTGTCGATGTGTGCAGGCAGATACACCACTCGTTGATCCACGAGACATCGGACTACAAGGAAAGCAAATCGCAGTGGCAGACGAATGAGAATTATAAACCAGCTCATCCACCAATTTTATTCCATGGAGATATAACAAGCAAGGCTTTATTCAGATATATTCCAATCATGTTGTACGGAAGGAAGCGAAATTTAGCGAGATATGCCTTACTGGAAGAGGGAGCCGCTTGCTCTTTGATTGAAGAAACTCTGGTGTATGGTCGGCACAGCGACGCCGCTCCAGCGTCCTCTCACATATTGCACATATGTGAGTGCAATGAAGCGAGCAGCCTGCGCGCTTTGGATGCGTCAATGAAAGAATACTTCGCTATGGAGTCTTCGTAAACACGTGTGGAAAGAAAGCCATTAAGATCGAAAGACGACGAGCGCGCGTTGCAGATTATGGAGGATAACAAGCGTTGGCAAACTGGACTGTTATGGAGGTTCGACAAAGTCGATTCATACTCAATGGCCATGAGGCGCCTTCAGTGTTTAGAAGCGAAAATGGTAAAGGACATCGACCTTAGAAAATTTATGTTGGACACTATGCAAAGCTATGAAGAAAAATGATACATCCGAAAATTGACAGAAAGTGAGCTAAATACGGGTAAAAGTTTATGGTTTCTTCCTATATTTACAGTCACTAACGCAAACAAGAACAAGACGAGACTGGTCTGGGATGCAGCTACGAAAGTCAAAGGCACATCAATGAACGACGTGTTGCTAAAGTGCCCGGACATACTGGCATCTCTAGTCGGCGTGCTAATACGTTTTCGGGAGCGACCAGTATCAGTGGCTGGTCACATACGTGAGATGTATCATCAAGTAAGAGTGCGCCCAGAGGAGCAGACGGCTCAGAAGTTTCTATGGCGCAGTACGCAGTATAGAATCGTACATGATGCAGGTTATGACATTCGGGGCTTCCTGCTCGCCGGCCTTAGCCAATTAAATAAAGAATCGCGATGCACAGCGGTTCTGAAAAGAATCTCCTAGAGCTGTTGCGGCCATTTGCAGAAACACGTTTGTCGACGACTGGCTCGAGTCGACAAACGCCGAAGACGAGATGACGAAGTTGGCAATGGAGGTGCATTGAATTCACTTGGAGGGTGGATACAACATCAGCCGCTGCGAGCTTAATGAGAGCGTTCAAGAACCAGGAGGGAGTTAAGTGTGTTAAGTGTGGTTATGTCAATTTTTGACCCACTTGGATTGCTTGGCTTTTTCACTGTTCGTGCTACAATTATTTTGCAGAATATCTGGCGAGCAGGAACGGATTGGGATGAGTCTCTTCAGGAAAGGGACGAAGAAGACTTGATAATTTGGGTGAAGCTGCTACCCAAAATCAATGAAGTGAGGATTTCAAGGTGCATGCCAAAGGTTTGTTGTGCAAGACGACTACAACTTCACACGTTTGTGGACGCCAGCATCAACGCTTATGCAGCGCTTGTGTACCTGCGAGCAGAAGTGGATGGAATAGTCCACTGTTACCTGGTAGCGTCTAAGACACGATTGGCCCCCTTGAAGCCAGTCTCAATACCACGGATGGAACTGATGGCTGCTGTTTTAGGTTTACGGCTGACGAAATTCATCGAACCAGAACTCTCAGTGGCAATATGTCAGCGTATTTTCTGCACGGATTCAAAGGACGTTTTATGCTGCATTAGATCGGATGCCCGCAAATACAATCAATTTGTGGCATTGCATGTTGGAGAAATTCTGGAAGACTGACGTACTATCTTGGCGTTGGGTGCCAACCCAGCATAATGTTGCAGACGATGGCACGAAATGGGCAAAGATGCCACACATGACCGGGAGTTCAAGGTGGTTTGTTGGCCCGAAATTCTTGTATGAACAAGAGACACAATGGCCTAGCATAGAGCAGAGCCCGAGAAAGACGAGCGAAAATATATTTCACCACGCAGAGAAAGTTGGACTCAGCATCAGCCTTTGTAAGAAGTATGTGAATCATGATGTTATTCATTATCTCCTAAATTGATCCTAGTGTAAGAAGTGATCCGCGTATAGCGGAACAAACTCGATATACAATCATGGAAAATTAGAACGTCGTTGTCGTAGCGAGATTCTAATCTTGACCTAGCTTGACTGTAGTTTTGTTCGGTGACTTGGACTGATAAACATTCGAGAAGACACTTCAACTTATTAATTGTTGGCAGGTTGTGATGGTTGTGAATTAGATTCAGGAAAGACGATTTGAATCTCTTAAATGCTGATTATTTGCCATCGAAACTGTGTAATTTCAGTTTAGGCAATCGTTGACTTTGAACCACTATAGGAGACATTAAAGAACTCATAAAACTCATATCCGATGCGTTTACTGGTCCCGTTGAACGTTTTCTTTGTAAAAAGAGACAATAAATGTAACCAATACGTGCAAATTTGCCTATAGTGATATTCAAGTATTTGAAGTCTGCAGTCTAGTGTATCGGCAACTTCTTGGTCGCTAGTAGCAATGATCTTTACATGTAAATTTCAAACATGATTTTCAAACTGAGTCCTCTGGGATCTAAGGTTTGTAAGTTTGTCTCTTCCCTTTGAGCTAACGGGAGTATTTGAACCGTCTTTGCCCATAATGCTTCAATAAACGCCAGCAACACCTCCAAGTAGCAGAGCCAACGAAAATGTTTAATAGTTATATGTGTTCGCATACTTAACTGTTATTTGATGTTTTTTTTGTAAAGAGTGGATAAACAAACAACTAAAATATAATTGTTAGGTTTTCTTTTATTGTGCATGTGCGAGTACTTTGTTTGATTGAATACTTGCGGTTTCATTCCAATGACTTTACTGCAGTATGTGGAGAGTTTAAACGTGGTTTATGATATCGACCTTTCTTTCTAGATGTCTCAACGGGTGTTTGATGATTGATTGCCTCTTGCAATCCATTTTCGCAAACAAAACAAAACGTCGAACAAAACTTATTTAACAGCAAGTTTTTGTCCTGTCACGGTCGCCAAAATTTTGGCCAATTTCTCGGCTAGTTAATAAATTGCCTCCTCCTTAGCAGATTCGATGCTTCATAACTTCCCTAGCCTATAGTTCCACAATTTTCCCGAAAAGATTAGTGGACGTTATTCCGTTTTACATTTATTTGCGTAAGTCGCATTCGAGTTCTCATGGTACAGTAATTTCTTAACGCAATGTGCTAGAAGAGAGTATTTCAAAGTAAAGATGTAAATGAAAACGCAAGAAGAGAGCCAACAGTGATGCAAGATTGACTTCTCTTTGAACTTGCGATATATCGATAGTTCTTAAAATCTGGAGTTCTCCAACAATGGGTAAACTTGCTGCATTGCATAAATTGTGCCAGAGCTAATTGTAGCCACAACAACAGCTGACCAAGAGAATCAATGATTTATTTTCTGTGGTTGTCACTTCATTCAGTTCCTTGTAAGAGTACACATTCGAAAATGTACATTGAGAAATATAATATTGATTGCAATCCAAGAAAATCTGTCCAAGGCTCCCGCTATTAATTAGCAAACGGATAATACTTGCTCTATTGTATCAAAAGAAACTGCACAATTTTTAGTGTTAGTTTCAAAATATATTTAATTGCAGATGCACCAAGCCGCATCAGAATGATGAATACTTCAAATGTCTCAGCATTTGAATGGTACAGTACTTCTCCTTTCGCCATCTATATTTCAAACGTCTTTCTGGATTCATCGATGTATTAATGTGTTATGCACGTTTGTACATACATATGTATTTATTTGTTATGCACCAACTTGTATCAGCATGATGAAATCATCAAATGTCTTGTAAGAACATCAAATGTTTTGTATGTCTAGTATTGCTAACGTGTATATACAAATGATGATACATCAAATATCTCTTATATATTTGTGTATCGAGCCTCGCCTTCTTCTATAGGGTCAAAAAGTTATAAGATTAGTAATTTATAAAAATTCATAACTTCGTATCTTACACTGTGTCGATTCGTGTTAAGGACTGAGTCTAGCACTAAGCTTAAGTTTGCGAGTTACAAAAAATTATGTTAAAAGTACTGATGATGAATAAACAACTGTGTTCTCATAAGAACTTTAACTGTACTGAACTGCCACTGCTTATTACTAAATTTTCAATTCTTACGCATTTACGTAGGTCATATAGGTTGTATAAGAGAGACAGAGAGTATCAGACTGGCGCCAGCAAATTCCAGAAAAAACTTATAAAGTATAAAACCAAAAGCATTGTACGATGTGCAAGATCATTCATGAGACTTAGAGTACGAAAGTATGTAGAAATATGTATAAATGAATATTGACTTACACTGAGTGTGTGCGTTTAGGTAGAGGTATGAACATGAGACAGTCAGATATTAGGGTCTGTGCATCACTTAGTATTGGTTTTATTGTGTCATTCAGAGTCGTCTCCGCTGCACTTTATTAGCAAATATTGATTTTTAGAAAATTATATATTCAAACCTTTTTTTCCGATTTTTTTGGTTTTTATACCCTTGCAGAGGGTATTATAAAATTGGTCAGATGTTTGTAACGCACAGAAGGGGACGTTTCCGACCCCATAAAGTATATATATTCTTGATCAGCATGAGAAGCTGAGTCGATATAGCCATGTCCGTCTGTCCGTCCGTCCGTCTGTGCAAATCAACTTCACGCCGGCATCTTAAGAGCTATCGGAATGAAATTTCATATTTGAGCTACTTTTAGCTGATAAAGTATGAAATTTGTCAGGATCGGGCCACTATATCATATAGTTCTAGAACAAACATTTTTGCAAAAATTGGAGTATCCCCATGAAATTTACCAATATGATAGTATTTGACATAAATTGACAGATCCCAAAATTTGAATCTGATCGGATAAATAGAACAGAAGTTACAGTCAACACAAATCGGTTCAAATGATGACCTAGTAGACAGCAAGCAGCGCTGCCGGCAACAAACAGCGCTGCTTGCTGCTCAAACAGAGCACATGCATACACAGTGTGTGTATTACACACACACAGACGCAGCGCTACAAGAACTGTATGTGTATGCGTGTTGTGCTTTGCTTAGGGAATGATGCAAGAAGAAAGAAAATTTATTATAAAAAGAGAAATAATTTGAATGTTTTGTTTGTATATTGATGAATTCAGTTGCAGGGAAAGAAAATTCAAAATGTAAAAAAATTATTGCCAAAGACTGCAAGGGTATATAAACTTTGGCATAGCCGAAGTTAGCTTCTTTGATATTTTTCTTTGAATTTTTTTTTAAAAAAAAAAAAATAAGACTCATTCCGCTTAACCTAAAATAAATAAAGTGTTTATTTGCCGAAATAAAAAGTGTTGTTTAATTTTGGTTATATATTAGAGCTGTGTACTGACTTTCCCTGGCTTCGTTTCAGGTATATCAATTTTTCGAATGACAGATGGCTAAAACCCGGCTGCTTAGATTTAAAAACCAGAAGGCCGGGGCTAACTTCGACGGCGTCAAAGTTTGTATACTCTTCCAACTTTTTGGGTTACTCTTTCCTTAGCTATAGCCATCAAACTAAAAAAAGGTTTTATCTAAAAAGGCTAATGTTTGCGAAAGAATGGCCTACAATCTTAGCATACGAAATAACGATCAAAATCACTGTTTTTCACCGATTAATCCTATGGGAGCTATATGATATAGTCAACCGATCTTGATCATATTTGGCACAATTATTAATAAGAACACAAAACTGACAAATACCAACTTTTATGACAATTGCTATAAAATTAATGAAGTTATTGAAAAGTCACTGTTCGTGACTTTGCCGTTGGTATGTGAGCTGTATGATATAGTCACCTGCTCTTGATCAAATTTGGTACAATTATTAAGAACACAAAACTGACAAATACCAAATGTTATGACAATAGCTATAAAATTAATGAAGTTATTGAGAAAGTCACTGTTCGTGACTTTGCCGTTTGTATGGGAGCTATATGATAAAGTCACCCGACCCGACACAACCAACTTTTATGGCAATAGCTATAAAATTAATGAAGTTATTGAGAAAGTCACTGTTCGTGACTTTGCCGTTGGTATGGGAGCTATATGATATAGTCACCCGCTCTTGATCAAATTTGGCACAATGATTAATAAGAACAAAAAGTGACCAATACCAACTGTTGCTCGTTCGACTAGTTAATCTAGCTCCGCCAGTGCCTTTGAAATAAATTTAATCCATTTAATCCTCAAGTAAGGTCAGCGTAAGCTTTTTAATTCTGCAAGTAATTTCAGGTCATTTTTACAAAAATTTCTTGTAACTAATAATTGTACAATCTCATTTCACTTACTCTAGTCTTGGCTTCTTGGCTACGAAAAAACAACTGAACACGCGGTTCTTATGTATGTACGTATATCAATGCAGCTGCGTATTTTTCGCGCTTATGTGTCTACTTATGTATAATAAAGTACCGCAAGAGTAAGATGATAGAGAGAGTTTTAAAGTTTTTAAAGAGCGTCATTCTGTTTGTTCGGACAGAGTTCCGTTTTGTGGTACAGTGGCACAAAGTTTATTCGCAGGCCCGAATTTCGGCAACATTCCCCTCCCAGCAAGCGAGCCACTGGAGCTTGCTTCATTTTTCCGACATCGAGGACTGCTAACTTTACTGCTGGTCTGGAGAGGACACCTAGTTGTGTCTGTACCTTCGCCTGGCGGACTTGACCATCCTCTGCGGTGGTCACTTCGACTACTCGACCCTTTGTCCAGGTATTACGACGCTGATTTTCGTCCACTATAAGTATGATGTCGCCTACACCAATTGGCTTTACTTTTTTATGCCACTTGGACCTTCGTGTTATGTTTGGTAGCATCTCTTTGACCCAGCGTTTCCAAAATAGGTTGGCGAACATCTCATTCTGGCGGGGCGACCATTTATAGTCGATTTGTTCCGGATCGCAAATCGGTTTTTCTCCATTTGATGAGCCAAGCAACAGGTGATTTGGCGTAAGAGCTTCTTGATCTTCGTCGTCCAGGGACACGTATGTCAGGGGCCTGGAGTTTATCGTCATTTCCACCTCCGCCATGGCGGTAAGAAGACTTTCATCTGAGAATTTTTGATTTGGTGTTATACGGTATAACACGGTTTTGATGGACCGCACTAAGCGCTCCCAGGCTCCTCCTATGTGGGGAGCTGACGGTGGGTTGAAGTACCACGATATTTCCTGCTGCGACAATTCTCGATGCATCTTCGCGTCACCTAGTTGAAGTTTGTCTCTAAGAAAGCCATCGGTCCCTCGGAAATTAGTCCCGAAATCGCTATATATTTCCTTTGGTGTGCCTCGGCGCGATATATGGCGTCTTAAGCCCAATAGGCATGAGTTTGTGGTTAGACTATGCACGATCTCAATGCTTATTGCTCGCATTGTGAGGCAGGTTATCAGCATGCCCCATCTTTTCAATGACTTTCTTCCATCGATAACTGTTAGCGGCCCAAAATAATCGACTCCAACATACGTAAACGCTGGCTTGAATGCACCCAGTCTAGCCATCGGTAGGGGCGCCATTAAGGGTGCAATGGGTCGAGCACTACTCAGCTTACATTGTTGGCAATTTCGACGAATCCCTTTAAGTAGAGGTCTTAGTTTTGGAATAAAATATTTTTGCCTCACCTCATTTACTGTTGTCTCATGATTCATGTGATAATATTTTTCATGGTAGTGCCGGACTATCAGCTTTGTAACCCAGTGTTGGGTGGGTAGAGCGATTCGTCCTTCAGGGATGCCAGCGAAGCGACTGGCTCGATCGCGTACACACAATACTCCATGGTCATTAAGGAAGAGTTGTAACCTCCATAATGGGCTGCTTCGGCAAACGTGGTGGCCGTTTTCGATGGCTGTGTACTCTTGGTTGTAACATTCTTGTTGTATGTTCCGGTATAGAATCATTCCGGCTTCATTAATTTGGGATGCCAGTTGATTTGTATTCTCATTTGATTTACGTATTTTCATGATCAACTTCCTCTTATAGGCAAGCCAACATGCAATTGCCCTTGTCAATCGATTCCATTTTGAAAAGTACTCGTAATTGATTCTTGCTGATTCCCTTCGCATGTGAAGGAAACGAGGACGCAGTTCCTCGGTGACTGTCTTTTCATTGGTAGTTTTCGGCGGCCAATCTGCTGGCGGTAGTTTTAGAAAACTGGGTCCTTCGAACCATTGTGTATATGTTTCAGGCCTATGTTGTCGTTTGGTGGCGATGTCCGCAACATTTAGTTTGCTTGGTACCCATCTCCAGTTTCTGGCCTCTGTGAGCTCACATATCTCGGCTATTCTAAACATTACATATTGTTGATATCGTCGTGGGTCTCCATCGAGCCACGCTAGTACCGTTTTCGAGTCGGTCCATAAGTAACATTCCTCAAAGTCGATCTCATGTTGTGCTATTATGTTTTTCATCAGTCGCGCTCCAGTTACTGCTGCCTGTAGCTCCAAGCGGGGTATCGAGAGTGGCTGCAACGGAGCTACCTTGGATTTGGCTGAAACGAGACTCAAAAGTATTTGGTTATTTTGTTCGATGCGGAAATACGCAACGGCAGAGTAGGCGTCTTTTCCCGCATCCACGAATACGTGAATTTGAACTCGGCAGTCTTGTGCATGACAATTTTTAAAATAGCATCTCGGAATTTGCACGTTTTCTATCAAGGGTAAGAAGGACAGCCATGATTGCCACATATCCTGCAGATTGGGTGGTATTTCCTCATCCCAATCAATCTTCGATCGCCAAACTTGTTGGAGCAGTATTTTGAGATACATCATTATACAGGATACAAAACCCATGGGGTCAAAAACTGACATCAAAACTTGTAAAATTTCCCTTTTGGTTGGTGCGACCTTTGTCGCTATTATGTTGCGCTTCAGGCGTACAAACTTTAGTGCATAGGTGAAGGCATCTTGAAGGCATCTCGCATGCCCAATATTTTCTCATAAGAGTGTATCTCTTCACTGTTAAAGAACTGTTTTTCGTCATAGGTTGTTGGGTCGCAAAGTGCAGCGAGTACTCGTTTGGAGTTCGAACACCACTTGCGCATATGAAAGCCCCGCGTGCATGGACTTCTCTAACTTCCTTCGCTAATGTAATGGCTTCTTCTTCTGAGTGGCATGAATCGATGTAGTCGTCTACGTAGTGACTTCTCTGAATAGCTTTAGCTGCCGAAGGAAACTCGTCTGCGTGTTTTTTAGCGTTCAGGTCGCGCACGTAGTGCGCTATACAGGGTGAGCACGTGGCTCCAAATGTCAACACATTTAATTGGAAAGTTTCTACGACTCCTGCTGTTTGATTTTGCCATAGGAATCGTTGTGCTTTAGCGTCTTCTTTTCTTACTGCTATTCGATGGAACATTTCGGCGATGTCACCGCTCACGCCAATTGCTCTCATTCTAAAGTTATACATAATCTGCAGCAAGGGCACGAGCAAATCGGGTCCCTTTAGAAGAAAGTCATTTAGGGCTACTCCCGATGATTGAGCTGCCGCGTCCCACACCAATCTGACCCTGTCAGGTTTATGTGGATTTTGTACAGTAAAAATGGGCAAGTACCGTGCATTTTCTGGTTTCTCCACGACTTCTTCCTCTGCCAACTTTCTTGCATAGCCTTTGGTTATCAGGTTTTGTATTTGACTATGTAGCTCATTTGCAAAACGGGGGTCTGCTGCCATTTTCTTTTGCATGCATAAGAGTCGCCGTTTTGCTACCGCTAGGCTATTTGGAAATACACGGGGACCCTCTTTCCAAAGCAATCCCGTGGTGTACGTCCGCGAGTTGTAACTAACAGTGTCCTCCAGAATCTGTAGAGATCGCTCTTCATCAGGGGACTTGGTAAACATCGGCGGTCATTTTTCCTCCGTTAGCAAATGTTTTTTAACCATCTCATGTAAATCCAGATCACATTGACACCGATGTAGGTTGAGTCCTCCACCAGATCGTCCCGATCCGCCATATATAGTCCATCCTAGTCTGGTTTTTGTAGCAATTGGTTGCTGCCATTTTCCATCGCGCACCTTTAGCGAAGCTATGAGATTCGGATTATTACTGCCAATTATCATTTGAGGCATTGCGTTAATGAAGCTAGGCCGGGATAGGCAGGTTTTTTAAATGCGGATATCTCTGTTTGATCCTATCTGCTATCATCGTCTCGGCTGAAAGACCAATGGACTTAACCGTACAGACTTCATTTACTTTAAATAATTTATTGCCCTGTCCTTGTTTTGAGATTCTCAAGTTCAGCTGCTTGGATTCCGGCTCCTGCCGACTAACATCACCGGTCCATCTAATGCATAGGGGATTGGCGAAACCTTTCACTTCGAGCGCATCAGCCAATTTTTCTTCTACAAGTGTTAGAGTCGATCCGTCATCCATAAATGGGTAGATATCGACAGATTTCGAATTGGAGTGCAAAGTGACTGGAACGATTCGAACATAGCATTCTGGCTGGTTGGTTAGTGACCCACGATGATTGTGCAGGGCGCTTTCCGTCACCTCCTTGTGAAGAAAAAGATGATGATTTGCTTTACAGCCATTTATGTCGCAAGCTACGCGACGCCAGCAGGCTCCCTTGTGGTTTTTGAGGCACTGAGCACACAGGTGATGGTTATTTATCGCGTTCCACCTGGCTTCGACTGACATCCGCAACAACTTTTCGCAAGACACTGGTTTGTGGTGTCCTTTGCATATTGCACAGAATGTGTGTTTATGGCTCTCTGTAGGCGCTGCGGTATGTGTATGCATCACTCCTCTATTGATTCTCTTCTTGTCGCTTTCTAGTAATATGTTGGGCGTGGATACACGACTCGCCGCTTCAGCCAACTCAAACAACCAATCCGCTAGGTGCTGTATGTTTGGGTAGGGTATGGATTTTGAATGTAGGGCCCAGTTAAGCATCATATCAGGTCCCGTCTTCTCGATAAGCTCTTGTAGTAACGTAGGGTTGTTCAGGTGCGCATCTAGCTTGCTTGCCCTAATGGTAGCGCACATATTTTCACCGCAAATGCAAACTCGATCAGCGGTTCTAGCTTGCCCTTTGGAGGAGGCAAATTTCGCACATTCTCCATCAACAGTTTTATTATGTGTTCCGGGCGTCCAAAGTACATTCTCAAAGACGCATAGCGTTCTCCTCGTTGCTGTATCCACCGATCCGGGTGCTAGTTTCATAGGTGCTTATAAAGAGTGGCCATTCTCTTGGATCCCCTTTGAAAACTGGTAATTCCCTCGGCATTGATTGTCGAGCAGCTACTTGTTGTGGTGTTATGCCATTGGTTTTGCACGGCATGCTCTGCGCTCTGGTACTCGTCGCCTGTGGAGTGTTGGTGGCACTATCATCCGTCATCATTGTGTATCGATGTATTCCAGCATGTTTTGGATGGTCCTTCGCTTCTCCGTTTGACTGTACTCTCGGGTTGAGTAGGGCGTACTTACGGCGAAGATATTCCCTTTCGAGGCACATTTCGTCCTCTAATTGTTGCAAAAGTATTTGCTGGTCTTCCGGCATTGCTTCATCTTCCACGTACTGATCTTTGTTACCTGGGTGGTTAACCTTGAAATGTGATTCAGTTTTGAGGTTATGTTCGCCTTCATCAGGCACGTGGCGACATGTCTCGCACATCCAGGAACTCGAGGTGGCACTGTTTTTCGCTCCGCAGCAGGTGCAGTGGAATTGAGATGCACACCTGGAGCATGTGAGCATTTCCTGGTTGGCCGGCTCCTGGCACAGACCACAGTTTCCAGACGTTGCCATGTCTATACGTAATTTTATGCGTGGTAAATTTAAAATTTGTTCTTTCCTTGGGATTTGTGTAAGTCCCTCCTCTTTAGGTCTCCGTAGCTCTACTACACCGTAGGAATTAAAGAATTTGCTCAAAATTCTTTACGAAAGAGTAAATTTAATTTACCATAGAAATTAAAAAAGATTTACGAAAGAGTAAATTTAATTTCCCATAGAAATTAAAAAGATTTGTTGCTCGTTCGACTAGTTAATATAGCTCCGCCAGTGCCTTTGAAATAAATTTAATCCATTTAATCCTCAAGTAAGGTCAGCGTAAGCTTTTTAATTCTGCAAGTAATTTCAGGTCCTTTTTACAAAAATTTCTTATAACTAATAATTGTACAATCTCATTTCACTTACTCTAGTCTTGGCCTCTTGGCTACGAAAAAACAACTGAACACGCGGTTCTTATGTATGTACGTATATCAATGCAGCTGCGTATTTTTCGCGCTTATGTGTCTACTTATGTATAATAAAGTACCGCAAGAGTAAGATGATAGAGAGAGTTTTAAAGTTTTTAAAGAGCGTCATTCTGTTTGTTCGGACAGAGTTCCGTTTTGTGGTACAGTGGCACAAAGTTGCCGATAAAATAACGAAGTTATTTGCAAATATTTCAATATTTTATGACATAAATGTGAGTGTTTTAGTATTCATTCAATAGTACAGAATAAACTGAGGACTGCAGTATTATGAATAGTGAATTTGAAAGTGTTATAGCCGTTTTCCATCCATTTCAGTATCTAAAACAGACGTTCCCATCTCAAGAGGTTCCAGTTATTGTTTATATTTTTATTTTACAATTTTGCAGTTTTTTTATATATTTAGAAAAAAAGAATTTACAGCTTCGATTTATTTTTAACACTACTGAATGCCACGAATCCCTTTATCGACGCTGTGGGACTTAATGGAAAAGTTAAATTAAGTTTAATAATTATCATACAAGCAAAAGGCTTAAAAAGGACACTTGAATAATTCTGGACTCTTTATCGACTTGTCAATGATGGTATAATGGTAGACAAAGCAAGGATAAAAGTATTGCCACTGGTACCAAATCTCTATTTTCAATTGACAAAGGAGACATGACTAGGAGAATGCCCTGCTCATTAAAAAAGCAAGATGTGTGACATTTTGTCAGGCGTATTAATAAAATTACAATTGAGACTCTGGCCACAAGCAAATGGCAAAAATGTGCAAAATAAAAATATCAAAGGCTATGCCAAAGTTTTTATACCCTTGCAGTCCTTGGCAATAATATTATTACATTTTTAAAAATTTATTTCCCTCAATTCATCAATACACAAACAAAACATTCAAATTATTACTCTTTTTACTACAATTGTTTCTTCTTGTTGCATCATTCCCTAAGCAAAGCATGGCATGCACATACAGTTTGTGTAGCGCTGCGTCTGTGTGTGTGTATGCATGTGCTCTGTTGATTTGATGATGACGTAGTAGGCAGCAGGCAGATTTGAGACGATTTATATTGACTGTAACTTGTGTTCTATTTATCCGATCATATTCAAATTTTGGGATCTGAGATTTTATATCCAATACTCAGCTTCTCATGCTGGTCAAGAATATATATACTTTATGGGGTCGGAAACGACTCCTTCTGTGCGTTACAAAAATCTGACCAATTTTATAATACCCTCTTCAAGGGTATAAAAACAAACCAGAGGGCTGCTGCCCTCCGAAATTTGTATACCCTTGCAAGTTGTTTGGTACTCCTTCCTTATTTAAAGTCGTCAAAGTGGAAAAACGTTTTATCTAAAAAGGCCAATGGCCAATGTTTGCTAAAGTACGGCCCCCAATCTTAACATAGGAAAAAACGAAGTTATTAATTAAAGTCACTGTTTTCGACCGATCATTTCTATGGAAGCTATATCAAATTCGGTAAAGTTATTACCAGATATACTAAACTAACAAATGTTTATTTTGAAAGCAATCGCGTCAAAAATAACGAAGTTATTGGCAAAAGTCACTGTTTGTGACTTTGCCGTTTGTATGGGAGCTATATGATATAGTGGTCCGATCCGGCTGAATCCGATATGTACAACGATTGCAGTATATACAAGCTTACGTGCAAATTTCAGCTCTATAGCTATTACGGTCTAGAAGAAGTTCGCGTTGATCCAGACGGACGGACGGTCGGACGGACGGACATGGCTATTTGAACTCGACTCGCTTTATATGGTCGGAGATGCTTCCTTCTATGCGTTGCACACTTTTGACCAAAATTAATATACCCTATTTGCAAGGGTATAAAAATACAAATGAAAAAGGAAATAGTACGGGTCCTTTGCGAGCACTTTGTCAAATCAAATTTATTGACTTTCATTGTTAGGTGGAAGGGAGTATTTGTGCTCAATTAAAGCGATGCTTCAGTCTTGAGAGCATCAGCAGGAAAACCCTCCACCTGTTTCCTGCTCCTTTTCAGAGCTTTTTACAATGCCTTATAAAAATCGATCGCTTCCTTTCATTGCATTGAGCGCTCCATCATATTTCTTTTTCTTCTTTCTTTCTTTTTGTTCTGTATTTTGCCGTTGTTAGGATTGACAATTATTTGCATTGTTCACTAAGTCATTTGTTCAACATTCACATGAATCGGTAACTACAACACTGGGTTAGAGCTAACGCTTACTTAGCTCTTTTTGTGTACCATACACAGAGGAGCTAGAATGCTTTTGATCCCACGGCAAAAACATTATTTTTTACACAAGTACTTACTTACAGGTAATACTGCCCAGAGTAACGAGCGACTACAGGTAAAATTCAATTCAAAACATATTTCGGTCCCTCATAAGCTAAATTTGTAGGAACATAAGTAAAAACAGAGAGCCGGGGTTAACTTCGACCGCGTCGAAGTTTGTATACCCTTGCAACTGTTTTGGTAATTCTTTCCTTAGCCATCAAAGTGTAAAAACGTTTTATCCAAAAAGACTAATGTTTGCGAAAGAACGGCCTTCAATCTTAGCATAGGATATAACGAACTTTTTGATGAAAGTCACTGTTTTCCACCTATCGTTTCTATGGGAGCTATATGATATAGTCAACCGATCTTGACCAAATTGGGCACATTTATAGCTTCAATAAACTAACGTTTATTAAATTTCACGACAATAGCTTAAAAAGTAATGAAGTTATTGAGAAGTCGCTGTTCGTGACTTTGCCGTTTGTTTGGGAGCTATATGTTATAGTCACCCGATCTTGATCAAATTTGGCACAATTCGTGACTTTGACGTTTGTATGGGAGCTATATTATATAGTGGTCCGATCCGGCTGAATCCGAGATATACAATGCCTGCAGTATATACAAGCCTACGTGCAAAATTTCAGCTCTGTAGCTCTTACGGTCTCGGAGGAGTTAGCGTTGATCCAGACGGACGGACAGACGGACGGACGGACGGACATGGCTATTTGAACTCGTCTCGTCGTGCTGATCAAGAATATATATACTTTATATGGTCTGAGATGCTTCGTTCTATTCGTTGCACACTTCTGACCAAAATTAATATACCCTTTTTGCAAGGGTATAAAAATATGTATAAAGTTGAACGATACACGATTTTGAAAATATCGAATAAGAATTTGAATGGCTGAGCTACATAAGTTATAAGATTTATTGCTGACACAAAAATAAAATTTGACGCGTAAATTTTCATTTTCCTATTGCCATGAACAGCACTTTTTAGCAGAAAATGTCCATTTCCTGTTATTAACTGCATATAATTTTAAAGCTAAAAGACTGAAATTGGTAAGACGAAAAGCTAATATTTGCATGAATCTCCAAAGTAAAGTTTTGTCTCTAGAAGGACACTAAAGGGCGTCCTGAAATATTCGACTATATGACTTTTTTAATTTTATTATATGATCAAAAACCTATAATGGTTAAAAAAATCGCATTGTCACCCAAAGTATTCAAGCATTTTGAACTGCTTTTCAACCTTAATTTGAACCGTTTCGGAACTTGCAAACAGTCCTTAAGTTTAAATATTCTTGAGTATGATATGTAGTAGTTTATTTTCAGATATTGAGTTATGGTCTATTTGTCCGATTCAAACTGAGAGCTATTTAGGCATTTCTACTATATTCAAACTGAAAGTATATAAATTTTAAACGAATTAAATAATTTTTGATCAGCCTTGTAAATTTAGGAGACTTTGAACTATAATAAGTCAATTATATGTATATGGAATAATAAAAGATGCTACTTTTTTACTAAAAGCGAACTGATTGACGTCTTTTAAAGAAAGCGTCACAATATTTCTTAGATGAAAACAATAATGTTCTTTGATTGATTGATATTGTTGAAAATGTACATACATTCATATGTACAAGCAAAAGTCACATATACACGTATGTATATACATATTTAAGTTCGATATTGAAAACGGGACTTTCTCGAAAATGCTCTTTTTCTATTTGATCGCTTGTGTGAGCATCAGTATACGTTTGAGTTTTTAGTTCAGTTCTGACTGCGAGTGCGTGTGGTTCCTAAAAATAAATTGATTGAAAACTAAATTCAAAGTGTCTTATTATTTTGCATTTGTGTTGAGTATATATACGTATATAACAATCCAGACTATATTTTCCAAAGGTTATGGGCCCAGTTAGCGTATAATAACAAAATTGTTATATTTAAACAAATTTTAAAAATTATTTTTTTTTTGTCAATTCAAAAAAAATAATAAGGTTTGAGTTTTTAACAAACTCGGTGACTCGACCATATGCATACACATGTGTGTACGTATGTATGTGTGAATGTACATGTGCGTATGTATGTGCACGCGTACATCCATTGAGACATTCTTTTGAGGTGGCGCGTGCGTGTTCATGTGTACATGTATGTATGTATTGGTGTGCAAGTATATGCGTGCGGGCTTGCAGAGAAACCGCGTGGTTTGTCAATATTACTTGGAAATATACATACATATGTATGTACATATGTGTGTACTTACGTGCATAAGTGATAAAACTATTTGTTTATGCTTAACACCTTGTTGGACTAAATAAATCTCATTGTTCATATATAAATTGATAATGTTACATACATATAAACAATCATAATTAAAATTTTATTTTTTTTCAGCATTGTGAAATTTTTATTGATGTATGTACATTATGTATGTATGTATGTACATCAAGTGTTTATGTATGCGTGCATTGAATCCCGCTTTTTTGCGCCTAGTTGCGTGTGTACGTATGTATGTGTTTGTATACGATATTGCAATTTGCTTAAGCGGTGTTGCTTTACGTGATTGCGATATTCTTTGTTCTTGCAACCATGCGTGCATGCGTACATAAGTTAACAGCCAAGTCAACGAACGGCCCTCGCAATGATTTCGAGCAACCCGCGCTATACAAATGCAACGTAATCAAAATAGCATTGGCCGAAACAACGGCCAGCCGATTTAGTTGTGTCGCAAGCGTTGAGTTCTTGCTGGGAATATGCTGAGTCGGCTTTGCTGACCACAAGCCCGTCGTATGATCTTCTATGTATGTATGTATGTATTTCTTATGTATTTTGTGTAGATTCGTATTTCCTGTTTTATGTACTTGGCTTTAGCCTTTATTTCACTCCGTTCTTATAATCAGTTTCTGTCAGACGTTCGACTAATAAAGATATTGATCATTTAACATTACTCCGGCACACTGCCGTTAAATATTTGCACCGTATTACACCGTTGAGCCACAAGGCCAACCGTTTAGCAAAAGGACGAAATTAGCTTTATTAATCGGCAGAGTCTCCGGCAGGGTTTCTACAGAATTATCAGCAGAGTCATCAACAGAGTTTTCGACACGGTTAATAATAACATCCACAGCATAGTTCGATGAGAATTATTAATGAAGTCAGCTACTGAGTTACCGACAGAGTTAACGCTAGCGTCATCAACGGTGCCATCGACAGAGCCGCACCTGGAAATTAGCTTTATTAATCGGCAGAGTCTCCGGCAGGTTTTCCACAGAATTATCAGCAGAGTCATCAACAGAGTTTTCGACAGGGATAATAATATCATCAACAGCATAGTTCGGAGAGAATTATTATTGAAGTTAGCTACTTAGTTACCAACAGAGCTAACCATAGCGTAATCAACGGAGCCATCGACAGAGCCGCACCTGGAAATTAGCTTTATTAATCGGCAGAGTCTCCGGCAGGGTTTCCGCAGAATTATCAGCAGAGTCATCAACAGAGTTTTCTACAGTATTAGTAATCTCATCAACAGCATATTTCGGAGAGAATTATTAATGGAGTCAGCTACTGAGTTACCGACAGAGCTAGCCATAGAGTCATCAACGGATCCATCGTCAGAGTCGCATATGGAAATTAGTCTTATTAAAAATTGTTTTTTTTTTTACAACGGAGGAGAAAAAGAGCTAAAGTTACCAGAAGCAGATAGAACGAGTCTAGGTGCCTCTCAGAGAGCCATTAGTGATGGGCATGGGTAACCTAACAATCCACTACTCTCACCCAAAAAGTAGCAGCAGCAGCAGAAGAGTGAAAGACACAGCAGAGTAAAGCACAAGGGGCCATTTAAAACCAACAAGACTATTCACCAATACAAGGATTTACAACGTAAGGATCAACAAGGACAAGGACATTAAGGACAAGGACAAGGAGATTAATGCAAAGGACATCAGCAAATTCGGCAGCAAGAACCATTACTTTCCCAAGGATATTCTAAACATTAATCGGAGTGAATTTTTATTTTCTTTGGGCAACATCGAGGAAGATTTAATCACTTCTCCAATAACTATATTCTACATTCAAGGATTTTCCCACTTCGAATAAACAAACGGGATCTAATTCTATCGCCAGGCAAGGTCTTTCTTATATATATTCAAACCATTGCAAAATTTTGTTCAAAATATTTAACCCGAAAACCACCTCGAAAGTTTCCATCGCGGGGATAACTCTCATTTATGCTTCACCATTACTTACTTTTCATTGAACAAACATATATGCATTTTTACATTTTCTGACCCCTCCCCTGCAGAATATATTAAAAAAAAAAATTTAAGAATAAGCATAAAGTATATATATACGCATTGATCACTTGCACATCCGGGTCATAGTCTATCGGTTTACCGTAGCCATCGTTACTTAGTATCCCGTAACCTACTGGACCCCGAGTCCATACTAATATACTAGCAATGGGCGTTCATTTGATAAACCATCGTCGCAAGGCCGAGTTTGAAGTCCTTTGTGACAAATTCGGATTGGACACCGGAGGAATAGTGGAGGACCAAAGGAATCGTTTCCGCGAGTTCGCCTCAAGGGAGGATCACCATCCTGAGATATTGAGTCGACTTGCCGAAATCGAAGCCAAATTTAGTGCCGGGGACAAGAAATTAGATGTAAAACTCCAGTCTTGAGCACTCCTGATGGAATTGTTTCCCAACTACCGGTACCACAAGACACTAAATATCATTCCGAATCGCATTCTCGTTCTCGCTACGGTTCTCCTACACCTTTCAGTATTCCTGGCTCAAATATCAACATCGAGTCCACAAATCTCTGGCAGGCCGTACCACTGGGAGCTATGCCTCGCTCGCGGAACGTAAAGCCAAATGAGGAATTGCCTTTAGCGGATCTATCGATCCTATCTATTTCATAGAGCAAATAGAGACTCGAGCCGCGACGTACGGTTTGAATTTGGAGACACTGCCTCCGATGATAGCCATCCTATTGACAGGACGGGTCGAAAGTTGGTGGCAAACCAGCGGGTATCCGGAGATGACATGAGAATAGCATACGGGCTCGAAAGCAACGCCATCGCCAACCCTACAAAGAGTATCTAGTAGACCTTCGATTAATGATGAAGAGAGCTCATTACTCGACGTTACAGGAACTCGACAGGATCTACGAAAATCTATTACCAGATTACAAGCTGTATACCCTACGAAATGATTTCCAAACGTCAAGAGAGGTCACGAGAGTGTACGAAGCCCCATGTGTTGTTCTGTTGGCAATGCGGACGAAGGGGGGTACGTACTATTGAATGTTGCCGCCGTTCGGGTAACCGGCCAAACCTCCGTCTCAATCTGGGCCAGGCGGAGGGACCAGTGTAGTATGTTTGAAAATATATTATTCCATTTAATATTATTTTTGAGGGTTTTGATAGAAAGGCACAAACAGTTGTTTTCAGTTTGAGTTTGGTTTATTGAATTAATCTTAATTCTATAACAATTGTCGACTATAGCTAAGACCGCGTAGCTGCGCTGCTAGTCATGCAGGCAGAGGAGCGGTATGCTTATGTATAAACAGACTTATGTATAAATGTATAAATGTTTACAGAAAAGTATGTATGTTTATATACCGTCGCAGCGGTGGAGTGAGGACGTATCATATTGCATATTGGGCCAAAGCGGCCCCGCGTGTTATATTTGCCGACACAGCAATTGTCCAGCACCATGCACTCATGGGTGGTCATGTTACTTAAGAGGCAAATGCACTTGAATGTTGCGCACATAAATATTGTAGTTAATTGCTACAATATCTTTGTATTGTTGTTAATATGTTATTCCAAAACATGCTACATCCCCCCTCTTTAAAAAAATAACGTAATTATATGGAGTTATATATATAGAAATTTATTTACTTAATATTGTTTCTTTTTTTTTTTAAATTTTTTTTCTTTTGAATGTTTGAGTGTTCGTTTAATGATACATGTGGTAAAATTATATTTGTATATGTATAGTGACATTAAATGCTGGTAATTTATTGGTTTAAATTTATTTCTTTTGTTTTATTGTTATTATTTTTTTTTTTTTTTTTATATATATATATATTAATTGGTTAAAATTTTTAACCTATCTTTGTATCTTTAATTAAAATGTTATCCCTATCTTTTATTTCTTCTATGATGTATGGGCCTAAATACTTAGATTCTAGCTTATGACCCGTATCATTACGTAATAAAACCTTATCTCCTATTTCTAATTCAATATTTTTTACCTTTCTATCATATATTTCCTTATTCTTCGCTTTGTGCTGTTCTAACATAATTCTTGCTCTTTTATAAGCCTGTTCTAATCTAAATTTTGATTCCTTAGCATAATCTTCTATGTTATATAGTGGATTTATCTTATCAACACTATTAAATTGTTGTGGTAAATTCGAAGTTTTACCGAATACCAACTCATATGGACAATAATCATGTGCCATAGAGGGTGTTGTATTAAAACAATATGCGAAGTATCTTATCCATACATCCCAGTCAGTTTTGTCAACTGAAATGTATGATCGTAAAAATTCATTAAGTGTTCGGTGGCTTCGCTCTACAGTGCCTACAGTCTGGTGATGATGTGCAGTTGAAGTTATCTTTTTTATTTGCAAGTTTTTGCATAAATCTTCAATTATTGAGTTTCTATATTCTGTTCCCATGTCCGTAATGAGCGTCTTCATTGGATCGTACGGCAGAATGAAATCTTCAAATATAGCTTTCGCTACTGTTTATTTTTTTATATATTGAGATATATCTCGTGTCATATTTTTCCAATAATAATGCCTTTTTATTTTGGCCATAGTTCTCAATATTCCAGTATGACCTCCTTGTATGGGGTCATCGTGGAACGTAAACAGTATTGCTATTTTTTCTTTATCATTATTTGATAATAGGGTCACCGGCTTGAGTAGCGCTACTCTTAAAAATTTCAATATTTTATTGCCCATATTTTTGAAAGATTCTATTGAAATAGTCTCAAAGATCTTTTCGCTCGGTGCCACTTTGACTTTACTGATATTGAGTATACCGGCTTCTTTTTCGAGTCTTTGAAACAATTGACCTAAGTCAAGAATTCCATTGGTATACATATCGCAAATGTCAATTCTTGCTATAACTTTCTTGCCATGTTTGAATGTGCTTAAAGAATCAGTTATTCGCAAGGTCACTACATTTCGTACTTCGTCATTTACAATGACGTCATATACATTGGGCTTAGAAGCATAAGGAGATTGCTTTTGCAATTCATTTATATTATTCTCTTTTTTCTTTTCCTGCTATAACTTTCTTGCCATGTTTGAATGTGCTTAAAGAATTAGTTATTCGCAAGGTCACTACTTTTCGTACTTCGTCATTTACAATGACGTCATATACGTTGGGCTTAGAAGCATTAAGAGATTGCTTTTGCAATTCATTTATATTATTTTCTTTTTTCTTTTCCTGCGCAGGAATTTGACTGTTTACTTTGATTTCTGGTAGTGACTCTCAGAATTTTGTTACTAGTTTGTATATTTTGTAAGTCCTGTATTGTTATTCTTGATAGCGCGTCGGCTACGAAATTATCTTTCCCCTTTAGATACTCTACTGTAAAATTATATTCCTCGAGTTCAAGTCGCATTCTAGTTAGCTTGGAACTTGGATTTGTCATTGAAAACAAATAAGTTAATGGTCTGTGATCTGTTTTGACAGTAAAATGTCTACCATAAATGTATGGTCTGAAGTGCGTGATTGCCCAGTAAATCGCTGCTAACTCTTGTTCAGTTGTACTCTTTTTACTCTCACCTTTTGTATGCTACTGGAAGCTGTAGTCCATTTTTATTTTGCGTTAGGACTGCTCCACATGCATATTTACTTGCGTCGGTGATTATGCAAAATTCTTTGCTAAAATCTGGGTACTGTAACAGAGTTGGGTTCATTAATGCTGATTTTAAATGCTCAAACGCATTTTGACAATCGATTGTCCATTCGAATTTAACATTTTTCTTACATAAGTTTGTTATGTGACGAGAATATTCAGCGAAGTTTTGTATAAATCTTCGATAATAGTTGCAAAATACAATGAATCTTGTAGCGCTGTCCGCATCATGTGGGACTGGATAATATTGAATGACATCATACTTTGTGTCATCAGGCAAGATTCCTTTATCTGTGCACTTATGTCCCAAAAAGGTGACTTCATGCATAAAAAATGAACATTTTTCAGGATGTAACTTTAGGTTGTGTTGCCTACACTTCTCAAAAACATCTGTTAGATTATTGATCATGTGTTTTTCGGAACAACCTATGACTATTAAGTCATCCATGTAAAGAAATGCTTGCGAAGGTTCAATGCCAGAGAATGCTATAGTCATCATTCTCTGGAACGAATTTGGCGCTATTTTTAAACCGAATGGTAGTCGCGTTAAGCGGTATGAGCCATTACATGTGGAAAAGGATGTTATGTCTCGTGACTCTTCTTCGAGTTCAATTTGATGAAAACCTGACATTAGGTCGAGGCATGAAAAATACTTTGCTCTTCCTAGTTGGTCTAAAATGTCATCAATTCTAGGTAGCGGAAATTTATCGGACAACAATTTTTTATTAATTTTGCGGTAGTCAATTACCAATCGCCATTTTTTATTTTCAGCGCTTGGTAACGATTTTTTCGGTACCAATAAAAGTGGGCTATTGTAAGGAGATACAGAAGGCTCAACTATTTCGTCTTTTATAAGCTTTTGGACTTGTCTTTGTATTTTCTTTCTGACTAGGAGGATGAATAGGGATTCCCTGAAAGAAGGAAAATAACCCAGTCTTCATTCGTTGAATTCAAAATATGAACTGATTTTATTTGAAAACTCTTAAACTCTAAGAAGCGACAATTGTTTTTAAAAATACTTATTCTAATGCCCCACGTTTTCTGGGGTTGAAAATTGTTTATATTTCATGCTCAGCGCTGGTTACTTGATACCGCGCCGCTGTTATAATCTTAAGTGTTTTCCACAGAGTGTGGATGCATGTTTTGTTTGGTTTTAAGCAATAATTGTCATATGAATTTTATGACTTACTTTTGTTTATATTTTTGTTTCGAATTGTATATTTCATTGGTGCATCTGATTTGGTGAAGCCAGCTCATACGAACACGATGTTTATTCTTAAACATTCTGCGGCGTTTTGGACTTTATCGTTATAGTTAGTTGTCATATCCAAATTATTAAAATTATTATCATTAGTAAGAAAACTATTGTTAAAGAAGCATGATAGACGTTGAACCTAGTCAATCTGATGTTCCTTTACTGATTGTAACTGACTTCTCATTCTTACCAATTCTCCCATATGTATTACTATGTTGGCTTCTAGTGATTTTTATAATATTTGGCATATTACCTAACGATTTTTGTTTTGGGATATCTACACACTTCTGATGTGTATTACTGTGCTGACTTCTAGCCTTTTTATAAGGTGGAGAATTTATAAAATAACTATCTATATTTGTTGACTTGTTCCAATGTGATCGCTCCACTATTTTTAAATATCTCTGATTGCTAAAATTTGATTGGTTATTCCGGTTACCATTAAATTTGGCCTTTTATAATTATTTTGCCAGATCTGCCTTTTTGGTACTATAGTTTCGGACAATTTGTTACCGGAATCTATTTTGATATTATTTTTTAGATAATCATTATCTAATTTAACTATTGCCTTCTGAATATTTTCATGTTTTACTGGCTCTGGGATATATACTTTTTCTTCCCCAATTTTCACTTTACCTCCAATGTGAGGTACTGCCGGGGGCCATAAATATATTTCTTGAGTTTTGTTGTTGTATTTCTTTGGAATTGTGTTATTTTTATTTTGAAATTTACCTTTCTTTTTCTCCCAACGTTGTTCAAAACCTGTGACATCTATTATTGTTGGCACTACAGATTTATTCTGATTTGATCTGGTGCATCCCGAGACGATCCAACCAAATTGAGTATTTTGGCCTAGCAGGCCATCAATCTTTGTAATTCCCCCTTTTAAGATTTGGGTATATACGTTTACTCCCATTATTATATCAATCCTACCAGGTTTATTAAAGGTACGATCAGCTAGCACGTAAGTTTGCCATTTTGACATATCCACGTTTGCTATTTTTAATGGAAGAGCTTTCATTAACTTTGGCAACACGATTGCCTCAACCTTTAGATGTCCTTTCCAAGGATTTCGCGTCTTTACATCTATTTTTACCTTATATTTTGATCTATTAGATTTTATAGAGGACACGCCACTTATTTCTGAATATTGTTTTATTTTAGGTAATTTCAATATTTGAGCGGCCTCTTCAGACAAAATGGTGCTCTGTGAACCACAATCAATAAGGGCTCTAAGAGTCTTTTATCCTCCATTAATATTTTTTACTTGTATTAAAGCTGTGGCCAACAGTGTTGGTTGTGCGGTTACAGAAGTATTAACTCTCTCCTGTTTTTCTTCATAATGGAGTAAGGTATGGTGTTCCTTACTACACAATGAACAGACCATTTCATTAGTGCACACCTTAATGCTTGAATGGTTCAAGCATCTTATGCAAAGCTGCACTTTTTTGGCTATTTCATACCTTTCAGTTGGTGTCAAACCTTTAAACATATAGCACTTATACGCTTTGTGCCCGGCAATTTTGCAAGTCGGACATTTATCTTCGACTTCCGCATAATTTAACACAGTTTTTAACGTTTTTTTCTCTTCTTTGCTCATGGCACTTAGCGAGCAAAATCTTTGCTCTAAGTATTCCATGACATCAGATAACAATTGTATCTGCCTTGTTTTTCTAATTTGACTCTCATATAATTGTAGAGCCTCTCTGTCAAATTTCCTTAGTAGGAGTTGTGCGCATATGACGTCAACTTTTTTGCTTTTATTTTAATTAAGTAAACTGACTCATTAACTATGTCAATCACTTCTTTGACACTTTTTGCGGATTCATTGTTGATCATCGGTAAATCAACGATCCGACTTAATTGTTCGGAAAATACCCTCCGATTATTTTCATACCGCTTGATTAACAATTCCCAAACGGCACTATAGTTATCAGTTGATCCTGACAATAGATGGGCTACCATGCTCTTTGCTTCGCCCTTTAACGCGGATTTTAAATAATTGAACTTAAGAGCAAGACTTAAATCCTCTCTTTTTCAATTAGTTCCGCAAATAGTTCTACAAACAGGTCCCATTCTCTAGGTTCCCCAGAAAATGTGGGTACCTGTATTTTTTTTATTGTTCATTTTCATTTCTAGCATTGATAATGAATTTTGGACGTCGAATTCTAAATCCTCCATAGTATTCTTAAATTTTGCATCCATTGTTATTACTTGGCATGCCCGTACCTTCTCCCATAAATAATTTATTTTATTAATATAAATTATCCATGTTCCATTGCCTGTTGATTTCAACTCTACTACCTCCAAATATTCCTGAAGCTGTCGGACTCTATCCATAAATATCTCCTGGTTTCCACTACCGTTTTCATGACTGGAGGTCGCATTCCCGCACTCTCCTTTGCTATCATCAAACATTTCTGACATATCCGCTTCTGCTTTAACTAACACTGACTTACTAGTGCCTGGTTTTTCTGACTCTCCTGTAGCTATTATTTTGGCAACTATCGTTAAAACCTCTTCATGTACTTTATCTCTGTAGTACTGATGATCGAAAATACCCTGCTGGAGCAATTTTTCATGGTTAGGCATCCATCGGCCCTTAATCACTTTTACTTCCTCGATTACCTTGCTGGTAACGTTTGTGGGATCCAGTGCTTCCAACTGCCTTAACCTGGTATGCAACTCTACCTGCTTCTCTAACAATTTATCAGTCTTATTACTGAACATTTTATATAGTGGATGTATATATGTGTGACAATCAATTGATTCTCTTTTTTTTTAATTTTTTTTTTTATATTGGTTTTTAAATGTTTATTTTTTTTTAGTGTTTTGTTTTCTTTTTACACATATTCCTGCCTATTTTTGCGTGTGGTTTTCACGCCACACTCTAATCGGACAGCTTTTATTGCCGCACAATTGTACATAGTTTGTTATAATTATGGAAAAAAATAAACATCGCAGTGCATTAAAAAAAAATGTGCGACACAGCGCATAGTTGTTTATTTTGGTGGGCGCTCTTTGTAGCGCTATCGGTCCAGACGTTCAGCAGCTTTCAAGTTGCCGGTGCTGGTCTACGCACAGGCTGTTGGGGCGCCGATGCTGGTTTCTCCGATCTCTTGGCTCCCGGGTCTAGCTTGTCGCGGTAGACGGTGCCGGTGCTGGTCTTCGCACAGGCGTATTCGCAATAAGGTGAGTCAAATGGTGTGTTTTTTTTTTTTGCTGTGTCGTTGCTCAGCTGTTGTTGTCCAGGGCCTATGGGCTCAGATGGTACCGGTGCCGGTCATCGCACCAGACTTGCAACTACATATACATACACTTTTAACTTTAACTTTTTCGATATTAGGGCTTCGAATACGCCACACACAAAAACTCCCGCCGCCGATATTACTACAGTTGCTCCACTAGCCAAACTGTCTTTAAAATCGGACGCAATATTGCTTTTTTTATATTATACTCTGTCTCTTACCATGGGTGGGGGAAAACAAGAGTTAATTTATTTTTGCTACCTTTAGCTGATCTTAGCATTTACACTTGCATAAGATCAGACTTCAAGGAGCTGATTCACACTTTGAGTTTCTTACCAGTGGTGGGGGAAAACTACAGAGTTCCTTTTTCTCGAAGGACCAAAATGAATAGGGAATTCCGAAGAGGAAGAAAATAACCCAGTCTTTATTCGTTGAATTCAAAATATGAACTGATTTTATTTGAAAACTCTTAAACTCTAAGAAGCGACAATTGTTTTTAAAAATACTAATTCTAATGCCCCACGTTTTCTGGGGTTGAAAATTGTTTATATTTTATGCTCAGCGCTGGTTACTTGATACCGCAGCCGCTGTTATAATCTTAAGTGTTTTCCACAGAGTGTGGATGCATGTTTTGTTTGGTTTTAAGCAATAATTGTAATATGAATTTTATGACTTACTTTTGTTTTATGTTTTTGTTTCGAATTGTATATTTCATTGGTTCATCTGATTTGGTGAAGCCAGCTCAGATGAACACGATGTTTATTCTTAAACAGAGGATTTTTATAATTTTTAATGAAAATAGGTTCATCGTCCACCAGTCTTAATTTTTGTTTGTAAAAATTATTTGTTGTTATTGATTCGGTTTCTACTCCGAATACATCACTATATTTCTTGCACAACTTCGTAAGTTCGCTGTGAAACTGTGGGGGAAAATTTTTTGATAACGTAGTTAGTACTGCGTTTTCACGCTGTTCATTATTTGCTTCGATTATTTCGTAGCAGGAAAGCGGTTCATACTTCAAATTTGATATGTTTACTATTTGATCTTTATTTGTAGTATTTAGCAGTCCTATGACTGCGGTTTGGGGTTTAGTTATGGTATTTGCTAAATAAATACCATGTTGAATTTCTTGGTTTGGAATTAATACACTGTCTTCTTGTGAACTTATTTTAATTTTTCGGACAACTTGGGATCTTGCTGGTAAAACTATTGAATTATTACCCACACTGTACGATATTGGTACGTATATCGGATATTTTAGGTTATTTGGTCGAATTATTAACCAGTCTTCGGACGGATTGAAATCTAATTGACAGTTATATTTTCTTATGGAATCGATTCCTAGTATTCCATCCAGATTGTATTTCGACAGAAGTAAACCCTGTAGATTTAGTTACTTCTTGAATAATTCCTTGTATATTTATTATTTTATTGGCTTGGACACTTTGAAAATTTTCTTTTACGATCGATATTTCCGATCCTGTGTCTATTAAAAATATTATCTTTTTCCCTGTTGCTACATTCGTGAAGGTAACGAACGTATTTTGATTAAGACTGATGGCGTGAATCTTATTATTCATTACTGCTGGGTATCTAAAGGTGTTTGGGATTTTCCCGAAGCATTCTGTGCTACCCTAACATTATTGTTATTATAACCGTTTTCTCGGTTATTTCCTCGGTTATTTCCTCGGTTACCTCTATTATTCCCGTTGTAACCTCGGTTATTTCCTCTGTAACTATTATTTCTATTTTGTCTAAAATTTTGGCCGTTATTGTTATTGTTATAATTGTTGTAATAACCACAACCATTGCCTCTACCACGATAATTATATTTGTTATTATAATTACCACGGTTTCTTTGAGCGAACAGAACCGTATTTGGATTACATGTTATTTTAGTACTTTTTTGTAAGTACTTTGCTATAGCTTCGTCCATGGTTTTGAAATTGCCAGAGTCGAGTATAGTTTTAATTGTGTTTTGTTCGCAATTTCCGATCATTGCTTCTATAGCATCGTCTGTGCTATTCTTAAGAGCAAGTGCTGCTGGCATACCTTCATCGATATACGCAGCTTGAAGGGTTTTGCGTAAATTATCAATCTCCTAAGTAAATTTGTCCGCGGTTTTACCTTTCTGAGTTGTATTCTTCAATTTGGCTTTTATAACTTTGGATGTTTCACCAATTACAACGCCTTGCAATTTTTGTATTATTGCTTCAATTGAAGTTTCTTGTTGGACTTCATATAGTGTTGGGCCAATAATTTTTGATTTTATTACCTCAACTGCTATACTTTCGTAGTCGCCTTTCATCATATCTACCAACTTCAGAGCTGTTACAAATCTTTGGAGTTGCATTTTCGTTCCGTTAAATTCAGGTATGGCTATATTTATATCTTTCATATATGCCCTTCGGGCATTTAATTCTGCCATCCTGTCAGTTGTATTTATTACACTTGTATTAATTTCTAAATCTGATTCGTTGTCCTGTTTAGACAACGCTTCTGTATCAGGTAATGTCAATAGCGCAGGAATTGTTAGATCGTTTAGATCTTTCTCTTCTATTTCTTCCTCGCTTGTTTCAGATTCTTTACCTTCTTGCTCTGTTTCCTTTTTACAGGTGTCGATGCTCAGAGGTGAATTAAGTACGGTAGGTACGAATATATCAAGATTGGGTTTTTTTTATAGAGATTAGGTTTGTACGTAACTTGATCAATAGATTGGAAATCTTTGACCAATTTGTTTTACCTATGCTCTCTCTATTAACATGCACTAAATTTCTTGCTTCGTTGAAAGAATCAACTAGAATTTTTGCGTGCTTGTTTATTGTTTCCTTTTGGATGTTTGTATTCTGTGTAACGCATTTATAGGATTTTTTGAAATTTTCTTTTATATTTTGGATATGGAGAAGTAATTCTTCCCATTCCATGCTTAAAAGTATATATTTTTTTTTTTTTAATTTCTATTACTTCAACATCCTCATCTGATTCTTCTACATTAAAAGTTTCTATATCTGCTTTAAAAATATTATGTACCCATGCAGGCACATCCTTATTCTTAGGTCTACTTAGTAATAATCTGCTATATGCTATTTTTATGGATTTTTCCATAAGTTCTATAATATTTCTTTTAAATTTGTAGTTTTTAAATATCCAAAATTTTATTTCCTTGTACTTTTTATTTACTGGTCCTGACTGTATCAGGTAATCAAGAAAAGGAATATATTTTTGGAGATGTTTAGTTTCAACTTTATTCATACTTATTCAATTTGTATTTAAACTCGGTAATTTTGTTGGGCTTCATCCATCAGGTAGAAGCGAAATGTACCTGTTAAATTTGAGAAACAACATATATTTGGTACTGTGACAATAAAACTCATCTGTACCATTGGACTTCCTTGAACTGGGAAATCTTCTCCCGTTATATCAAGGTATGCTGATCTGATCTGTACTAGACATATAGAATTTTGTGGCGAGTTATTATTACCTGTTCTAAAAACCTCAACTAAATCGGCTGCGATGGTAGGATTCCTTCTTACTATCCTCCTAAAATAATCGTCTAATGTACTCATCTTAACCAATTTATATATATATTTTTTTTTTTTTTTTATTTATTTATTTTTTTTATTTGATAAATTTGGAATGTGATTTCTTTTTTTTTATAATTTTTTTTTTTTTGTCAAATGCAAATGTTACAATAATTGATGCATATGTTATTTAGATCTTATCAAGATCATTAGCATGGCTTAAGGCTTTTTTTGTTACACATTTGTTGTGTAATTTATATGCTTTGTATAACACATATGCGCTCATTATTACCACAATTATTAATAAAAGTGCATTTGTTGGCTTTAAATCTACATTTGATGACTCTATTTTGTTGATTCCATTTGCAGTGGAGTCCACTGTTTTCGTATCTATTAACCCCATATTGGTTTCATCAAATATGTCATCAAACTTGTTTATTTTGTTATTAAACATTCCATTTAAAGAAAAATTTTAATTAATTTTTTTTTTTTTTTTGTTTCTAATATTTTAATTTTTAAATGTTTCAAGTGTAGTATAATAGAATAGTAATTTAGTAATGTTTTGAGCTGAAGGCTCTTTTTTTTTACATTTGTTCCTGCCTACTTTTTTGTATGGTTTTTAGGCCACCCTCTAATTGGACAGTTTTAATGCCGCACAATTGTACATTAGTTATTTTAATTCTATAAAATTGTTATAGAATTAAATTTCGTTTGTTTTTTTTTTAGTTAGCCTCTAGCATCAATGGTCGTCGCCGGTTGGCACGCTGATGCTCCATCGATGGCGTAAAAAGCGGCCTGCTTTTCAGGCTTGTAGTCTCAGCTGCTGATGTCCGGGGCCTATAAGCTCAGGCGGTTCCGGTGCCGGTCATCGCACCAGATTTGTTGATACCCTGTTTTTTAGGGCGACACTTCCTTTCCTTGGGGACTTCCTTTAGAGTCCCGTAGCAATGTCTGCATGTATACTCGCAGCATGCTGAGTATAATGGTCCCTCGCAGTCGTTTGGGCAGACCTTTTTATTCCTGGTAATTCCTTCACAGTTTGTGGACTTATCTTTATCTTTGGTTTTGACACGTTTTGTATCGTAGAGTATGGGATTCTGGTTGTTGTGGTTTAATTTTTCAGCAATTGGTTTTTTATAAACTCTAGCTCGGCGTGTAATTCCAATTGATTTTCTCTGGGCTATTTAGTAGCCTCAATATTTGAGCCTTTTTGGCTTTCAATTTTTTTAGCACACCAGATTTTTTTTTCCATCACTCTACTTACTGTGATTGTATTTTCCTTCCTTGTTCATTTTCCTGTAGTTCCTGTGTAACTGAATTTTTTTTTGTAGTATATCGTCTGATGGTCACTCCTTTCGATGTCACGGTCGCCATGTAGTAGATAGAGGTTCAATATTTAAAGAACCACACATAGGTCTGTTGCTTTTCAGTTTTCTTTATTGAATGATTCTTAATTCTTTAACAATTGTCGACTATAGCTAAGACCGCATAGCTGCGCTGCCAGTAATGTAGGCAGAAAAGCAGTATGCTTATGTATAAACATATTTATGTATAAATGTATAAATGTTTACATAAGAGTATGTATGTATGTATGTATGTATGTATGTATGTATGTATGTCGTTGCAGCGGGAGAGTGAGGATGTATCATATTGCATATTGGGCCAAAGCGGCCGCGCGTGTTATATTTGCCGACACAGCAATTGTCCAGCACCATGCACTCATGGGTGGTCATGTTACTTAAGAGGCAAATGCACTTGAATGTTGCGCACATAAATATTGTAACTAATTGTTACAATATGTTTGTAATATTGTTAATATGTTATTCCAAAACATGCTACATCCCCCCTCTTTATAAAAATAACGTAATTATATGGAGTTATTTTCTAATTTTTATTATATATAAATTTAATTACTTTTTATTGATTATTTTGGTTTGTTTTGAATGTTCGACGGTTCGTTAAATGATATATGTGATAAAATTACATTTGTATATATATATGTATAGTGTCATTAAATGTAGGGAATTTATTTTGTAAATTTATTTGTTTTGTTTTATTATTATTATTATTTTTTTTTTTTTTTACATACATTCATTGGTTACAATTTTTAACCTATCCTTATGCACTAATTGCTTCTAATTAAAATGTTATCCCTATCTTTTATTTCTTCTATGATGTATGGGCCTAAATACTTAGATTCTAGCTTATTACCCGTATCATTACGTAATAAAACCTTATCTCCTATTTTTAATTCAATATTTTTTACTTTTCTATCATATATTTCCTTATTCTTCGCTTTGTGCTGTTCTAACATAATTCCGGCTCTTTTATAAGCGGTGGCTTCGCTTAACAGTGCCTACAGTCTGGTGATGATGTGCAGTTGAAGTTATCTTTTTTATTTGCATGTTTTTGCATAAATCTTCAATTATTGAATTTCTATATTCTGTTCCCATGTCCGTAATGAACGTCTTCATTGGACCGTACCGCAGAATGAAATCTTCAAATATAGCTTTCGGTACTGTTTTTGCACTTTTGTCTTTAATTGCTATTATTACAAGATATTTTGTTAGGTCGCAGATTAAAGTTACTGCATATTCATTTCAGTGTTCTGATTTTGGGAGTGGACCGATCGTATCCACAATTTCTCAATATTCCAGTATGACCTCATTGTATTGGGTCATCGTGGAACGTAAACAGTATTGCTTCTTTTTCTTTATAATTATTTGATAATAGGGTCACCGGCTTGAGTAGCGCTACTCTTAAAAATTTCAATATTTTATTGCCCATATTTTTGAAAGATTCTATTGAAATAGTTTCAAAGATCTTTTCGCTCGGTGCCACTTTGACTTTACTGATATTGAGTATACCGGCTTCTTTTTCGAGTCTTTGAAACAATTGACCTAAGTCAAGAATTCCATTGGTATACATATCGCAAATGTCAATTCTTGCTATAACTTTCTTGCCATGTTTGAATGTGCTTAAAGAATCAGTTATTCGCAAGGTCACTACATTTCGTACTTCGTCATTTACAATGACGTCATATACATTGGGCTTAGAAGCATAAGGAGATTGCTTTTGCAATTCATTTATATTATTCTCTTTTTCTTTTCCTGCTATAACTTTCTTGCCATGTTTGAATGTGCTTAAAGAATTAGTTATTCGCAAGGTCACTACTTTTCGTACTTCGTCATTTACAATGACGTCATATACGTTGGGCTTAGAAGCATTAAGAGATTGCTTTTGCAATTCATTTATATTATTTTCTTTTTTCTTTTCCTGCGCAGGAATTTGACTGTTTACTTTGATTTCTGGTAGTGACTCTCAGAATTTTGTTACTAGTTTGTATATTTTGTAAGTCCTGTATTGTTATTCTTGATAGCGCGTCGGCTACGAAATTATCTTTCCCCTTTAGATACTCTACTGTAAAATTATATTCCTCGAGTTCAAGTCGCATTCTAGTTAGCTTGGAACTTGGATTTGTCATTGAAAACAAATAAGTTAATGGTCTGTGATCTGTTTTGACAGTAAAATGTCTACCATAAATGTATGGTCTGAAGTGCGTGATTGCCCAGTAAATCGCTGCTAACTCTTGTTCAGTTGTACTCTTTTTACTCTCACCTTTTGTATGCTACTGGAAGCTGTAGTCCATTTTTATTTTGCGTTAGGACTGCTCCACATGCATATTTACTTGCGTCGGTGATTATGCAAAATTCTTTGCTAAAATCTGGGTACTGTAACAGAGTTGGGTTCATTAATGCTGATTTTAAATGCTCAAACGCATTTTGACAATCGATTGTCCATTCGAATTTAACATTTTTCTTACATAAGTTTGTTATGTGACGAGAATATTCAGCGAAGTTTTGTATAAATCTTCGATAATAGTTGCAAAATACAATGAATCTTGTAGCGCTGTCCGCATCATGTGGGACTGGATAATATTGAATGACATCATACTTTGTGTCATCAGGCAAGATTCCTTTATCTGTGCACTTATGTCCCAAAAAGGTGACTTCATGCATAAAAAATGAACATTTTTCAGGATGTAACTTTAGGTTGTGTTGCCTACACTTCTCAAAAACATCTGTTAGATTATTGATCATGTGTTTTTCGGAACAACCTATGACTATTAAGTCATCCATGTGTCACCAGACAGTTTATAAATATACTGCTTCAGCGCTGGGCGAGCGACGTGATGCTCAACCCCTGGTCTTATCGATAAGTATCAAAAAGAGTTGGTAACGAAACGTTGACGAGAAAGGGTGCGAACGAACAAGCTCCTACGATCGGTGGTAACGAACGGCCATCACGAACGAATCCAACGGCATCGCTTTGCAAACGTCATTTTATTGTTAAGTCTCAATTAGTTAATAAACTTATATTAATTATCTACCTAAACGTACGAGTCTGGCATTTCTTCTATTGTTCCCGTAAGCCACACTCCCCCGCCTAAGCCTTCCTGACAGCTTCTACATCTACAATCTTCTACTGGGTAATGTGATTTACAACAGACATTCTCAGAAGTGGGTTTTAGGTGTGACAATTTTCAGAAGTGGGATTGTGTCCAATTTGGAATTTGGATAGTGTGCAAAAAGGAACTGATATTTTTCATAAGTAGAAGTGTGTGAGAAAAAGGGTAACGCGCAATTATCCGCGGTAGAATAGCGTGGCATGAGAAACTCGCAAAGCGTAACAGTGTGTGTTCTGTGCACGAACGAACTCGTGGAAACGACAACGAAAGACGAATAAGCAAAACGAGAAATCAACGAACATTCAAGTGTAAAAGAGATAGCAATAATGCCGCAGAAAAATTACGTGTCAAAGAAAGCTTTGCAGCAAAAATGTAGACAAGCTGGATTGTCAACGTCAGGAAATCGAGAACAATTACAGAGAAAATTAACCACGATCTGTAGTGACGACGAATACGCCAGTGCGGAAAATCAATCAATGGCTAAAAAGATAAACGAATTAGAAAAAACGATTAGAGTATTGCAGGAGCGTTCATTCCAACCTGCAATGATTTCGTCACCAATTGAGGTTAGTGACGTAAACGTACAAGAAGTTTCTGGAGAAAGAAACGTGCTTGTGACAAACGAACGATTAAACGTAACGTATTTGCCAAACGAAAACACTGCTACGTCTCAGCAGTACGGTAAGGTTGCTACGCTTCGCAACTCGGTAACACTGCTACGTTTCAGCGTAATGTTGTACGTTTCAGCAACTCGGTAACACTGCTACGTCTCAGCGTAGTACGGTAATGTTGCTACGTATCAGCAACTCGGTAACACTGCTACGTCTCAGCAGTACGGTAATGTTGCTACGCTTCAGCAACTCGGTAACACTGCTACGTCACAGCAGTACTGTAATGCTAGGATTCAGCAGTACGATCATGTCGATACTTCGCAACAACTTCGTTATGCAGCTACGTCTCAGCAGCACGCTTACTTCGCTACGTCTCAGCAACCCAATTACATTGTTTCATCGAAACACGGCTATATGGTTACGCCTCACCAACACGTACCCTTCGCTCCGACTCATCAAAATGGTAACATGGCTACGATTCAGCACTCCAATAACGTTGTTACATCACAGCAAGATAATTATGTTCCAACGTCACGGAATTACGTAAGCAAAAGTAGGTCAAATGTAAATGTTCTCAAAATCGAGCAGATACCGAAAACGAAGAATTGGAAAAGACCTTAATAGATAATGCTACTTGTTTCGCGCAGAGAACCAACGAATTAGGTAAATGCTCAATATCGAAAATGGAAATCACTTTAACATCAAACGTCCCATGTTATACGAAACCATACCGAACACCGTTTGCGCTCAGACCTATTGTTACGAATATCATATCTGAGCTACTGGACAACGATATAATTCGTCCTTCGGATTCGCCGTACGCCTCGGGAATCGTCATCGTAGATAAAAAGAATGGAGAACATCGTCTTTGCGTCGACTATCGTCGCCTTAACAGTATCACGGTCAAAATTCCATTTCCTACGCCAAACATGGAAGAGCAATTCGCTCAACTAGCTGGAAATGTCTATTTTTACGCAACTTGATCTACGTATGGGATACCATCAAATCGAGATAAGTGAATCGTCCAAACAGTACACGGCGTTTGTTACAGCTGACGGGCATTACGAATACAACAGAATGCCTTTTGGACTCATTAACGCTCCGGCAGTCTTTCAGTCGGTAATGAACCAAATCATAAAACGTATGGAACCAGGTGAGGTAATAATCCCAAGTAAGACCTTCGAATCTGGTATGCAACGAATTAAAAACTTTTTCTCAATCTTACAAGACAGTGGCTTAACCATACGATACGACAAATGCAAGTTTCTGCAATCCGAAATTACGTTCTTGGGCCACATAGTCAATAAAGATGGAATAAAACCTGGCGAATGTAAAGTAAGCGCAATTAAAAATTTTAAAGTACCTACAAACGTAAGAGAAGTAAGAAGATTCCTTGGTCTCACAGGTTTCATCAGAAAATTTATTGAAAATTATTCATTAATATCACGTCCCTTAACAGAACTGCTACGCAAAACGGAGGCGAATACATTTAGTTGGGGAGAAGCCCAGCAACATGCATTTACCGAACTAATTGAAAAACTATGCAGAAGTTTTACTGCAGTTACATAATGACAAAGATTGGCGTCTCGTTTGTTATTTTAGTCGACACTGTACCAACGCTGAGAGTAAATACCACAGTTACGCATTGGAAACGCTTGCAGTAGTAGAAACACTCCAAAGGTTCAGAGTCTACCTTTTGGGAAAATCATTCCGTTTGGTGACCGATTGCTCAGCTATTGCCAAGGTTAAAACGAATAAAGAACTCATTCCACAGGTGGCGCGCTGGTGGATTAAAATAATGGATTACGACTTTGAATTTGTTCATCGAGATGGTAGCAAAATGGCTCATGTAGATGCGTTGAGCCGTGCTCCAAATTTACCCCCGGAAGGATCACTAGATGAATTTGTTAGAACAATAATTTCAGAAATCGACGACTGGTTGTTAACAATGCAACTACAGGACAAAATGCTTGCCGAAATAATCGCAGTACTGAAGGGAAAGCGTCACAGTGATCAACTGAAGCAACTACTTACTGAATATGTCATCGAAAGTCTTTATCGAAAAACGGAAAACACTATCGCGTTTGTTGTGCCAAAGGCAGTTAGATGGCGCATTGTTAAAACTTGCCATGATGATGTCGGACACTTTGGTCTTGATAAAACCATTGAGAGGATTTAAAAACGATTTTGGTTTCCAAAGATGAGGAAATACGTGAAGGACTATATTTCCACATGCATCCAATGCTGCTACTATAAGTCTAAAGGAGGAAAGCCTGAAGGTCGCATGCATTACAACGATGTTGAACCGGTTCCTTTTCGTCGACTTCACGCGGATTTGGGTCCTTTTATTCGAAGCAAACGAGGAAATACTCATATACTAGCTATATCTGATTCATTCAGTAAATTTCTAATTGTAAAAGCAGTTAAAAGTACAAAGTCATTACCTGTTCTATCAACGCTAAATGAAGTTTCTAGTTACTTTGGCTTGTCAAATTTTATTATAACAGACCGTGGAACAGCGTTTACGTCAAAATTATTTGAAGATTACTGTAAGCAAAACCATATCCAACACGTTAAGAATGCTGTACGAACACCCCGTGCAAATGGTCAAGTGGAACGCGCTAATCAAATAATTCTCAATTATATACGAACGATGAACGAAAATCCAAAGGATTGGGATCTGACTCTTCATAACCTTCAATGGACCGTCAACTCGCAGAAAAACAGCACCACTGGATTCAGTCCAATTGATCTCGTATTTAATTACAACGCTATTGATGTCGTGCAGAACAACCTTACTGCAGCGATACACGCAGACCTGGATAAGCCATATTCCAAAGAAACCGTCACCGAAATTCGAAGTCAAGCCGCAGCCAATATCGCATCAGAAAGAACTAAATGGAAAAAACGTTTTGATGCCAAACACGCTATCCCCTTTGTTTATTCCACAGGTGATCTTGTAGTAGTGGAAAACGAACCAGCTGCGACAGGCGAATCACGTAAACTGGAACCACGATACCGAGGTCCTTATCAAGTGGCCAAAATACATGGAAACGATCGTTATGTAATCAAAGATATTCCTGGCATACAGATTACAGGACGTAAATAAGCCTTCCTGACAGCTTCTACATCTACAATCTTCTATTGGGTAATGTGATTTACAACAGACATTCTCAGAAGTGGGTTTTAGGTGTGACACATGTAAAGAAATGCTTGCGAAGGTTCAAGGCCAGTGAATGCTATAGTTATCATTCTCTGGAACGAATTGTGCGCTATTTTTAAACCGAATGGTAGTCGCGTGAAGCGATATGAGCCATTACATGTGGCAAAGGATGTTATGTCTCGTGACTCTTCTTCGAGTTAAATTTAATGAAAACCTGACATTAGGTCGAGGCATGAAAAATACTTTGCTCTACCTAGTTGGTCTAAAATGTCATCAATTCTAGGTAATGAAAATTTATCGGACAACAATTTTTTATTAATTTTGCGGTAGTCAATTACTAAATGCCATTTTTTATTTTCAGCATTTGGTAACGATTTTTTCGGTACCAATAAAAGTGGGCTATTGTAAGGAGATACAGAAGGCTCAACTATTTCGTCTTTTATAAGCTTTTGGACTTGACTTTGTATTTCGTCTTTCTGACTATGAGGATTTCTATAATTTTTAATGTAAATAGGTTCATCGTCAGCCAGTCTTAATTTTTGTTTGTAAAAATTATTTGTTGTTATTGATTCGGTTTCTACTCCGAATACATCACTATATTTCTTGCACAACTTCGTAAGTTCGCTGTGAAACTGTGGGGGGAAAATTTTTTGATAACGTAGTTAGTACTGCGTTTTCACGCTGTTCATTATTTGCTTCGATTATTTCGTAGCAGGAAAGCGGTTCATACTTCAAATTTGATATGTTTACTATTTGATCTTTATTTGTAGTATTTAGCAGTCGTATGACTGCGGTTTGGGGTTTAGTTATGGTATTTGCTAAATAAATACCATGTTGAATTTCTTGGTTTGGAATTAATACACTGTCTTCTGTTTTTTTTTTTTTTTTTTTTTTTTTAACGTTTAATTTATTTGTTGAATCTACTCTTAAATTAGAGCCTAACAACAAGTTTGAGATATTTTTCTTAATCTAGTACTTATGATATATCCAGGGGATATTGCAGGCGGCCCTAATCATTTATTATTGGGTTGGTCTGTCATTTCTTTTAAGACGAGTTCTATTGTTAGTTCGCGTAAGGGAATTGGCAAGAACATTAGGGTGTACATCCAGTTTCGCAGAATACTTTAGTTGTTGACTACATATTTCATATTTTACGTTAGGTATATTTAGATCATTTTGAATGTTGTCGTTCCGTATGTACCACGGAGCCCCAGTGATTGATCTTAAAATCTTCGACTGCGCCCTTTGTATAATGTCGATATTGCTGGTACTTGCATTTCCCCATAGTACGGCGCCGTAAGTCCAGATGGGTTTCAGTACGGAGTTGTATAGGAGGACTTTGTACTCCAGACGTAGAGGGGACCGAGCATGATGTACTCGCTTTCAGTTTAAGCTGTAACTTTTTGCCTCGATATGCTTGCGCCAAGTTAGTCTTCTGTCTAGGTGGATACCAAGGTAAGTGACATCCGCGGCTTGAGGAATTGGTACGTTGTTTAGCATTATAGCTGGACAGTTTCTTTTGTTAAGCGTAAATGTAACATGTTTGCATTTTTGCTCGTTGACCCGGATACGCCAGGTTGCTAGCCATTCCTCTACCACCTTGAGGTGTTCCTCTAATTTTGCAGAGGCTTGTATTGGGCATTTGGATCTGCTGAGGATTGCCGTGTCATCGGCAAAAGTGGACGTTGTAAGTCCTAAACTCGTTGGTAAGTCTGCAGTGTACAGCAGGTAGAGCAATGGGCCGAGTACACTGCCTTGCGGTACACCGTTTGATTTCAAAGTCAGCCGAGACGGAGCCATTACATCTTACGGCGAATTTTCTATTGTAAAGGTAAGATTCCATGAGTTTGTGGGTGTACTGTGGGAGTTTCTGCCGGATTTTGAACATTAGACCCTCCAGCCAAACTCTGTCGAAAGCCTGGGCAACGTCGAGAAAGACAGCCGTACAGTATTCTTTTAGTTCGAATGCTGTTCGTATTTCGGATGTTATACGATTGACTTGTTCAATTGTCCCATGTTTTTTCGCGGAAGCCGAACTGATGTGAAGGGATTGTGTTCTCCGATGCCAGAAATGAGTTTAGACGAATCTGCAGGACCTTTTCAAAAAGCTTCGAAAGACATGGCAGCAAACTAATTGGCCTATAGGATGATGGTTGGGTTTTGTCCTTTCCCACTTTAGGAATCATGATGATAATGGACCTTTTCCATGCTCTTGGGAAGTAGCCAATTCTAATTATAGCGTTGAACATTTTGCAGATGTATTGTATGGCGATGGTAGGGAGTTCTAGGATCATTTTCGGTGTGATTAGGTCATGGCCAGGGGCTTTGTTCGGCTTTATGTGGTTTTTAATAACTGCAGTGATCTCATCCGATTGGAGTTCCGAGTACTCACTATCCGTTAATGTGCTTGAAGGGGGAAGTACAAATGAGTTTGATGTTGGATTTGGCTGGAAAACCATTTTAAGGTGTGTGGCAAATACGGATGCCCTCTCTTCGTCACTGCGGGCCCATCCACCGGTAGGACCCCTTATTGGTGAAACTGTCTCTGTAGGAGCGCTTAAAGTTGGGTGGGCTTTCCACAGAGGATGTTTAGTGCTGGATGGACTGAGCTTTTCTATGTATTTCCTTTGAGCCCAGATTTCCTCTTGTCTTAACTCCTTGAAGAGGTTGCGGCTGGCATGCCTTAGGCGAAGTTTTGCTGCTGGTGATCGAGTAACCTGCCATTCTCTTCTTAGACGTCGTTTTTCCGTTACTAATTGTTCTATCCGCCGGTTCGTAGGCCTGGCAGCAGGTTTAGCGTAAGTAGAGGCATGTGGAGTAGATACTCTTGCTGCAGCTCCCATCATCGACTCAAGTGTAGAGACGCACATGTCAATGTCCTCTGCAGCATCCAGTTTCGGCGAACAGTCAATGTGGGCACTCATGTACATTTTAAATTTAAGCCAATTTGTTTTGTTGTTTGTAAGTATATATGGGCGATCAAGTACTTGAGGTCTTGTTAACAGTGTGAATAGCACTGGAGAGTGATCGGAGGTTAAATCCAGCAGTGTTTCCGCAGTGATCCGATTACGCGGAATCCTCTTGGTTACTGCGAAATCAATCAAGTCAGGCACTTTTTGTGGATCTGTGGGCCAATAAGTAGGCCTACCCGGTGAGACGCAATCCATCTTATTGAGGGGGTTGACTATTGTGTTGTACAACTGCTTGCCTTTAGGATTTACCAGGCGAGATCCCCAGTGCGTATGTTTGGCGTTATAGTCCCCTGCTGCAATGAAGCGTTCTCCGAGTGTGTTAAAGAAACCGGTGAACTCCTTTTCAGAGATTGAGAAGCGTGGTGGGCAGTACAGGGCAGCCAACGTAGTGTTGCCGCAGCTGGTTTGGACGGTTATAGCAGTTGCTTGAAGGTGCTGTGTTTCGAATCTGTTGAGAAACGAGTGTTTTATACGGTTTTTGATTAGGATACCAGTCCCGCCATGAGCTTTTCCGTCTGGATGGTTTGTTGCGTAGAAGGCATATTTTGGTATTTGAAAATTATTTTTTGATGTTAAATGTGTTTCAGATATCAGCATGACGTCGATTTCACTTGAGTCTAGGAATAGTTGCAGTTCATTTTTGTGCTTGGAGACGCCGTTAGCATTCCAAAGACATAGACTTAGGGAAGCCATTATTTATTCTCGATAAGCTTCTGGATAAGCAGGTTTTGATTCCGCATCAGTTCCTGCATACAGTTTTGCATGAACGTCATAAAAGCAGTCATGTTTTGATTAAGTGAGATCAATAGGGCCTCTAAACCATTTGGAGTTTGCTGGCCAAGTTCTGGTGCGCTAGGTTGCGGATTCTGTAGATGGTGGAGTGAAGGGGTCTCTTTCGCGGGCTCCGTCTGTCCAGTTCGGAGTACACTAGCGAAGGATACACTAGGATTGGTTGTAGCAGGCATGTTAGATGATCTAACAGCCTTGGCGAAGAATACCTCCGGTGTAGTTTTGGAGGCGTTGAAGGTGATTTTTGGTCCAGCTGGGGGTTTACGCCCGTTTAGGTGCGATTTAAGATCCTTGAAGACAGGACATCCCCTGTAGTTGGCTGTGTGGTTCCCTCCACAGTTACTGCGTAGTCTTAGTGCGACGTTGTTTCTGTCCTTGGGGCAAATGCCATCTTTATGATGTTCGCCGCAGCCAACACACACTGACCTAAGATTGCAATTGTTAGCGGTGTGGTTGTATTCCTGGCAGTTTTTACACTGAGGTGGTTGGTATCTCTTATGGGGCTCCTCTACGGTGATTCTTCTGTGCAATAGGAGCTGAAGGTTGTAGATTGGATGCACTTCATTTGGCTTCGTCCGCTTTGCATCTGGTTGGAGCTCAATTTTAAAGAGCGGCTGTGCGACTTTATTCCTGATGATGATGATGATGTTGATGATGTTGACAACGGACTTAACCGCAAACCCTTTTTCGGCCAATGCGTCTGCTATTTCTTGGGGTGGGACCGATGGCTCGATCCCCTTTAACACAACCTGGAGCCCTTTACTGCTTTTTAGTTGGTAGGTATAGAAGTTGATGTTAGCATTACGGAGGTACTTTTCGATGATGCGGAAGTTGTCCTCAGTTTGGGTTTGACATTTAATTTCTTTTATGTTACCCCTGTTGAGAGGGGTTACAACAAAGTTATTTGCCCCTACTGTTTCTACTAGCTTCGAAATCAGGACGCTGCAGTTGGCTTTACGGATGTATAAGGGGGTGGTCTAGCCGATTTAACTTTATCTACAGCGCCGGCTTGATCGTCTTGCTGATCGGCAAGAATTTTAAAACGATTCCCGCTAAGAAGTGCTACTCGTTCATTAGGTTTGGTTATTTTTGGCGTATTGCCACTTTTTTTCTTTTGCGGGCTTAGCTTCCGCTTAGTTATTTTAATATATCTATCCATTCCAGTTTGGACAGAAGGCGTTGGGTTTATTGTCGTGGCTGACTCTGGGCGACTTGTCGTTGACGGCTTGAGGCAGGTCAATACTTCGGTAGACGTTGCAGTAGTTGCTGTCAACGAGCTGACGGTGCTGGTCGGTGCAATCGGTGACCCAGTTATCGATATTGATGGAGAAGCACACTGCTCTCTCCACGGTAAATTGCTGTTGATTGCTGAGTGGCTTGCACTTTCGGTGTTATTGCTTTCGGTAGCATTTAGTGGGGTCGGCGACACCACCGAAAAGTACGCATTGTTGCGTTGGACCGAGAGACGACGCTCACGTTGTTGTTGTACAAGTAGTTCTTGTAGCTGTTGCTGGTGGGGATCGAGAGAGCTTGGGCCCGAATTGGTGGACATGGCTTTTCCAGGCTTTCCTGTTGCAACTTAGTATTTATTGCTATTAGAACTAATAGCAATATGATTGTAAATAGGCGTCTCTGCGGTGACTGAGAGCCCTACACAATTTTTGCAAACGCGGTCTTTTTTTTTTTTTTTTTTACTAAATTTTGCGGAGTGCATTAAAAAACACGTCTGCCGCGGCGGCGGTTGAATTGAACTGTCTTCTTGTGAACTTATTTTAATTTTTCGGACAACTTGGGATCTTGCTGGTAAAACTATTCAATTATTACCCACACTGTACGATATTGGTACGTATATCGGATATTTTAGGTTATTTGGTCGAATTATTAACCAGTCTTCGGACGGATTGAAATCTAATTGACAGTTATATTTTCTTATGGAATCGATTCCTAGTATTCCATCACATGAAATAGCGAACCGGTTATTAACGATGTGATAGTCGTGTGGAATTATATATTTTGAAGATTGTATTTCGACAGAAGTAAACCCTATAGATTTAGTTACTTCTTGAATAATTGTATATTTATTATTTTATTGGTTTGGACACTTTGAAAATTTTTCTTTTACGATCGATATTTCCGATCCTGTGTCTATTAAAAATATTATCTTTTTCCCTGTTGCTACATTCGTGAAGGTAACGAACGTATTTTGATTAAGACTGATGGCGTGAATCTTATTATTCATTACTGCTGGGTATCTAAAGGTGTTTGGGATTTTCCCGAAGCATTCTGTGCTACCCTAACATTATTGTTATTATAACCGTTTTTCGGTTATTTCTCGGTTATTTCCTCGGTTACCTCTATTATTCCCGTTGTAACCTCGGTTATTTCCTCTGTAACTATTATTTCTATTTTGTCTAAAATTTTGGCCGTTATTGTTATTGTTATAATTGTTGTAATAACCACAACCATTGCCGCTACCACGATAATTATATTTGTTATTATAATTACCACGGTTTCTTTGAGCGAACAGAACCGTATTTGGATTACCTGTTATTTTAGTACTTTTTTGTAAGTACTTTGCTATAGCTTCGTCCATGGTTTTGAAATTGCCAGAGTCGAGTATAGTTTTAATTCTGTTTTGTTCGCAATTTCCGATCATTGCTTCTATAGCATCGTCTGTGCTATTCTTAAGAGCAAGTGCTGCTGGCATACCTTCATCGATATACGCAGCTTGAAGGGTTTTGCGTAAATTATCAATCTCCGAAGTAAATTTGTCAGCGGTTTTACCTTTCTGAGTTGTATTCTTCAATTTGGCTTTTATAACTTTGGATGTTTCACCAATTACAACGCCTTGCAATTTTTGTATTATTGCTTCAATTGAAGTTTCTTGTTGGACTTCATATAGTGTTGGGCCAATAATTTTTGATTTTATTACCTCAACTGCTATACTTTCGTAGTCGCCTTTCATCATATCTACCAACTTCAGAGCTGTTACAAATCTTTGGAGTTGCATTTTCGTTCCGTTAAATTCAGGTATGGCTATATTTATATCTTTCATATATGCCCTTCGGGCATTTAATTCTGCCATCCTGTCAGTTGTATTTATTACACTTGTATTAATTTCTAAATCTGATTCGTTGTCCTGTTCAGACAACGCTTCTGTATCAGGTAATGTTAATAGCGCAGGAATTGTTAGATCGTTTAGATCTTTCTCTTCTATTTCTTCCTCGCTTGTTTCAGATTCTTCACCTTCTTGCTCTGTTTCCTTTTTACAGGTGTCTATGCTCAGAGGTGAATTAAGTACGGTAGGTACGAATATATCAAGATTGTATTTTGTCTTTATAGAGATTAGGTTTGTACGTAACTTGATCAATAGATTGGAAATCTTTGACCAATTTGTTTTACCTATGCTCTCTCTATTAACATGCACTAAATTTCTTGCTTCGTTGAAAGAATCAACTAGAATTTTGGCGTGCTTGTTTATTGTTTCCTTTTGGATGTTTGTATTCTGTGTAACGCATTTATAGGATTTTTTTGAAATTTTCTTTTATATTTTGGATATGGAGAAGTAATTCTTCCCATTCCCATGCTTAAAAGTTTATATATTTTTTTTTTTAATTTCTATTACTTGAACATCCTTATCTGATTCTTCTACATTAAAAGTTTCTATATCTGCTTTAAAAATATTATGTACCCATGCAGGCACATCCTTATTCTTAGGTCTACTTAGTAATAATCTGCTATATGCTATTTTTATGGATTTTTCCATAAGTTCTACAATATTTCTTTTAAATTTGTAGTTTTTAAGTATCCAAAATTTTATTTCCTTGTACTTTTTATTTACTGGTCCTGACTGTATCAGGAAATCAAGAAAAGGAATATATTTTTGGAGATGTTTAGTTTCAACTTTATTCATACTTATTCAATTTGTATTTAAACTCGGTAATTTTGTGACAACTTATTGTTGTTGGGCTTCATCCATCAGGTAGAAGCGAAATGTACCTGTTAAATTTGAGAAACAACATATATTTGGTACTGTGACTATAAAACTCATCTGTACCATTGGACTTCCTTGAACTGGGAAATCTTCTCCCGTTATATCAAGGTATGCTGATCTGATCTGTACTAGACATATAGAATTTTGTGGCGAGTTATTATTACCTGTTCTAAAAACCTCAACTAAATCGGCTGCGATGGTAGGATTCCTTCTTACTATCCTCCTAAAATAATCGTCTAATGTACTCATCTTAACCAATTTATATATATAATTTGTTTTTTTTTTTTTATTTATTTATTTTTTTTTTTTATTTGATAAATTTGGAATGTGATTTCTTTTTTTTTATATAATTTTTTTTTTTGTCAAATGCACTGTTACAATAATTGATGCATATGTTATTTAGATCTTATCAAGATCATTAGCATGGCTTAAGGCTTTTTATACCATACACCCATAGGGTGAAATGGTATATTAAAGTCGCCAAAATGTACGTAACAGGCAGAAGGAAGCTTTTCCGACCCCATAAAGTATATATATTCTTGATCAGTATCAACAGCCGAGTCGATCTAGCCATGTCCGTCTGTCCGTCCGTCTGTCCGTCCGTCCGTCTGTCCGTCTGTCCGTATGAACACCTAGATCTCGGAGACTATAAAAGCTAGAGCCACCAAATTTGGAATGTAGGCTCGTGTAGTATGTAGAGTGATCAAGTTTGTTTCAAATTTTTTGCCACGCCCCTTTCCGCCCCCGCAATTTAAAAAAGACGTTTATCTCAAAAACTATTGCAGCTAGAGACACCAAATTTGGTATGTATATTTGCATAGTAAATGCGCACATTTTGTATATATAAAGTTTTTGCCACGCCCCTTTCCGCCCCCGAAATTTGAAAAACTCGATTATCTCCCGTAATTTTTTATCTTGTGCAATCAAATTTGGCACACTTAAATTTGATACTAATACCGAGCAAAATACCAAATTTGATCAAAATCGGACAAAAATAGCTGAGTTATGCATATAAACGTTTTTGCATAAGGCCGGTGATGGCCGTTGGCGGGTGGGGGGCGCTAGGGTGCTTATATGCATAAGTGCGCGAGATACTGAGATATGCTTGTAAAAAGCATGTGAACAGAATTCTGAAAAATAGGCAAATGCATTTGTTATTACAAATTTGAAATATTTGTTTTACTGGTGTATGGTATACCCAAGTCGGCGAGACGACTTACTTACTTCATTTTGTTACACATTTGTTGTGTAATTTATATGCTTTGTATAACACATATGCGCTCATTATTACCACAATTATTAATAAAAGTGCATTTGTTGGCTTTAAATCTACATTTGATGACTCTATTTCGTTGATTACATTTGCAGTGGAGTCCACTGTTTTCGTATCTATTAACCCCATATTGGTTTCATCAAATATGTCATCAAACTTGTTTATTTTGTTATCAAACATTCCATTTAAAGAAAAATTTTAATTCATTTTATTTGTTTTTTTTTGTTTCTAATATTTTAATTTTTAAATGTTTCAAGTGTAGTATAATAGAATAGTAATTTAGTAATGTTTTGAGCTGAAGGCTCTTTTTTTTTTTACATTTGTTCCTGCCTACTTTTTTGTATGGTTTTTAGGCCACCCTCTAATTGGACAGCTTTTATGCCGCACAATTGTATATTAGTTGTTTTAATTTTATAAATAAAAATGTGCATCGCAGTACACTCAAAAAAATGTGCGACGCAGGCTTAATTGTTCATTTAAATTTCGTTTGTTTTTTTTTAGTTAGCCTCTAGCATCAGCTGGTCGTCGCCGATGCTCCATCGATGGCGTAAAAAGCGGCCTGCTTTTCAGGCTTGTAGTCTCAGCTGCTGATGTCCGGGGCCTATAAGCTCAGGCGGTTCCGGTGCCGGTCATGGCACCAGATTTGTTGATACCCTGTTTTTTTAGGGCGACAATTCCTTTCCTTGGGGACTTCCTTTAGAGTCCCGTAGCAATGTCTGCATGTATACTCGCAGCATGCTGAGTATAATGGTCCCTCGCAGTCGTTTGGGCAGACCTTTTTTATTCCTGGTAATTCCTTCACAGTTTGTGGACTTATCTTTATCTTTGGTTTTGACACGTTTTGTATAGTAGAGTATGGGATTCTGGTTGTTGTGGTTTTATTTTCCAGCAATTGGTTTTTTATAAACTCTACCTCGGCGTGTAATTCCAATTGATTGAGGCTATTTAGTAGCCTCAATATTTGAGATTTTTTGGCTTTCAATTTTTTTACCACACCAGATTTTTTTTCCATCACTCTACTTACTGTAATTGTATTTTCCTTCCTTGTTCATTTTCCTGTAGTTCCTGTGTAACTGAATTTTTTTTGTAGTATATCGTCTGATGGTCACTCCTTTCGATGTCACGGTCGCCATGTAGTAGATAGAGGTTCAATATTTAAAGAACCACACATAGGTCTGTTGCTTTTCAGTTTTCTTTATTGAATGATTCTTAATTCTTTAACAATTGTCGACTATAGCTAAGACCGCATAGCTGCGCTGCCAGTAATGTAGGCAGAGAAGCGGTATGCTTATGTATAAACATATTTATCTATAAATGTATAAATGTTTACATAAGAGTATGTATGTATGTATGTATGTATGTCGTTGCAGCGGGAGAGTGAGGATGTATCATATTGCATATTGGGCCAAAGCGGCCCCGCGTGTTATATTTGCCGACACAGCAATTGACCAGCACCATGCACTCATGGGTGGTCATGTTACTTAAGAGGCAAATGCACTTGAATGTTGCGCACATAAATATTGTAACTAATTGCTACAATATGTTTGTAATGTTGTTAATATGTTATTCCAAAACATGCTACAAAACAATCATAAATAAAATTTTATTTTTTCAGCATTGTGAAATTTTATTGATGTATGTACATTATGTATGTATGTACATCAAGTGTTTATGTATGTGTGTGCGTGCATTGAATCCCGCTTTTTTAGTTTTCTCTTTTTCGCCTAAATGCGTGTGTATGTATGTATGTGTTTGTATACGATATTGCAATTTGCTTAAGCGGTGTTTCTTTACGTGATTGCGATATTCTTTGTTCTTGCAACCATGCGTGCATGCGTATATATGTACGTGCATTCACGCAAACTTCAAATTATATGTACATACATACATACAAACATGTGCGAATAATTCCTTTTTGGTGTATATAAATTTTCAGAAAGAAAAAAATGGATAAAGGAAAGAGAAACATAAAACCGTTTGATGGAGAGAAGTATTCCATATGGAAATTAAGAATAAGGGGACTTTTAGAAGAACAAGATTTATTAAGAGTAGTTGATTAAGAACCAGAAAAGGTGACAGAGGAAATAAAAAAGGCACAGAGAAATGCAAAGAATATTGTAATGGAATATTTGAGTGATTCGTTTGTTGTTCTTGCGAGCAGAGAAAATACTGCCAAACAGATTTTTGCAAATTGAGATGCACTGTATGAGAGAAAAAGTTTAGCTTCTCAACTGTGTTTACGCAAACTGTTGTTTAAAATTAAAGGGTGATACTCCACTTCTAAATCATTTTAAGATTATTGATGACCCTTTAACTGAACTCATTGCGTCAGGAGGCAAGTTGGATGAAATGGATAAAATTGCACAGTTACTTTTAAGCCTTCCGCCAAGTTACGAAGGTATAATCACGACAATTGAAACCCTATCAGAGGAAAACCTGACATTAGCATTTGTAATGAAGTAAGTAAGTCGTCTCGCCGACTTGGGTATACTATACACCAGTAAAACAAATATTTCAAATTTGTAATAACTAATGCATTTGCCTATTTTAAAAAAAAAAATTCTGTTCACATGCTTTTTACAAGCATATTTCAGTATCTCGCGCACTTATGCATATAAGCAACCTAGCGCCCCCCACCCGCCAACGGCCATCTCCGGCCTTATGCAAAAACGTTTATATGCATAACTCACCTGTTTTTTGTTCCGATTTTGATCAAATTTTGCACAAGGTAAAAAATTACGGAAGATATTCGAGATTTCCAAATTTCGTGGGCGGAAAGGGGCGTGGCAAAAACTTTATACATACAAAATGTGCGCATTTAGTATGCATACAAAATTTGGTGTCTCTAGCTGCAATAGTTTTTGAGATAAACGTTTTTTTTTGAATTGCGGGGGCGGAAAGGGGCGTGGCAAAAATTTGAAACAAACTTGATCACTCTACATACTACACGAGCCTACATTCCAAATTTGGTGGCTCTATCTCTTATAGTCTCCGAGAACTAGGCGTTCATTCGGACGGACAGACGGACGGACAGACGGTAATGGCTAAATCGACTCGGCTATTGATACTGATCAAGAATATATATACTTTATGGGGTCGGAGAAGCTTCCTTCTGCCTGTTAAATACATTTTGGCGACTTTAATATACCATTTCACCCTATGGGTGTATGGTATTAAAACAAGACATTTAGGCCATTGGAAACAAAGTTTTTAAATTCAACGAACACAAAAATAAACATAATAATCAATTTAAGAAGCCCTTTAAAAACAAGTTTAAATCACCTGCCTGTTAAATACATTTTTATTTGGACTTTAATATACCATTTCACCCTATGGGTGTATGGTATTAAAAACAAGACATTTAGGCCATTGGAAACAAAGTTTTTAAATTCAACGAACACAAAAATAAACATAATAATCAATTTAAGAAGCCCTTTAAAAACAAGTTTAAATCACCTCTAAAATATTTTCACCGTGGCAAATTGGGATATTTAAAGAAAGATTGTTACATTTTGAAAAGGCAGGCAGGGAATCAGACTAACGAAAATAATGGCAAAGGGAGACAAGCTCAAATAGCTACAACTACACAGTCAGATCGCGGTTTTGCATTCGTGATAAGAAATACACAAAATAATGCAATTTCCAGTGAGGTAGATTTTATTCTTGACTCTGGGGCTTCAGTCCATCTAATCAAAGACATAGCGTTGTTTGGAGTCCAATATTGCAATTGAGATTGCAAAGCGCGGGAGAATGTATCAATGCTACCGCCAAAGGGTTGGTCAACCTAAGCATTAATGAAAACAAAATCTCACTGAAAGATGTGCTATATAGCAAGGAAATTCCACACAATCTATTATCAGTAAAGAAAATGCAGGATGCTGGCCTAACAATTGAATTTAGTCCTGAAGGCATAAAAGTCACTAAAAACGGTAATTTGGTGCTTAAATGAAAAAGTGAGTATAATAAAATTTCAATTTAATGCAAAAGTCAAATAATTCAAAAAGTGCAGAGTATCTCTTGTGGCATTAAAGATTGGGTCATATAAGTTTAGGAAAATTTTCAGAAATAAAACGAAATAACTTATTTGAAGATATCAGTCTTTTAAGTCGTATTGAGTCAAACGGTGATATATGTGAGCAGGCCCGACGAGAGGGGGGTGGTAAAGGTGGGATTCCACCGGGCCCGAAGTTTATGGCGGGGCCCGGTTTTTTGATCGAAATTTTCAAATTTGGGAAAAGTTTAATATGTACCTTTACAACTTTATCTGAACCGTAAAAAGAATGTCACTTGTGTATTATCTACTAATCGTAATCAGGCATTATGAACACGGGCCCGGCAAAAAATGGTTTTATGTAAAACAAAAAAAAAACTGTCTAAATTTTTCGTAAACATATTCTATTCTAAGACAAATTATTTATTGTGTGGCACGAGTTTACCACATTTATCAAACAGAATTGAAGTAAAGGGTTTGTGGTAGTGTGGAGGGGAGGGGGGGCGTAGCTTACTACCACCTGGCCCTGATATCTTCTCGACGGCCCTGCATCCACTAGATTTGTTAAGTTGTTGGATGTTAATGTACTGCTGTTTTGTCAATCCATTTTCCAATAAAAAAGCCAGTGCTTCTTCCGAAGTAAGAGGTGTGACTTCAATTGGAAACAATTTTTTTTTTAGTTCAGAGCAGTCTTCATGCCTGACGACTTTTAAAACTGTCGATTATTCATCCTGTTTGGCATTCTTTGCAGAAACTGAAGCCGCGTGAAGCAAATGAGGCGTGGAAAAATTATTATCCGATGCTAGGTCACATGCTAACTTTCTTTTTAGGCTTAAATTTTTTTGCAGATGAAGATGAAGATCCGTCATATTTTCATCTAACGTCAAAGTAATTGACTGCGAAAGCCACCTTGCATGTCGAGCCTTAAATCTTTGCAACATTCGATTGCACTGCGGCAAATATTTTTTGACGTTATTCAGAAAAAATCCTGATTTTTTCAGTAAATATATCCACCTGAGCAGATTTGTTTACTTTTTCCAATACCCATATGATAAGTGCACCATCATCGCGCTGTTGTTATCCCAAACTTCCAGCAAGGTTAAGCGGCGAAACTCATATTTGGCTGCAACATGTCAATTTATTCAAAAAGGAACAAAAAGGGGCAGAGGAAACTTATTAATTCCAAATATATAAACATTAATCTTGAACATGTCGTTTTTAGTTGCGCGCTTCAGAACAAGTAATACACCACGAAACACGGCTCTATTTGTTAAATTTCACCTATAAAAAGACACCAACAACAATTGCACATACACAGCTAAACATTCACAATCTTGACAAAATAACACTGAACATTAATTTTAAATACCTGTGCTTTTACTTTCCATAATTACAATATTCTTTTTCTTTAAACAATCATACCGATAATTTAAGGTTGCATTGAAACAGCTGACTTTAGTTGCGCGCCAAATTTAAATGACTAATTTGAAAAATTTTTAAAAAACTTTTTTTTCTTATCTAATGTGTCTATCATCAAAAAATAAGTTAAATTTTCAGTTATGAATACATAAAAAAAATGACTTTATGCCAAAAAATCCGACTTTCTAACCATAGTGCAATGTACAATTTTGCGGCATTAAAGCTGTCTAATTAGAGTGTGGCCTAAAAACCATACAATAAAAAAGTACCATACGAAAAAGTTCCCTATATATATTTTTTTTCTCTTTTCCCCGTATTTGTCATATTCATTTTCTTAAATTAAAATAGTCTCATATAGGATCGTTAGTCAGTGAGATCATTATTAGAATTATACAAAAAAGTTTTTTTAATAAACTCCATATGTTCGATAATTCCATAAGTAAATTTGATGATATATTTCTTATACCCACAATGGGGTTAATAGAAACAAAATCAGTGGACTCCACTGCTAATGTAATAAATAAAATCGAATCATCAAATACTGATTTGAGATTAACGAACATATTGTTATTGATAATTGTCGTAGTAATGTGCGCATATGTTTTATATAAAGCTTACCTATTGCACAATAAATGTGTAACCAAAAGAGCCCTAAGCCAAGCTAATGACCTAGATAAGGTCTAAAAATACATATGCACACAAGCGACTATAGATTAAAGGAAAATCTGAAAAATAATGGTTACTCTAGATAGATATTTTCAAAAAATAAACGCTAGGCATCCCAGTATTGTCCAAGATTTAATTGAGGTTTTTAGAAATGAGCATATCAAATCACCACAAAACTTAATATGCTAGGTACAAATTAGATCAGCTTACCTCAATATAACGGGAGAAGATTTCCCAGTTCAAGGAGGCTCTAGGGTACAGATGAGTTTCATCATCACAGTACCATATGTATGCTGTTTTTCAAATGAAGCAGGCACATATCGTTTCTACCTAATGGAGGAACCAGGGCAGTAAGCCTAAATAATTTTTTTTTTATATATAAATACATCCGTACTAATAGGCATAACAGGTTAGTGTAGAATATGGATAAGAAAGAAACAAAAAAGCTACAAAAATATTTTCCTTTCCTCGATTTCCTGATACAATCAGGTGAAACAAATCACAAATACAAGGAAATAAGGTATTGGATAGCCCACAACTACAAATTTGAAAAACTCTTGAAACTTTGAAACTTTTGTTATTTTTAACAAACTATGGTTACTTTGGATGAGATAATAGGAAAAGCGAGAATACACGCACAAGAATTAACTAAATCTTGTAAGTGCCTCTCGCAAAACAGAGAAACATCCCAAGACACAGGCTGCTACCATACTTCGATGGTGATATTAAAAATCTACCAGGTTTCATTGGGGCGCTTCGCGTACTTGACACCATAAATGAAACGCATGAAGCAGTAGCCATTGAAATCATAAAATCAAAATTGAAAGGTCAAGCGGGTAATACTCTAAGCTCTGAAACAACGATTGATGAAGTAATACGAAAACTATCAACAATCTTCAAGTGTGAATCAGTGGATCTTTTAACAGCAAAAATTAAAAATCTGCAGAGAAACCCCAGTAACTGTGCTTCATACACAAAGGAGATTACTGAGTTGAGCGACGCCCTTAAAGGCGCATATATTTCGGATGGTCTTCCAACTGAACAAGCAATAAAATACACTACCAAAGTGGCAGTGAATGCTATGGTAAGTCTTACCAAAAGTCAAAGAGTCCAGATATTAATGGAATCAGGAAACTTTGATGCAGCTAAAGAAGCCATCACTAGATTTACCACTCTTTCAGTAGAGTCGGGCTCCACAGGAAGTTCCCAAAATAATACCATTTTTTTGCCCAGCATAATGACCGCGGTAGACGCCGCTATAACAATAATGGTAACTGGAGAAACAACTCGAATTGGAACAATAACAATTCGAATTGGAGCAATAGCCATGCCCACAGAGCCCAACGAGGCCAAAATTATTCACGCTACCGAAGAGGCGGCTGTGGAGGTGAACACAATAATAATAGACAAAACACAAATAACCAACAGAATGGTAATAATAACAAAAACTTTCTAAATTACCCCAAAAAAAAAGGGAAACGACCACCCCCTCCCAAATATTCTAAATTAAAAAATAAATTTTTTTTTTTAAGTCTTAATAATTTCATATTATTTAAGAATGTTAAAACCAATAAGAAAATAACATTCTTAATTGATACCGGTGCAGATATTTCAATAATAAAAGAAAATTCTGATGTATTTCACGACATCCAAGTAAACAAAACCGTAGACATTCGAGGCATAGGAGAAGGAGTAATAAACTCCAAAGGCCTAGTCTCAATAGAATTACAGACATATAAATACATTATTCCATACGAATTTCATCTGCTTCATTCAGATTTCGCAATCCTATGCGATGGAATAATAGGATTAGATTTCATAAAAACTTTTAATTGCAAATTAGATTACGGCAATTCAGAAGATTGGTTTATACTTAGAGCACAAGAATTAACGTACCCAATCTATGTTCCGATAACGTTCAATTCTGGTAATAACTCAACACTTCTACCAGCAAGATCCCAAGTAGTACGCAAAATAGAACTATCTTCAGCAGAAGGTAACATTTTAATTCCGAATCAGGAAATTAAACCGGGTGTTTATGTTGCAAACACTATTGCAACAACCCAAAGTACTTTTGTCCGATTCTTAAATACCACAGATAAATGCCAAATAGTAGGCTTTAACAATTTAAAATTTGAATCACTTTCGAACTACGATATAGTTCAAATAACCAAAGATATAAGAAAATTATCTGTAATTCATAAATTGAAGAAAAATTTCCCAACACTATTCAAAGACAAACTTGAAGAGTTATGCACTGAGTATAGTGATGTGTTCGGACTTGACACCGAACCGATCACAACAAACAATTTTTATAAACAAAAATTAAGACTTAAGGATGATGAACCGGTATATGTGAAAAATTACCGGAGTCCGCATAGCCAAATAGACGAGATCCAGCGACAAGTTGGAAAGTTAATTGAACAGGGTATTTGTTGAACCGTCTGTTTCGCCTTATAATAGCCCACTCTTACTAGTCCCAAGGAAAACACTTTCGGGATCTAAGAAAAAAACTGGCGATAAACAAACCAGAGGGCCGGGGTTAACTTCGACCGCGTCGAAGTTTGTATACCCTTGCAACTGTTTTGGTAATTCTTTCCTTACCCACAGCCATCAAAGTGTAAAAACGTTTTATCCAAAAAGACTAATGTTTGCGAAAAGAACGGCCTTCAATCTTAGCATAGGATATAACAAACTTTTTGATGAAAGTCACTGTTTTCCACCTATCGTTTCTATGGGAGCTATATGATATAGTCACCCGATCTTGATCGAATTTGGCACAATCATTAATAAGAACATAAAACTGACAAATACCAACTTTTATGACAAGAGCTATAAAATTAATGAAGTTATTGAGAAAGTCACTGTTCGTGACTTTGCCGTTTGTATGGGAGCTATATGATATAGTCACCCGATCTTGATCAAATTTGGCACAATCATTAATAAGAACATAAAACTGACAAATACCAACTTTTATGACAATAGCTATAAAATTGAAGTTATTGAGAAAGTCACTGTTCGTGACTTTGCCGTTTGTATGGGAGCTATATGATATAGTCACCCGATCTTGATCGAATTTGGCACAATCATTAATAAGAACATAAAACTGACAAATACCAACTTTTATGACAAGAGCTATAAAATTAATGAAGTTATTGAGAAAGTCACTGTTCGTGACTTTGCCGTTTGTATGGGAGCTATATGATATAGTCACCCGATCTTGATCGAATTTGGCACAATCATTAACAAGAACATAGAACTGACAAATACCAACTTTCATGACAATAGCTATAAAATTAATGAAGTTATTGAGAAAGTCACTGTTTCGTGACTTTGACGTTTGTATGGGAGCTATATGATATAGTGGTCCGATCCGGCTGAATCCGAGATATACAATGCCTGCAGTATATACAAGCCTACGTGCAAAATTTCAGCTCTGTAGCTCTTACGGTCTCGGAGGAGTTCGCGTTGATCCAGACGGACGGACGGACGGACGGACGGACATGGCTATTTGAACTCGTCTCGTCGTGCTGATCAAGAATATATATACTTTATATAGTCTGAGATGCTTCGTTCTATGCGTTGCACACTTCTGACCAAAATTAATATACCCTTTTTGCAAGGGTATAAAAATTGCTGTCAGATAAGTTTCCGCTCCCCAGAATTGATGATATTCTTGATCAATTGGGAAGAGAAAAATATTTTTATTGCCTTTACTTAATGTCAGGTTTTCACCAAATAGAACTAGAAGAAAAATCAAGAGATATAACGTCTTTTTCAACGAGCAATGGCTCATATCGTTTCACACGATTACCCTACGGTCTAAAAATAGCACCTAATTCATTTCGGAGAATGATGACAATAGCATTCTCAGGGCATGAGCCCAGCCGAGCTTTCCTCTATATGGATGATTTAATCGTTATCGGTTGTTCTGAACAACATATGATTAAAAATTTAGTACGTAGATGTTTTTAAACTTTGCAGAAAAAACAATCTAAAACTGCTTACAGAAAAATGCTCATTTTTTATGCATGAGGTGACATTCCCTAGGTCACAAATGCACAGACAAAGAGGAACAAAATTTGACGTCATCAAGAATTATCCAGTCCCACATGATGCAGATAGTGCTAGACGTTTCGTTGCATTTTGCAATTATTATCGACGTTTCATAAAAAATTTCGCCGAATATTCCCGGCACATAACAAGATTATGTAAAAAGAATGTTCCATTCGAATGGACAGCAGAATGCGAAAATGCATTCCAATACTTAAAAGAAAAGCTCGTTCAACCTAATCTATTGCAGTACCCAGATTTCAGCAAAGAATTTTGCATAATCACAGATGCAAGCAAGCAAGCATGTGGAGAAGTTTTAACACAAAACTATAATGGACTCCAGCTTTCAGTTTCATATGCATCAAGAGCGTTCACTAAAGGTGAAAGCAACAAAAGTACTACAGAACAAGAGCTAGCAGCAATACATTGGGCAATAACACATTTTCGACCATACATATATGGAAAACATTTCACAGTGCGAACACACCATAGACCATTAACATATTTATTCTCCATGGTCAATCCAAGTTCAAAACTAACACGCATGCGGCTAGAATTGGAAGAGTACGACTTTACAGTAGAGTATTTGAGAGGTAAAGATAATTTTGAGGCAGACGCCTTATCGCGGATAACTATATCCGAATTAAAAGATATGAGTACAAAAGTCCTGAAAGTCACTACCAGGCAACAAAGTAGACAGAAAAACTGCCCAGTTAATAAAGAAGAACTTTTGCCAAGGCAAAAACTTCAAAATGCTTCTAGGCCCAACGTATACGAAGTCATCAATAATGACGAGATACGGACCTTGCAAATAACAGAATCTAAATGTTCACTGAAACGTGGAAAGAAAGTTATGGCAAGAATTGAAGTTAGCGATTTGTATACCAATGGAATTCTCGACTTAGGTCAGTTCTTCCAAACGCTCGACACATACGAAGACTCCCATGATAATAACAGAAACACCAGTGAAGGCTTTTGATAAAGTTATAGTGGACACAATAGGTCCGCTACCAAAATCAGATAATGTTTAACCAGAGGGCCGGGGTTAACTTCGGCCGCGTCGAAGTTTGTATACCCTTGCAACTGTTTTGGTAATTCTTTCCTTACCCACAGCCATCAAAGTGTAAAAACGTTTTATCCAAAAAGACTAATGTTTGCGAAAGAACGGCCTTCAATCTTAGCATAGGATATAACAAACTTTTGGTGAAAGTCACTGTTTTCCACCTATCGTTTCTATGGGAGCTATATGAGCTATTCGTGACTTTGCCGTTTGTATGGGAGCTATATGATATCACCCGATCTTGATCGAATTTGGCACAATCATTAATAAGAACATAAAACTGACAAATACCAACTTTTATGACAAGAGCTATAAAATTAATGAAGTTATTGAGAAAGTCACTGTTCGTGACTTTGCCGTTTGTATGGGAGCTATATGATATAGTCACCCGATCTTGATCAAATTTGGCACAATCATTAATAAGAACATAAAACTGACAAATACCAACTTTTATGACAATAGCTATAAAATTAATGAAGTTATTGAGAAAGTCACTGTTCGTGACTTTGCCGTTTGTATGGGAGCTATATGATATAGTCACCCGATCTTGATCGAATTTGGCACAATCATTAACAAGAACATAAAACTGACAAATACCAACTTTCATGACAATAGCTATAAAATTAATGAAGTTATTGAGAAAGTCACTGTTTCGTGACTTTGACGTTTGTATGGGAGCTATATGATATAGTGGTCTGATCCGGCTTAATCCGAGATATACAATGCCTGCAGTATATACAAGCCTACGTGCAAAATTTCAGCTCTGTAGCTCTTACGGTCTCGGAGGAGTTCGCGTTGATCCAGACGGACGAAGGACGGACGGGAGGACGGACGATGGAAATGGCATATATAGCTTTTTTCTGAGATGCTTCGTTCTATGCGTTGCACACTTCTGACCAAAATTAATATACCCTTTTTGCAAGGGTATGTGATCAGACAAAATACTCAATAGCCATTCTGTCGCATCTAAGAGTGGTAATGAGCAAGTTATATTCAAAAGTTGTATACTACAGTACGGTCCAATGAAAACAATCATTACGGACATGAGAACTGAGTATAAAAATCAGATTATAACAGATATATAAGTACATGAAGATTCAAAATCTGACATCTACAGCATACCACCACCAAACTTAGAATAAAAGCCAGAAGGTTCATAAAAACAGACTAAACCGTTTTCGGAATGATCAATCGTAAAAATAATCAACCATAAAAAAAAAAAAACAAAACAAAAAAAAAAAAAACAACAACAAAAAAATCTTTATGGATTCATCTATTATTGAAAACAAATTCATGCAATTTCTAAAAAACAAGAGAAAGAAAATTTGTCTGAAGAGACACAAACAAAAGAAAAATTTTTTTTTCGTAAGATACACCTTTACTTTACCTTTATTTTACCTTTCTATATCAATAATCATTACAATAATTCCACAATATTACGTTATTCTCTAAAATGGGGAGGTGTAGTATATTCATACAAATAATAATTCAATATAATAAGCTCAACTTGTAACACTTTGTTGCAAGTATAAACAATTCAACATATACGCATTAAAATATAATTGTGCACTTGAATATGTTCATGTGTATACATTGAAGTATTCACATAAACATATTCACATAAACATACAATTAAGCATGAACATATATGTATGTACATTTGTATATGCACATACATATATTCACATAAGCACTGTATGCACAAGCGTAACATGAGCTAGAGCCAGGCCAGAGTGTGACCGCTGACCAAGCACTTTGATGCATGCGCTCCAACAGTATGTATGTATGTACTGACACTATCCCTCTCTTTTGTAGCTGTCGCATAAGTCGCAGCATACGAATATATATGTAAAATTAGCTTAAGCAAAAGAATAATTTGGAATAAAGAATCAATCTAAAAACTACAATCAAACGACACAGTCGTGTCCGTTCTTTTATTTTAAAACCTAATGGAACCCGGTTAAGGAAGGATTTACAAAAGAACGTCTCAAGTGTTCTATAGAAGATAGAAATGGCAGAGTTCATATCCGTGCAAGTATACAAGTGCAAGATATGTCCAATCATTAGTTAACAGGAGTTTTTTAAGTTTACCTCGGGTCGGAAACTCAATGAAAAGTTTAGAGCTTCTGAATTGAACCTCCATCGCCAAAAGCTCTTCTTGGAGCTTATGAACGCCAGCTGACAGGGTTTTAAACGCATCCCCAGTCCGTTTCATAAAACTACGCATCTCGAGCTCCAAGCCACTACGCGAATGACAGCCCCATTTAAGGGCGCCACCCTGTGCAATACTATCCCGCACCTTGACTGTATAACCAGTACATTTAAAGTGCATTTACAGTAAAGAAAGTCTTCAGTGGTATTGCTGGGATTATTGCAATTATATTTGCAACAGACAGACATTATTAAATAATTGATATATCACAAACAAATTATAAATCAATATGTAAATTAAAAGGGAAAAATGTATATATGTTAAGAGAGGCGTATACAAACCAAAGCAAAAGCTAACTGCAAATTAGAAAGAAAAAACAAGAAAAAAAGAGAATATTTTTTTTTTTTTTGTTTTACAACACACAAGACCAAAAACTTGTAACAAGCGCAAAGTTAACGGCCACGAGCGCGATCAAAAGAGAAAGCAGAAGAATAGAGAGCACCAACACCACACAAACAAAAAGAAACTATGAACTGTAAATTGAGAGCGCGGGTGAGAGCAAAAAAATAGAACAAAATCAGAAACTAAGCAGCGCAACAAGAAAATTATATTTGCATTTGTTAAAGTTTTGATATTGATATAAGTAAATGTTAATAAATTTAATCAAACTTCGCGATGAGTATAGCGTTTTTTAAAATTGGTAAAGGCAATGAATTTAAATTGAATATTATACAATTAACTTCACGAAAGAAGGAAAGATAGTAATTAAGCGAGAGCGCAAAAAAACACGACCGACTTCGATGAGTGACAATATGACAATTGATTTAATATAGCATTTCACCCTATGGAGAGAGGGAGGGGAGAAGAGATATGAGAGGAGAAGAAGAGTGGCGAGGAGAAGAAGAGGGGAGAGAGAGAAGAAGGGATTGAGTTTTCGATGCCGACAAGACAAGAAAACTAATGAAATTGAATAAACGAAAGAAACTAATCATCTCTGTTTTCTTTGCGATTCTGCCGAATTCTCTGAGGCCTAACGATCGAACGCCCAACCGTAAACCAACCGCTCGGCCACGGGTGGCGTTATTTTGTTCCACAAAGGCAAAACACGATAAAATATTATGCCATGTCTGCCCTTTTTGTAATACAGTTTTGGACAATTTATTATTAGAATCTCTATTAAAATTATGTTTTAGATAATCATTATTTATCAATTTACCTTCAAAGTGAGGTGCTGCCGGGGGCCACAATTTTATTTCTTAAGTTTTGTTGTTGTATTTGTTTTAAAATTTACCTCTCTTCTTCTCCCATCGCTGTTCAACGCCTGTCACATCTATTGGTCTTGCCACTATAGATTTATTCTGATTTCTTTTGGTGCATCTCGAGACGACCAAACCAAATTGAGTATTTTGGCCTAGCAGGCCATCAATCTTTGTATTTCCAACTTTTAAGATTACGGTTACCCCCACTAGGATCAGCTTCAAACGCATTTTCAAAACTTTTTATTTTAAAGGCACAGTAAATGAAGTAAGTCGTCTCACCGACTTAGGTATACCATACACCAGTAAAACAAATATTTCAAATTTGTAATAACTAATGCATTTGCCTATTTTAAAAAATTCTGTTCACATGCTTTTTACAAGCATATCTCAGTATCTCGCGCACTTATGCATATAAGCACCCTAGCGCCCCCACCCGCCAACGGCCATCTCCGGCCTTATGCAAAAACGTTTATATGCATAACTCAGCTATTTTTTGTCCGATTTTGATCAAATTTGGTATTTTGCTGGGTATTAGTATCAAATTTAGGTGTGCCAAATTTGATTGCACAAGACAAAAAATTACGGGAGATAATCGAGTTTTTTAAATTTCGGGGGCGGAAAGGGGCGTGGCAAAATCTTTATACATACAAAATGTGCGCACTTACTATGCAAATATACATACCAAATTTGGTGTCTCTAGCTGCAATAGTTTTTGAGACAAACTTTTTTTTAATTACGGGAGCGGAAAGGGGCGTGGCAAAATCTTTATACATACAAAATGTGCGCATTTACTATGCAAATATACATACCAAATTTGGCGTCTCTAGCTGCAATAGTTTTTGAGATAAACGTTTTTGTTTTGAATTACGGGAGCGGAAAGGGGCGTGGCAAAATCTTTATACATACAAAATGTGCGCATTTACTATGCAAATATACATACCGAATTTGGTGTCTCTAGCTGCAATAGTTTTTGATATAAACGTTTTTTTTGAATTGCGGGGGCGGAAAGGGGCGTGGCAAAAATTTGAAATAAACTTGATCACTCTACATACTACACGAGCCTACATTCCAAATTTGGTGGCTCTATCTCTTATAGTCTCCGAGAACTAGGCGTTCATACGGACGGACAGACGGACGGACATGGCTAGATCGACTCGGCTGTTGATACTGATCAAGAATATATATACATTATGGGGTCGGAGAAGCTTCCTTCTGCCTGTTACATACATTTTGGCGACTTTAATATACCCTATGGGTGTATGGTATAAACAAACGATTTATAAATACCCTAACCGCGAATACATACATGTATATGTCTTTAATGATATTAAGGTTTAATGTTTATTACAATAGATTCCTGATAATACAAAGTAAATATATTATGCATTGAAAGTTTTAAACCAACTTTTTACGACCAACTAGAGAACGTCCCCTCTGTAAGTGATTACTCACCGAACACTTGTTTTAGAGGCAGACCACTCAGCAAACAGCCTAGAATATTGCGTTGCCAGATGTCTGGTATGTCTATCTCTTCTATTCGGCTATCCTGTTCATCCTCATCTGTCCCAGATGATAACAGCTCTCCATTTTCGGAAACAAAGAACCTAGATACTCGCTTGCCATCCTACGTCCTGCGACGAACTACCATATCACCCACTCTATTGCCGCGCTCAGCTCGACTTCTTTTATCAAAGTTCGTTTTTTTTGTTTTCTTTTGCTCGACTACGCAACTCTTCATTTTGGACCTCTAATACTCTTCCATCCGCGTTGCTGTTCATTCTGGCCCCGAACATTACTTCAAACGGTGATGACTTCAACGATGCATGCACGTTTGAATTAATCGCTTTCTGGATCTATGACACAAACTTGTACCATTTTGCCAAGTCATGAGCCGACAGCTTTGCGATGATACTCAGGATCGACATGCTGTTGTCCACACATGCACCACTTTGCACCATTAAGAAACTCAGCAAAAGCATTAGATGTAAACGCCACTCCCCTGTCGTTGATTATACGCCTTCGGGAACCAAACACAGCAGTCGGTGATCTTTTTTAATAACTTCTTCATTGCCTTTACTTAGTAGGGAAAAGCCATACAAATTTAGAAAAAGCATCCACAGCTGTCAGAACATATTTGTATTGCTTCGCTGTCGCGTCCATCGGTCCCAAATGATCTATGTGTAGTGAAGAGAGCCCTCTTGTTTGCCGAACTTTTTACTGAAAATAATACCATTAGCAATCATTTTAGCTACTTTCCTTTTATGATGTGGGATCCAAAATTGCTGTTGGAAAAACCCCACACCATGCGACACTTGAATTACGTATCGTTTCATCAGTTTTGGAACAGCCAACATATCATTGCCATTTACGACTTTAAAAGAAGACCACCTTTCAGCTTGAAATCTTGATATGGACGTTGTTTTAGAATTTCCAATACCGCCTTGATGAGGATATCTTCTAGCTAGAACTTCTTTATACGAGTAGTCAATTTCGTTGGTACGACCATGCTTGTGAGCGGAAAACAGATGAGGAAGTCCACCCGCCGGTGCACTGCATTAAAAGTGTATTCTTCTATATACAAAATCCAGTGGGAGACGTCTCTTGGTACGTCACTTTTAGTAGTTGTCGGCTTAAACGCCGCACAGTCAGTTCAACCCTAAGAGATAGTGTCGAAACTTCTTGAGAAACTTCTTGGTAGCCTGCTTTGACCTTCACATAATAGATATGGCGCTTGGCCTCTGCTTCTGTGCTTTTTCTGCTCCAATAATAAACTGGATGAATATGGCCATCAATGTGCTGCACCAACACTGCTCCAGATGCGTCTTTAGATAGATCCGTGTGGAGTTCGGTTGGCGCTTCCAATGAGTAAATATGCAACACCGGATCCATTACCAGTAGATTTTTTGTATTTGGGAGGACGTCTCGAGTACTTCTTTGTCCTTATACAAACGTCGGGCGTCTCGGCATACATAATTATGTCATCCATGTAGAGCTGCATTACACCAGAGTTAATTAGTTCTTGAAAAATATGATTAACGAAACTTGCAAACGCCGCTGACTTTCAAACAAAATGGTGTACTCATTACTTATTATTAATATGCTTTTTAGAAGCATATCTCAGTATCTCGCTCACGCAAGCTTACGAGCACCCTAGCGCCCACACTAGCCAACTGCCAACTGGAAAAATGTTTATATGCATAACTTAGCTATTTTTAGTTCGTATTAGTATCAAATTCAAGTGTTCCAAATTTGATTACAAAAGGTAAAAAATTACGTGAGATAGTCGAGTTTTTCCAAATTACGGGGGCGGAAAGGGGCGTGGCAAAATCTTTGCATATACAAAACAGGCGCATTTATTAAGCAAATATACACACCAAATTTGATGCCTCTAGCTATTATAGTCTTTAAGAAAATCGGTTTTGTTTGAATTGCGGTGGCGGAGGGGGCGTGGCAAAATATTTTTGCAACAAATTTCCAAGCACTTACTAAAGGATTAATCTTACCAAATTTGATGTCTTTAGCTTTCATAGTCTTTAAGAAAATCAAATTTGTTTAAATTTTGTGGCCGGACGGAGCCGTGGCAAAAATTTGAAATAAACTTGACCACAGTGGGTAATACACTAGTCTACGTACCAAATTTGGTGACTCTAGCTCTTATAGTCTCTGAGATCTACGTGTTCATACGGACAGACGGATGGATGGACAGACTGACGGACATGTCTATATCGACTTGGGTGATGATCCTGATCAAGAAAATATATACTTTATGGGGTCGGAAAAGCTTCCTTCTGCCTGTTACATACATTTTGGCGACTTTAATATACCATTTCACCGTTTGGGTGTATGGTATAAAAAAGGTTATACAAGAAAAATTTATTAACATCTGTTATTTAAATTGGGTATATCTTCCAAAAGATATATGTATATACTTCTTGCTGTATATAGAGGTACTTTTTGATATCGGTGAAATAACAGGGTCTGAAGTTAGCATTAGTGCAGGTATTAAATCTTGCACTGTGTTCATACGCAATATTTTTTTGAGAATGATTCATTGGGCATGTCCTTATTTCGCACCTCGAGCGCTTCCTTGGACATACTGCCGATAGGTAAAGAAAAATTTTGTGTAATGTCCGCACCGTGAATAAGGATTTTTGAATCGACAAGGGCATATAGAACCATGGGTACTCCTCTACAAATAATGTTGCTGTTTTCCAGGTGTATTGGCGAAAAACTTCAATGATAGCTTTGTCCCCACATGCCATGGTACGTAGAATATTGCTCAGTTTTTTTTGTATTATTTCCAAATTTACACCCGTTATCATAGAAGCTAAATATGGTTCCTGGAATAATCTCCTGGCTGTCTTGCCATTGTTAGTGTTTCCAGAACCTACCATTGGAATGGCTCCTCGAACCTGCCATTTCTTTATTGGAATTCGATAAGATATGTGGATGATGTACTCGAATCTAGACATCCCATACTTATATATATGGTCCTTAATAGGCTTTGCTTGAATAACCTGGAATTAAATAGTCGGTAATTTCCTTCTCAAAAATTATTTTAATTGGTCTGCAAAACGGAGTTGAAGGACGTTCATTTTCCCATACTATACCATTATTTACATCTAATATTTGCAATGGAACAATGCAAATGGAGAAGATATGTCCGTCAATCATTCCCACTTCGTTATGAGAAGAGCGCTGGCGATAAGTTAAATGACCACTGCTGCCGTCACAGCTTTTAATGTCGAAGAAATCCCATAATTTTCCATTCCTTTAAATGCTGCTTCACATCCTTGGATAATTCAAGCGACTGTATGGTCAACCAAGCTGTGCAATATGACTTCATCAGAGGTCTCTGAAATTAGGATCTTTAGGATAACAGTTTTTTTTTTTTTTTTTGATTTTTGCAGCACATCATAGCAAGGAAACATTTCGGACCCGTGATTTTTAACTGAATTCTGAATTAGTTTGTATGAATTCTTGGTCAATTCGCCATCCACAAAAAGTACCAATGCTTCTTCTGGGTTAAAAATCATGCTCTTAATCTCTTATTCATAATCTTAATCTAGAGGACTCTGAATGTATTTTTGATAACACCTGGGAAGCAGTACGTTTGCCAGCATTATACAAATTGACGCGAGTGGCTACCAAAAATTCCTCGGATTGATTTTCCGTTACAATGTCAAAGACCCTTTCAGCTTATCGATTGGGTGTGCAGTCCTTAAATGCTTTTCCAGGACGTCCAATGATAATGGTTTCTTGACCAAGAAGTACAATATTTTGCTTTAACCACATTGCGCTTTGACACTTAAAACGTTGGTGATTTCTGAAAGATTCCATACGTTTTTCTGCTACTTTGCTCGAAAATTTGTACAATATTGTATGAATTGCATCAAGTTGCTCTTTGCTACACTTATTTCTGGTCACATCAGAAAATTATATAATGAGGATGCAAATGATAGCAGCTAATTTTGACACTGGACGATTCACAATAGACCATTCTAATAAAAATATTAATCTTTAAGGCAGGAACTGTTGGGATTTTTTAGTTCTACTCCACGAAATCTCAAGTTTAATTAAAATAACACCCAATTTGACATGCACTATTATACAATGATTTATAACTAACACATTTAAAGACAGGTCACAAAAACATATTTTTAATAAAATACTTAAAACATTCAATGTAAACAATAACTTATTATTAAATCGAAAATATGTACTTTTTGCACAGCCAAACAACTTCACCACAAGAGCGCGAAAATATTTCTTGGTATGGCCAGAAAAATATGGCAACTTTGCAGTCTCAAAATTCCGTGAATATCGATAACAAAAATATATAACAATCTGTATAAATATCATTGGGAAATAACAAACGAATTCCAAAATTTATTTTCGGACTTATTGTGTGACAGATTGGTAGAGACCGTCCACTGTGCGGACCTCTGGTTTGTATTTAGTTTTTAATCTATAGAGAAAGTTTGTAGTTATGGAGTGAACTGATTATTAGGATAATTGTATTCAAAAAACTCAAATTTAAAATGTTTATATTTATATATAATTTATAATATGTACATAAAATAAAGTATAATTTGGTATAATAGTTTAATGTGTGACATCCATATATAATTAGTCGTTTTTTATTAGAAAAATGATCTTTTTGTTTCTCAAAAGGTGACAATTTTTTTTATCTTCTATATAAATTGCTTAAAGTGAGTGATAAGATACAAAAGATTTTATTTGAATGTTTCTTAACTTTCAAAAAGACACATTGTAACATGTTAAATCTCAAATACATTAAATAATTAATAATGTGATGTAATAACACATGATTAATGGCAGAGGGTATTATAAAATTGGTCAGATGTTTGTAACGCACAGAAAAAGACGTTTCCGACCCCATAAAGTATATTGATCAGCATGAGAAGCTGAGTCGTCTGTCCGTCGGTCCGTTTCCGTTTTACTCAGCCATCTTAAGAGCTATTGGGATGAAATTTTTTTTTTTGGAGATTTTTATTACCCGGGTGAGATAAATTATGAAAATCTTTGAGATCGGACTACTATATCATACAGCTCTAGAACAAACATTTTTGCAAAAATTGGAGTATCCCCATGAAATTTACCAATTTGATAGAAATCCGAATCTGCTGCGGTGCTTGCTACCTACTACGTCATCAAATCAAACAGAGCACATCCATACAAACACACAGACGCAGCGCTACACGAACTGTATGTGTATGCGTGTTGTGCTTTGCTTAGGGAATGATGGAAGAAGAAGAAAAATTTGTAGGAAAAGAGAAATAATTTGAGTGTTTTGTTTGTGTGTTGATGAATTGTTATAAAGCTTTATAAAGCCTAGTTATAAAGCTGCTCGTGGCTGAAGAGTCTATTGGCCTGCTACTTCTATCACAATTCTGAGGCCCTTGCTGGTTTTGCTCCTGCTCTGTCCTCATAGGCTGGAACCGTCTCCCGTTTCCCGACCTCCAACAACATTCTTTTGTCCGACTTTTCCGCATTGCCAACAGAAATTTATATGGTGACTATTACATTCGCCGGCCCCCTGTCCTGCATCACCGCACCTTCGGCATGCCTGGTTCCGATTGATGACTCTCCCTTCTCGTATATTGCTCTGTCCTTGATTCCTCCGATTCTTTTAAAAATTCTACCGATTTTTATTTAAGTCTATACCCTTATTTCAGTTAAATTGCACCAGTATATCACGTTGGGCGCTAGTTGTAACGATCTTTTTAGTCGTTCGGGATGTTTTCAATCTTTTATGGCGAGGTTCGGCACAACAAATTTTATTTTGTGCCCCTGTGAAATTATAACTCAAAGATTTATAGGTATAAACTTGTGTTGTGATTTATTTCGTATACTTTTGGGTTTGGTGGGATATATATGTATTTCTTTACTGGTGTTCACGCCACTGGGTGAACAGCAGTGTCCGCCGAGGATCAAAAAACCCTCCTCACTCCTCACTGCTTATCACCGCTCTTCGACCCCGCTGGCTGGCTAGCCCCATTTGTTATCCGAGCGAAGATATTCATGCAGCAAATCTGGTTAACCGAACTGGGCTGGGATGACGCTCTGCCGCCTCTCCTGCTGCAGCAATGGCACGAATTCCTGCAGGATTACGCAGGCCTCAGTCCACTCCGCATTACCCGTTAGCCAAACACCAGCGATACGCTCTCGTGGGTGCTTCATGCCTTCTGTCACGCGTCGATCGTTCCTAAACTCCCAATCCCACCTGCAAGCTCCCAGTTTTGGACCGACTCTACCATTGTGTTGGCTTGGCTTAATAAACCCCTTGTAGTTGGTCCACCTTCATGGCCAACCGAGTCTCCAGCATCAACAAAAGCACCAGTGGCCAAAGCTGGTCACATGTGCGTTCCGAAGACAATCCCGCTGATCTGGCAAGTCGTGGAGTCTCCGAGGCGGAGCTATCGTCCAGTAGCTTGTGGTGGCATGGGCTGGACTGGCTCCGGCGGGATCCCGAGTACAGGCCAACTCTCAATAATGAACTTTCAGACACCCAGCTGGAGTACAAGGTTCAGTGCCACACCACCGCTCGTTGAATTCGCCCACCGCATCACGTTGCATGGCGGCAATCAACTGATGGTGCGGTATGTGCGAACCAAATTCCGGATTCCACGGATCAAGAATCTTGTGAAGTCCCACAACAAGGGGTGTAACCTCTGCATCGTTTATCGTCGACGACTGCAGACTCAAATGATGGGTGATCTCCCTCAAGAGCGCATCACTTACTCCATATCGACTTCGCAGGGCCTTTCGAGGTCAAGAATTACACAGGGCGTGCGTGTCTCATTACGAAGGGTTATGTCTGCGTCTTTGTGTGTTTCAGCACCAAGGCAATCCATCTCAAGGCTACCTGCGACCTCAACACTGAACGATTTCTATCGATTTGTCGCACGGAGACAATGCCCACAGCGCATTTACTCCGACAATGGCAAAACATTCCAAGGCCTCGAAAAAGACTTCCTGGACGCAACTAAGCTGAATATAATGAAGGCATTTCCCCAGCACATCTTATCCTGGCAGTTCATTCCGCCGAGCGCGCCCCATATGGGAGGACTATGGGAAGCCGGGGTTTTACAAGTCCTCGTCTACTGTTAAGTACACATTCGAGGAACTTTCCATTCTCCTGTGGAATGCAGGCGTGCCTTAACTCCAGGCCAATTTCTCCCATGAGCGAGGACCCAGAGGATCCGCTGGCACTGATCCCGGGAAACTTTCTGATTGGAGGACCGCTCTTATCCATTGCAGAACCGGAGATGCAGCGACTGAAGGCAATCCAGCAGGCTTTCTGCCACCGTGGAAGAGTGAATACCTTAAGGAGCTTCACAAACGGAATAAGTGGAAATCACCGTCTCATGTCACAACAGCGCGTGGGTCTATCCGAAGACCCGTAGCGAAGCTCATACTGCTGCAAGACAACAGAAGTCCTGAGCCCAAAGACCCATAGTGTCTCCCAATTCTTCTATGTTCTGTCCGAATGTCCTCGTCTCCGTGCATGTTGTTCGCTCCCGTGCCTCGACTAATCCAATTTCCCCTCCGTAACTTTTTTCGTTCCAGCTCTTCAGATCGCCTCTCCATAGCGACATGGCACTCTCGCATCTGCCGCACCACCGCAGCAAGCGATCGGCTCCACGCGCGAGGCAGGCATGCACGGCCGTCATTGAGTCGAGGTCTGACCGTATGTTCCGGCGGAATGTTATATTCCGAGTCGAAGAGGACCTGCTCATCCGCACTCCCATCCGGGAAGTGTGGACGCCGGTCCGTGAGAAATTCGCCTGATCCTGGCCGACCTCTATCCTGAGGTCATCCAACCTGGCTGTGTGCTCGGTCATAGCGGTACTCCCGCAGCCCAGAGCACAGTGTTCGGATGGGTCGTCTCCGGCTCCTGTGGGATCTGGGCGCTCCAGGACGCTGCCGTCCCCCTCCCACATACATATGTCCAGGGTGACAAGTGCACCATTTTGCAAGTGGGGCGGTATGTTCACGCCACCGGGTGAACAGCAGTGAGCGGCGAAGAGCCGAGAGGAGTGAGGAGGGTTTTTTGATTCTCGGCGGCTACGGTCACTCTGGGGGAAGTGACTTGACTTTCGCCATATTACTTATGTACGAGTTTTTCACCCGAACACCCGTTATTTTTTTATTCTCCAGAATTTTCTACTTTGCGAGTTAAGTCCTACTTTTAACCGAAGCATTTTGCGTGTGTGTATCGGTATCCTTTATAAAGTAAAGAAAATCATCATTAGTTTAAACGAAGTTATCGCACGTTTTAATGTCACCCCAAACTCACCAGACGCAGAAGAAATTGGCACCCGCCAAGTTGTACTCCGTAAGTCGCTACGGCCCTCCACGAACAACTGGTATGGTTGTTGATTACACTGGATACGTGATTATTTTTTATGTTTCAGATTTGTTGCTGCTCGTGGAGTTTATAAAGTTACTCGTAAAGCCTTGTAACTCGATAACTTGATTGTGACGTACTACTAAATTGCTAGGCGCCAAATATTCTTAAGGTTACTCGTAAGGCCAAAAGAAATTTGTTGCTATGCTTGTATTTGATCAGGACTCCATAACTTGATTTCTGATTCGCTGCTCGCCATATATAGTCTTCCTGACTTCTAGAATCACTTGGTGTGATACCCCTATACAGCCGGTAACTTTCCCGTCCCGTCCCGTAATAGTCCCTGCGCAGCTCGCATCCACTTTCTAGACTGCTGTGCGCCCATTGACTTCTTGTCCTTGTTTCTCTGCGCTGCCAACATAGCGTCTCTGTTGCTATGCAGGCCTCCATCCTTTTCTCTCCAATACTCGCTTTCTCTCATTTGTCGCATATCCTCTCCCCTTTGCCCATCGAACTTGATCGACGATATTCGTTTGACTTGGTATGCACACAGCCCCCAACTACCACCCGTTGGACATGCATAGCCCTCACTTTGGCCTTTTTTGTTTATCTGCTTGCCGTCGCCCTCTCCCAAGATATGCTTCACTGTCCAGCACCATAGAGTGCTCTCGCATCATCCACCGGTACCCGCGCTCAATTTTCACACGCATAGTGTATGTGTGCTATGCCTGTATTACTGGATTCCATATATTCATGCATAATTTCTCTTACGTATCGGCCCATGCCCTACTGCAGGGTGAGGCACCCATAGCCCGTGCGGGCACTTTTTTTTGGAAATTGCTCGTGCGGCCGTCTGTGTGCATGCCGATGTGAGCACGAAGTACAAGTTGAGAGCGTAAAAAAAAAAACAGTGTCGAACAGACTTTTGCGAAAGCATTCCTATGTTGCTTTGTTACGCAGCTACACGCAGAAAAATTAATGCTTCATTTTCTTAGATGGCAACTTTAAAAATATTTTGCCATTATTTATATTTGGTCCCTATAGGCTAAAAAGTATATTACACTATAAGCGATCACACATAATGTAATATAAATGTAATATATACATATGTGCACATATATATGTACATACATATATAGTATGAAAAATATGTATAATAGCCGATTTTTATGATATTTAGGTAAACGGAACCCAAGGCCCATAACTGTACTTTGTTTTAATTTTTTATTCGTTTCTTCACATACGATTTGCGCAGTGTAAAGCAGCTTACGCATACAAGCAAGCGCACACATACATCGACAGTTTTCGTTGGCTTTCTTTGTGCCTCACCCTGCCCTACTGCGATTGGACCACAGCGGCCATCTCTCTCCAGCCGTTTGGTTCTGACGCTATTGTAGCCGCTGTCTCCTGACGTCCTTTCATCCTCATCCTCGTCCTCGTCCGAGGAGATGACGATGACCGGCTCCAGCAAAACCGGCCCCTCGTCACCGGACTTCTCCTCCGACTCGTAGCCGTAGCCACCATGCCGGCCACCACGTACCAGTCGGCCCCGTAGTGCCGCATCTCGACCTACGCCTTCGTCCTGGCCATTCATGTTATAATTGTTGATGTTGATGTTGTTGTTGTTCTTGATGATTTATTTTCTGTTTTTTTTTTTTTGCCTGTACTCGTTGATTGATTCTATCAGAGTGATTTTGCATTTGCTGTTCCTGTCGCTTCGGACCTCGCTTCTGGTGCATATTTCTGGTACCGTTATCCTGGCTCTGCTTCCTCCACATGCTTTACATGCATTGCCCCTCTCACTCATGAATACCATCACTAATACCATCATAGCGCACAGAGCAATTCATATCATTGATCCCCGATCACCAATTTGGCTTCAGAGAATACCATGGCACACCCGAACAACGCCATAGGATCTCGGGTAGAATTCTTGAGGCTTTCGAGGCGAAGAAATATTGTACTGGAGTATTTCTAGATGTGAAGCAAGCAATCGACAAGGTCTGGCACACTGGCCTAACTAACTAACTAACTAACTGCAACATACGTACAGAAGACTAGCAAACTTCTACAAACGCAGCTAGACATCACATCCATGGCTCAAAAGGTGGAATATGGCGGTCAACCCAGTCCCTACTCGACGGAACCCCCATGCCCATCTGTGAGTCATCTAAATATCTGGGCCTGACTATGGACAGAAGGCTAACATGGAAGCGGCATCTGAAGAGCAAAAGAGGCCGCCTTGACGCAAGGTTTGAAAAAGTACCTGTGGCTCATCGGGGGAGAAGGTCTACCCTTTGGCTAATAAAAAGGGAACTTAGGTCATGGGCTCACCTGTTAATCCTGAAGGATCCCTTTTGGGTACTCTGTCCTTCGTCTTCGGCTACTCTAGGTTACACTTGTTGATTTTCACTGGCTTTTCTTGTTTTTCTTTCACTGGATAACTACTCACTCTCGTGGCTACGGGCGAAGTGATTTTCTCCTAATTCTAACTTGCTGTCGAAACCTACCCTTGCTCTGCCTACTTATGTCCTAAGGGTGAAAACATTCGATGCGTCTTGTGCTTTGAAACGCGTCATGATCGCCGTCTCTCTCTCTCACTTTCAATTTCTCATGGACTCTTTGGCGTCGGCATGCAGCGCAGCGTCCGCTGTCGAGAAGTTGTTCTCTCCGCAACGGGTCGAAGCTGCAGCCGCATCAAGACGGTAGTATTGGCTATTAGAAAAATAACTACAGCTAGTTTTCATGTTGAGGTATTTAATGTGCTCTCCATGAGCGTATGAAAAATAGCAGTAACAATAAAGAGGGGCCCCACATGGGCGTACTTTAAATTGCAATAAAAATGTGACTCGTCACAACGCATTAAAATATAATTGTGCACTTGAATATGTACATGTGAATACATTGAAGTATTCACATAAACATATTCACATAAACATACAATTAAGCATGAACATATATGTATGTACATTTGTATATGCACTGTAAGGAAGCTCTGGCTGGGGTACAATTCTCAGTCCCAGAGTCCAGTCTACAGAACATTTATTTGATCTGGAGACCTTGATGAGTATTTGGATTGTGGACTGAGACCACATGAAGGGTGGAAAGGGGAAGGGAAAGGGAGTGGGAGGGGAGTCCAAGAGGAGTAACAACGACTGATCTCGTCTGCCAAGCGAAGCCCGCTTAGCCAAGATCCGTTGCCTCTTGAACGGGAACGGGAAGCGAGAAAGGGAATATTAGTGTGGTTATGGGAAAGGGATGGTGAAGAGGAACTGCAACGACTGATCTCGTCTGCCAAGCGAAGATCCGTTGCCTCTTAACCTTGAGTGACTGAGCCTAGAGACCAGCGACTGACTTCGTCTGCAGGAGAATAACTCATCCTGCCGAAGTCCGCTGGTCCTTCAGCTCCACTCAAATGGTTAAGTGACCAAGGAGAAGGGAAGGGAAATGGTATACACAGATTCAGTGCCGAATGAAGAAATAATGCCGGGTGGGTTAAATGATCGTATTATAATGTTTATTAATAATTAATTAATTAATCCTGTCGAGAAGTTATTCTCTCCGCAACGCGTCGACGCTGGAAGGAAGGATTTACGGTTAAGGAAGGATTTACATGGCGACCGTGACATGGTCCTAAAGGACCTACAAGGATACTACTAAAGAGAAACTATTCTCTAATGGAAAAATATCTACATATTAGAGCTGTTGAAATATCGATGATTGGCCACATCGATGTTTCGATGTTTTTCAGGAAAAAACATCGATGTATCGTTACTACATCGAAGTAATATAAATCTTTGTTAAAAATAGCATTCTTTTTCCAAACTTAAAACTATGTTTGACCTGCCCAGTTGCAGATGGTACAAGACTCCAATGCTCATTAGCATGTGGAGTGGAATAAGGAAAATAGGTCTTCTCCTCTTCGATTTCAGAAGTCTTATTTATATTTTGGTTTCATGAGTTAGAAGCTCTTCATGAAAACATGTTAATGTAAATACAGTGGTAGAAATTTCAATAATCTTAAACAAATAATATAAGAAATCTTAATATACATATACAAATCTAATTTCAACGATGACCTCTCCTCCAACAAACTAGAAAGCAGAAATTTAATCTTTTTCAAACGTAATACATACAGTTTTTTTTATACCCTTGCAGAGGGTATTATAAAATTGGTCAGATGTTTGGAACGCACAGAAGGAGACTTTTCCGACCCCATAAAGTATATATATTCTTGATCAGCATGAGAAGCTGAGTCGATATAGCCATGTCCGTCTGTCTGTGCGTACGCGTTTTACTCCAGCCATCTTAAGAGCTATTGGGATGAAATTTTTTTGTGGGCTTTTTATTACCCGAGTTAGATAAAGTATAAAAATTGTCAGGATCGGGCCACTATATCATATAGTTCTAGAACAAACATTTTTGCAAAAATTGGAGTATCCCCATGAAATTTACCAATATGATAGTATTTGATATAAAGTGACAGATCCCAAAATTTGAATCTGATCGGATAAATCGAACACATTTTACAGTCAATACAAATCGGTTCAAATGATGACGTTGAGCGCTGCTTGCTGCCTAATACGTCTTCATCAAATCAAACAGAGCACATGCATACACACACACAGACGCAGCACTACAAGAACTGTATATACGTCTTCATCAAATCAAACTACGTCGTCTACTACAAACTACTACGTCTTCATCAAATCAAACAGAGCATACGCATACACAGACGCAGCACTACAAGAACTGTATGTGTATGCGTGTTGTAGTTCGCTTAGGGAATAATGCAAGAAGTAGAAAAATTTGAATGTTTTGTTTGTGTATTGATGAATTCAGTTGCAGGGAAAGAAAGTTCAAAATGGTAAAAAAATTATTGCCAAGGACTGCAGAGGTATATAAATTTCGGCATTGCCGAAGTTACGCTTCTTTGATATTTTTTTATTATTTTAGATGTAGTCGTACAACGCTCAGTACGAACAAGTGGCCCATATGACACCAGGCCCGGGCCTGTTACGAATGACCCTAAGTAAAGTTAATGTTACAACCTCTACCCACTCAGACCTAAGGGCATAGGTGTATTACATATATAAACATAAAATTAAACTAAAGAAATAGGAAATATTAAATGTAATAAGATAATAGGTTAAATATAAAAAGAAAACAGGATAGGTTTAAATAAAGATGATTACAACTAATTACAAGCGAGGAAGGACAAGATCGCAGTTTTTATAACCGGAAGCGATGTTTCGGAACCGATATCGTGCCAAAATCTGTTGTAGTCACTACATAGTATACGAAAAGGTTCATGCAGAGAAAAGTTAGTTGTGCAAGTGGGAAGTATAAGCGGTGTGAATACTATAAAACATAATACTATAAAACATAATTCAATCTTTTTCAAACATATAAAACAATGCAATTCAGAGATTCACTTGTGACAATGTATACATTAAACTTAAGCGAACTTCTCTTCTCGCTTACTATGATTCCAGCCTTACTGAACAATCGTACGGTTTCAGTCGAAATGCTTTATTTGATGAGATCTTTTCTAAGTGATGGAAAAGCTAGCTAACAAAAACATTGAACATCGGAGAGAAAAAATCGATGTTTTTTACGAAAGGAGAAACATCGATGTATCGATACTACATCGATGTTTCGCACAGCTCTACTGTCTACATATCATGATGAACCAATTCAAGGAGGTCATACTGGCATTACCAGAACACTGGCTAAAATCAAAAGACACTACTATTGGTAAAATGTGGGACGCCATATCAAAGAGTACATAAGGAGATGTCATAAATGCCAGGTGTCAAAAACGACGACACATACGAAGACTCCTATGATAATAACAGAAACACCAGCGAAGGCTTTTGATAAAGTTATAGTGGACACAATAGGTCCGCTACCAAAATCAGATAATGAAAATGAGTATATTGTCACATTGATATGCGATCTGACAAAATACTTAATAGCCATTCCAGTCGCATCTAAGAGTGCAAGTAATGTAGCTAATGCTATATTCGAAAATTGTATACGAAATTGTAATTTGTATATATTTGCAGTACGGTCCAATGAAAACACTCATTACGGACATGGGAACTGAGTATAAAAATCAGATTATAACAGATATGTGCAAGTACATGAAGATTAAAAATCTGACATCCACAGCATACCACCACCAGACTTTAGGGACAATAGAACGAAGTCATAGAACATTCAATGAATATATTCGTTCATACATATCAGCAGATAAGTCCGATTGGGATGCTTGGATACAATATTTCACTTATTGTTACAACACAACACCCTCGGCAGTGCATGAATATTGTCCATACGAACTAGTATTTGGAAGACTACCAAATCAGTTCATAGATTTTAACAAAATAGATAGAATAGATCCAATATACAATTTAGACGACTACTCTAACGAAATAAAATTTAGAATAGAAATAGCATATAAAAGAGCTAGGATAATGTTAGAAAACCATAAGTTAAAGAATAAGAAATATTACGACAAACATATTTCCGATTTTTATTAAAAAATAGGAGATAAAGTCTTATTAAGAAAAGAAATAGGTCATAAACTAGATGCTAAATATATAGGGCCTTATAAGGTAGTGAGTATAGAAGAAAATCACAATATACTAATAGCAGATGATAAGAATAAAAACCAGAAGGTTCATAAAAACAGACTAAAACCGTTTTCGGAATGATCAACCGTAAAAATAATCAACAATAAAAAAAAAAAAAACAAAAAAAAAAAAATAAAAAAAAAACAACAAAAAAATCTTTATGGATTCATCTATTATTGAAAACAAATTCATGCAATTTCTAAAAACAAGAGAAAGAAAATTTGTCTGAAGAGACACACACAAAAAAAAAATGTTTTTTTCGTAAGGTACACCTTTACTTTACCTTTATTTTACCTTTCTATATCAATAATCATTACAATAACTCCACAATATTACGTTATTCTCTAAAAAGGGGAGGTGTAGTATATTCATACAAACAATCATTCAATACAATAAGCTCAACTTGTAACACTTTGTTGCAAGTATAAACAATTAAACATATACGCTGTAAGGAAGCTCTGGCTGGGGTACAATTCTCAGTCCCAGAGTCCAGCCTACAGAACATTTATTTGATCTGGAGACCTTGATGAGTATTAGGATTGGGGACTGAGACCACATGAAGGGTGGAAAGGGGAAGGGAAAGGAGTAGGAGGGGAGTCCAAGAGGAGTAACAACGACTGATCTCGTCTGCCAAGCGAAGCCCGCTTAGCCAAGATCCGTTGCCTCTTCGACGGGAACGGGAAGCGAGAAAGGGAATATTAGTGTGGTTATGGGAAAGGGATGGTGAAGAGGAACTGCAACGACTGCATCTCGTCTGCCAAGCGAGCCGTTGGCCAAGATCCGTTGCCTCTTAACCTTGAGTGACTGAGCCTAGAGACCAGCGACTGACTTCGTCTGCAGGAGAATAACTCATCCTGCCGAAGTCCGCTGGTCCTTCAGCTCCACTCAAATGGTTAAGTGACCAAGGAGAAGGGAAGGGAAAGGGTATACATAGATTCAGTGCCGAATGAAGAAATAATGCCGGGTGGGTTAAATTATCGTATTATAACGTTTATTAATAATTAATTAATCCTAAACATATTTCTGAAATCTGGGTCCCTACCGCACTCAAGCAAAATAAAAAGGGAACTTAGGTCATGGGCTCACCTGTTAATCCTGAAGGATCCCTTTTGGGTACTCTGTTCTTCGTCTTCGGCTACTCTAGGTTACACTTGTTGATTTTCATTGGCTTTTCTTGTTTTTTTTTTTCACTGGATAACTACACACTCTCGTGGCTACTGGCGAAGTGATTTTCTCCTAGTTCTAACTCGCTATCGAAACCTACCCTTGCTCTGCCTACTTATGTCCTAACGGTGAAAACATTCGATGCGTCTTGTGCTTTGGCACGCGTCATGATCGTTCTCTCACTTTCGATTTCTCATGGGCTCTCTGGCGTCGGCATGCAGCGCAGTGTCCGCTGTCGAGAAGTTGTTCTCTCCGCAACGCGTCGACGCTGCAGCCGCATCAAGACGGTAGCTAGAGAGAGAGGGAGGCGTCGATCGTAAGTATTGGCTATTAGAAAAAAGGAACTACAGTTAGTTTTCATGTTGAGGTCTTAATGTGCTCTCCATGAGCGTATGAAAAATAGCAGTAACAAAAAGGTTGGGCAACACATGGGCGTAGTTTAAATTGCAATAAAAATGTGACTCGTCACACGGTGTCCATATTTCGAACGGACGAAACGGATTGTGACTCGCCCATGTAACTTGATATCGATGCGGAACAGATGATCTTCCGCCCACATGAGGAAGCGGTGGTTTCGGCGGGGTCCCTCGTGACGGATTACCTCCACCCGATCTCGGATCTCAGCGGGTACTCGTCTATCCGGGGTGTCGACGATCCATTCTGGTGGTGTGAGGACCCAGTTAGAAGCTGCGGGGGTGGTGTAATGACCGGGTTCCACTTGGTTGATTATTCGAAAGAAAACAAACGCGTCAGTTCAGTTTGGTGGTCATGTACCGATTGATTTTTATTCAAACAATATTCTTTTACTTAACCTATCGCCACTTAGGCGACAACTACAAAATAGAAAGAGGAAGTGTCAGTACATACATACATATTAATTGGGGCACTTGCATCAAAGTGCATGGTCAGCGTTCACACGCTGGCTTGGCCCTAGCTCATGTTACGCCTGTGCTCATATGAATATATGTATGTGCATATATGTATGCTCATACATATATGAACATGTTTAGCTGTATATTGATGTGAGTATGTTTATGTGAATATATTAATGTATATACATAAACATACTCAAGTGGAGACGTACATATTTGATTGTTTGTACTTGCAACAAAGTGTTACAAGTTGAGCTCTTTGTGTTAATGATTTTTGGTATGGATATACTACACCTCCCCTTTTTAGAAAATAACGTAATATTATGGAGTTATTTGTTAATTAGTAATAAAGATAATAAATGATTGATTAATAGTAATGTAGGTATGTTTGTTAGGAAGATTGTTTTATTTGTGTCTGGCCAGACAAATTTTCTTTCTCCAAAAAGAATTTTTTTTTTTTTTTTTTTTTTTATTTTTAATAAAATGAAGTTTGAATCCATATAAAAAAATTTTATATTTTTCTTTTCGTTTTTTTTTTTTTTTTTTTTTTTTTTTTTTTTTTAAATTATTTTTGCAAATTTTTAACCTATCCTTATGTACTGTTTGTAGCTTATTTTTATTATTCCTAATTTTTATGTTGTTGTTTTTAGATGTTTCTACAACTTCGAATGGTCCTATATAGGCTGAGTCAAGCTTATGACCAGCTTCGTTTTTTAAGAAAACCTTATCTCCTATTTCTATTTTTAAATCTGCTGACTTATTGTCATGAAAATTTTTCTGGTTTTCCTTACGTTTCTCTAACATTAATCTAGCTCTACTGTATGCTAGTTCTAATCTAAACTTAACTTCTTTAGCATAATCATCTACGTTATATAATGGTTCTATTCTATTTACGCTATTAAAATGCGTTGGTAAATTATTTTGTTTACCAAATACAAGTTCATAGGGACAGTATTTGTGTGTTACTGACGGGGTTGTGTTAAAACAGTACACAAAATATTGTAACCATATGTCCCAATCAGTTTTATCTACTGATATATATGATCGAATGTACTCATTGAATGTCCTATGACTTCTTTCAACGGTACCCAAGGTCTGGTGGTGGTGTGCAGTAGACGTAATGTTGTCTATTTTTAAATATTTGCACAAGTCATTTATTATTGAATTTTTGTATTCTGTTCCCATGTCCGTAATGAACGTCTTCATTGGACCGTACTTCAGAATGAAAGATTCAAAAATAGCTTTAGAGATTGTTGTAGCGCTTTTATTGGGAACTGGTATTGCTACTAAGTATTTCGTCAAGTCACATATTAGAGTGACTGCATATTCGTTATCATTTTCGGATTTTGGTAATGGACCAATGGTGTCCACTATTACCCTATCAAAAGCATGTATGGGGGTTTCTGTAATAACTAAGGGTGTTTTTATATGCTTTGTCGTTTTTGACTTTAGGCATTTTTCACATTTATTAATGTAGTCTTTTACATGACGTGTCATGTTTTTCCAATAATAATATCTTTTTACTTTGGCCAAAGTTTTTGTAATGCCTGTATGGCCACCCTGTATCGGATCATCATGGTATGTAGACAATATTGCTTCTTTATCTTTATCTTTTTCTATAATGGTCACCGGTTGGAGTAGCGCTACTCTTAATGTTTTCAATATTTTATTGCCCATTTCTTTAAAAGACTCTATTGAAAATGTTTCAAAGATCTTTTCATTCGGTGCCAACTTGAGTTGTTTGATTTCGAGTATACCGGCTTGTTTTTCAAGCCTTTGAAAAAACTGACCTAAGTCTAGATTTCCATTGGTGTACAGATCTCCAATCTCAATTCTTGCTATAACTTTCTTTCCATGTTTGAGGAAACATAAATCGTGTGTTATACGCAAGGTCACTACTTTTCGTACTTCATCATTGCAGAGTACTTCATATATTTTGGGCTTAGAAGCATCATTAGGTACGTGCCTAATTGTATTTTCATTTTTATCATCTGGCCAGAGATTATTTTGTCTACTTTGCTGCCTGGTAGTGACTTTCAGGACATTTGCTTTTGTGTTTTTTAGATCCTGTATTGTAATGCGGGATAATGCATCCGCAACGAAATTATCTTTTCCCTTCAGATATTCTACTGTAAATTCATATTCCTCTAGATCAAGTCTCATTCTTGTTAATTTTGAACTCGGATTTATCATAGAGAATAAATACGTTAGAGGTCTGTGATCTGTTTTGACTCTGAAATGTCTGCCATATATATATGGGCGAAAGTGTGTAATGGCCCAGTGTATCGCAGCTAGTTCTTGCTCAGTAGTACTTTTATTACTTTCACCTTTAGTGAACGAACGAGATGCGTATGCTACTGGCAACTGCTTATCGCCATAAGTTTGAGTTAGTGCTGCTCCACATGCATATTTGCTAGCATCTGTTATTATGCAAAATTCTTTGCTAAAATCTGGATACTGTAGCAATGTGGGTTCTATTAGGGCTTTTTTCAGATATTCAAATCCTTTTTGGCATTCTTCAGACCAAACAAATTCTACGTTTTTCTTACACAGTTGTGTTATCGGACGTGCATGTTCTGCGAAGTTTTTAATAAAACGTCTGTAATAGTTGCAAAAGGCTACGAATCTTCTAGCACTATCAGCATCTGTTGGTACTGGGTATTTTTCAATGACGTCATATTTGGTGTCATCTGGCAATATTCCTTTGTCGGTACACTTGTGACCCAAGAATGTCACTTCGTGCATGAAGAATGAACATTTCTCTGGATGCAGTTTTAGGTTGTGTTTTCTGCATATATCAAAAATATCCTTTAGGTTTTTGAGCATGTGTTTCTCAGAACAGCCGATGACTATTAAGTCATCCATGTAAAGGAATGCTTGTGACGGATTTAATCCAGAGAAAGCAATTGTCATCATTCTTTGAAAGGAATTTGGTGCAATTTTCAGACCATACGGTAGTCTAGTAAACTGATAAGATCCATTGCTAGTGGAAAATGACGTAATGCTTCGCGACTTATCCTTTAGTTCTATTTGGTGAAAACCGGACATTAAATCTAGACATGAAAAATATTTGGCTCTGCCTAGTTGATCAAGAATATCGTCTATTCTTGGTAATGGGAATTTATCGGACAACAGTTTTTTGTTTATTTGACGATAGTCTATTACTAATCGCCATCGTTTCTTTTCTGATCCTGGTAAACCCTTTTTTGGTACCAGTAGTAACGGACTATTATACTCGGACACTGATGGTTCGACTATTTTATCTTTAATGAGTTTATCGACTTGTCTAGTTATTTCTTCTTTATGCATGTGTGGTATTCTGTAATTTTTTGTGTATACTGGCTGGTTGTCATTCAATCTGAGTTCTTGTTTATAAAAGTTGTTCGTAGTAATTGGTTCGTTTTCTAAACCAAATACATCTGTATACTCGGTGCAGAGCTTTTCAAGTACGTTTTTGAACATAGGTGGGAAGTTTGGCTTTAGTTTGTGTATTACTGATTGACTTCTTTGGTCATCAGTTGTCTGTACAATTTCGTAATTCTTTAATGATTCATATTTTATGCTCTTTAAATTTAAAATTTTTACTCTTTTTGTTGTGTTTAAAATTCGGACAAATGTTTTGGTCGGGCTTGAGATCGAACTTCCAATAAATATTCCATTTCCGACCTCTTGATTTAAGATGACGATATTTGAGTTTTCATTTGGGATATTTATTTGTCGGATTACTTCAGATCTCGCTGGGAGGATTGTGGTATTGCTGTCACAAGTGTGTAATATGGGGATATTTATTGCAAACTTTAAATTATTTGGTCTTAATATTAGTGAATCGTTCGGTTCACTGAAGTCTAATTGGCAATTGAATGTTTTGAAGAAATCTAGTCCTAAAATTCCATCAAATGGAATTGGAAAACTTTCGTCTACTATATGGAAGTTGTGTGGAATTATGAATTCATTTTGTCTTAGTTCTATAAGGGTTAGACCTTTGGAAGTAATTGAACCTTCGCCAATTCCTGATATTTCAATTGTGTTTGAAGTATCTATATGTTCAAAAGAATCTGTTTTTTCTTTTATTATTGATACGTCTGCACCTGTATCTAACAAGAAGGTATATGTGTTGTGTGTATTTTCGTTTTTAATTTTGATGAAAATACTTAGGCTAAGATTGAATGTGTATACATTTACAGTTTCTTCTGAATATCTGCAGGGATCTATTGGTTTTCCGAATTACTTTGAGTAAGTCGTACATTACCATTTCCGTTGTTAGAGCTACCTCGGTTGGAATTACCTCGGTTCGAGCTGTTTCGGTTGGAATTATTTCTTCCTCGGTTGTTGTACCGTGAGTTACCACGATATCCACCGGTATTATTATTATTCCTATAACCGTTATTTTGGTAATTGCCTCTACCTCGGTAATTATTTTGTCCATTTCTATTGTATTGACGGTAGTGCATGACAGAGTTTGCCTGCCCAGTTTCTGCTGTACTACTGTCTATGAACTTTGTTGTTAGTTCGTTCATGTCACGGAAAATACCTGCTTTTAGTACGTTACGTACTTGATTGTTTATGCAGTTCTTTGTTATTGCCTCTGTAGCGACTGAAAGTGTATACTTTTTAGCTATTTCGACAGATGTGCCATCGTGTATAAAGGCACCTTCCAGAGATTCAGTAAGCTTTTCAATTTCTTGGGCATACTGACTTGATGTTTTGTTTCTCTGGGGTAGGTTTTTGATTTTTGCCGTTATTGACGCTACTGATTCTGTTTTTACATTTGATGCAATACTGTTAATAATCTCTTCTATTGTCTGTTCGGAGGTTATCAAATTTCTTGTGTGACCTTTTAGTTTTGTTTTTATGAGACACACTGCTGTTTCCTCATGGTCGCCTTTTAGTGAATTTATCAAATTCAATGCGTCCATGAAGCTCTGAAGATTTTCTCTTCTGCCATCAAACTGTGGGATAAGGTTTGAGGCCATTTTTAAAAAATCAGCGACTGTTTGAGTCATTTTTGTGGTTCTTGGCAAAATGGCTGGTTTATTAAGAGTTATTTTTGTTTGTTCTAAACTCACTGACGGTTCTTCTTGATCCGTCTCTTCTTCAGCCGTTAACTGGGTTTTGTCTTCCAGTGATATTGAAATATCCAAATCAACTGTTTGTTTATATTCAATATTATATCTTTTTAATACGGATTTTGCCTTTTGTTTGCAGTCATTATAGAATGCATTTGCGGCTGTTTTTCGTCCCGTAGTTAGCTTACTATAGTGTGCTATGAATACCGCTCTAATATTTTCTAGGCTCTCTATTATTATTTTCGAGTGTTTTTCTATTGTACTTTGGGATGTTTCCCTGTTCTGTGAGAGGCACTTACAAGATTTATTTAATTCTTGCGCCTGTATTCTAGCTTCTCCTATTATGTCATCCCAATTAATCATGTTTTGTTGAAAAATTTACATTCTTTTCTTTTTTTTTTTTAATTCCCTGAGAGATCAATTGTCTCTATGGGTTGCTCGAATAGTTTATGCACCCATGTGGGTAGAATTCTGTTTTTTCGTTTTAGGCGGTTGTAGGCTTCTACTATGGATCTTTCTATCAAGTGAGCTATCCTTGATTTAAATTTTCTATTATTCACAATCCAGTATTTGATTTCTTTATATTTCGGATTGGTTTCACCTCTGTTAAAGAGGAAGTCTAAGAATGGAACGTATTTGTTCAGATATTTAAGTTCTACTCGACCCATTTTTATACTGTATTAAGGCCATCTGCTCTACTCTGATATTTTTTCTTAATTATTTTATTATGCATTGCATATAATTTCAAAGCCAGGTTTAAGGCTACTAAAATTAGGATAGCTAACAACAATATCCCTATTTCCTCTAAATTTTCCTTGTGATCTACTATTTTAACGCTGTTAACGACATTAGCCGTTGGGTGGTCTATTTTGGATTCTTGCGAACCCATCTTTCTAGCAAAAAAAAATATTTTGTTTTCTTGGTCGTTTAGACCTGTTTTCTATTTGTTTGATAGAGAAAAAAAAAAAATTCTTTTTTTCGATTGTTACATAAAAATTTTTTTTTCTTTAATGTAATTTGAGAAATTTTAGGAGAAAGAAAAATTATCTCAACTGTGTTTCGCACAGTGAGCCAGAGACGTGGAAAGGTAGAAGAGTAGACATGCGTAGGCTTACAGCTTGAACAATGTTTTAGTTAAATCTATGCCTACGCATGTTTTTTAGTATTAGCCTGTCAATGGTTGGTTAGTAGGTGTACTGTGCAACAAGTGCAAACTCGTACGTGTTTGTTCTTAATATTTATATATGTAAAATTTCAATTATAATTAAAGGCAAGAGAATTATTTACTCATTGCGTTTCTTCGCTCTTTGGCGAAGTTCAGCTGTATTTTTCATGAGGCACTCTGTGTAGTGCTGTCGGTCCTTGTCATCCAGTCCTGTGTGGAGGAGGTCCTGGAGGAGCTTCCTTTCACGCCTTAGCCTGGCGTATTTTCCTCCTCTTGACTTCTTTTTGGGGTCTTCCTTCTGTTTCTTTTGGCGAGTCTGGTACTCAGCTATCGTGAGTGGGCGTGGTCCCTCGTTTGGACACACCTCTAATACCTCTTCGAGGAGTGGTGCGTCCCTTTGTACGGTAGGTACAGCCGTCAGGAAATCCAAGTCCTTCGGACGTGACGGTTCGTTGCTAGTCATCAGCACTTGCCTCTTTTGTTTTTATTATTTATTTATTTTTTTTGTGTGTGTGTGTTTTTTTTTTTTAGTCCATTAGATAAAAATGGAATGTACCTGCTGCATTTGTGTAGCAGCATACATTTGGTACCTCAATCAGGAAGCACATTTGTACTCTTGAGCCTCCTCTTACTGGGAATTCTTTTCAGTTAGATTTGCTTATGCGGCTCTTATTTGCACAACTAGATTAGAGAGTTTGAGGGAAGTGCTTTGCTCACATACGATACACCTCAATTATATCGTTTTTTATGGGCACTTGCATCTGATAACTGCTTGGAAAGTAGTTCTCACGCTGGCATTGGCCTTAGCTCATGTTACGCCTGTGCTCATATGAATATATGTATGTGCATATATTGTATGCACATACATATATGAACATGTTTAGCTGTATATTGATGTGAGTATGTTTATGTGAATATATTAATGTATATACATAAACATTAACTCATTAGTGTTTATGTAATGACGTACATATTTGATTGTTTGTACTTGCAACAAAGTGTTACAAGTTGAGCTCTTTGTGTTAATGATTTTTGGTATGGATATACTACACCTCCCACTTTTTAGAAAATAACGTAATATTATGGAGTTATTTGTTATTAGTAATAAAGATAATAAATGATTGATTAATAGTAATGTAGGTATGTTTGTATAGGAAGATTGTTTTATTTGTGTCTGGCCAGACAAATTTTCTTTTTCTCAAAAAGAATGTTTCTCTTTTCTTTTTTGTATTTTTAATAAAATGAAAAATGAAGTTTGACTAAAAAATTTAATTTTCTTTTTAATTTTTTATTTTTAATTTAAAATGAAAAAGTTAAATTTTATTTTTTATTTTTTTTTTTTTTTTTTTAAATTATTTTTGAAAATTTTTAACCTATCCTTATGTACTGTTTGTAGCTTATTTTTATTATTCCTAATTTTTATGTTGTTGTTTTTAGATGTTTCTACAACTTCGAATGGTCCTATATAGGCTGAGTCAAGCTTATGACCAGCTTCGTTTTTTAAGAAAACCTTATCTCCTATTTCTATTTTTAAATCTGCTGACTTATTGTCATGAAAATTTTTCTGGTTTTCCTTACGTTTCTCTAACATTAATCTAGCTCTACTGTATGCTAGTTCTAATCTAAACTTAACTTCTTTAGCATAATCATCTACGTTATATAATGGTTCTATTCTATTTACGCTATTAAAATGCGTTGGTAAATTATTTTGTTTACCAAATACAAGTTCATAGGGACAGTATTTGTGTGTTACTGACGGGGTTGTGTTAAAACAGTACACAAAATATTGTAACCATATGTCCCAATCAGTTTTATCTACTGATATATATGATCGAATGTACTCATTGAATGTCCTATGACTTCTTTCAACGGTACCCAAGGTCTGGTGGTGGTGTGCAGTAGACGTAATGTTGTCTATTTTTAAATATTTGCACAAGTCATTTATTATTGAATTTTTGTATTCTGTTCCCATGTCCGTAATGAACGTCTTCATTGGACCGTACTTCAGAATGAAAGATTCAAAAATAGCTTTAGAGATTGTTGTAGCGCTTTTATTGGGAACTGGTATTGCTACTAAGTATTTCGTCAAGTCACATATTAGAGTGACTGCATATTCGTTATCATTTTCGGATTTTGGTAATGGACCAATGGTGTCCACTATTACCCTATCAAAAGCATGTATGGGGGTTTCTGTAATAACTAAGGGTGTTTTTATATGCTTTGTCGTTTTTGACTTTAGGCATTTTTCACATTTATTAATGTAGTCTTTTACATGACGTGTCATGTTTTTCCAATAATAATATCTTTTTACTTTGGCCAAAGTTTTTGTAATGCCTGTATGGCCACCCTGTATCGGATCATCATGGTATGTAGACAATATTGCTTCTTTATCTTTATCTTTTTCTATAATGGTCACCGGTTGGAGTAGCGCTACTCTTAATGTTTTCAATATTTTATTGCCCATTTCTTTAAAAGACTCTATTGAAAATGTTTCAAAGATCTTTTCATTCGGTGCCAACTTGAGTTGTTTGATTTCGAGTATACCGGCTTGTTTTTCAAGCCTTTGAAAAAACTGACCTAAGTCTAGATTTCCATTGGTGTACAGATCTCCAATCTCAATTCTTGCTATAACTTTCTTTCCATGTTTGAGGAAACATAAATCGTGTGTTATACGCAAGGTCACTACTTTTCGTACTTCATCATTGCAGAGTACTTCATATATTTTGGGCTTAGAAGCATCATTAGGTACGTGCCTAATTGTATTTTCATTTTTATCATCTGGCCAGAGATTATTTTGTCTACTTTGCTGCCTGGTAGTGACTTTCAGGACATTTGCTTTTGTGTTTTTTAGATCCTGTATTGTAATGCGGGATAATGCATCCGCAACGAAATTATCTTTTCCCTTCAGATATTCTACTGTAAATTCATATTCCTCTAGATCAAGTCTCATTCTTGTTAATTTTGAACTCGGATTTATCATAGAGAATAAATACGTTAGAGGTCTGTGGTCTGTTTTGACTCTGAAATGTCTGCCATATATATATGGGCGAAAGTGTGTAATGGCCCAGTGTATCGCAGCTAGTTCTTGCTCAGTAGTACTTTTATTACTTTCACCTTTAGTGAACGAACGGGATGCGTATGCTACTGGCAACTGCTTATCGCCATAAGTTTGAGTTAGTGCTGCTCCACATGCATATTTGCTAGCATCTGTTATTATGCAAAATTCTTTGCTAAAATCTGGATACTGTAGCAGTGTGGGTTCTATTAGGGCTTTTTTCAGATATTCAAATCCTTTTTGGCATTCTTCAGACCAAACAAATTCTACGTTTTTCTTACACAGTTGTGTTATCGGACGTGCATGTTCTGCGAAGTTTTTAATAAAACGTCTGTAATAGTTGCAAAAGGCTACGAATCTTCTAGCACTATCAGCATCTGTTGGTACTGGGTATTTTTCAATGACGTCATATTTGGTGTCATCTGGCAATATTCCTTTGTCGGTACACTTGTGACCCAAGAATGTCACTTCGTGCATGAAGAATGAACATTTCTCTGGATGCAGTTTTAGGTTGTGTTTTCTGCATATATCAAAAATATCCTTTAGGTTTTTGAGCATGTGTTTCTCAGAACAGCCGATGACTATTAAGTCATCCATGTAAAGGAATGCTTGTGACGGATTTAATCCAGAGAAAGCAATTGTCATCATTCTTTGAAAGGAATTTGGTGCAATTTTCAGACCATACGGTAGTCTAGTAAACTGATAAGATCCATTGCTAGTGGAAAATGACGTAATGCTTCGCGATTTATCCTTTAGTTCTATTTGGTGAAAACCGGACATTAAATCTAGACATGAAAAATATTTGGCTCTGCCTAGTTGATCAAGAATATCGTCTATTCTTGGTAATGGGAATTTATCGGACAACAGTTTTTTGTTTATTTGACGATAGTCTATTACTAATCGCCATCGTTTCTTTTCTGATCCTGGTAAACCCTTTTTTGGTACCAGTAGTAACGGACTATTATACTCGGACACTGATGGTTCGACTATTTTATCTTTAATGAGTTTATCGACTTGTCTAGTTATTTCTTCTTTATGCATGTGTGGTATTCTGTAATTTTTTGTGTATACTGGCTGGTTGTCATTCAATCTGAGTTCTTGTTTATAAAAGTTGTTCGTAGTAATTGGTTCGTTTTCTAAACCAAATACATCTGTATACTCGGTGCAGAGCTTTTCAAGTACGTTTTTGAACATAGGTGGGAAGTTTGGCTTTAGTTTTTGTATTACTGATTGACTTCTTTGGTCATCAGTTGTCTGTACAATTTCGTAATTCTTTAATGATTCATATTTTATGCTTTTTAAATTTAAAATTTTTACTCTTTTTGTTGTGTTTAAAATTCGGACAAATGTTTTGGTCGGGCTTGAGATCGAACTTCCAATAAATATTCCATTTTCGACCTCTTGATTTAAGATGACGATATTTGAGTTTTCATTTGGAATATTTATTTGTCGGATTACTTCAGATCTCGCTGGGAGGATTGTGGTATTGCTGTCACAAGTGTGTAATATGGGGATATTTATTGCAAACTTTAAATTATTTGGTCTTAATATTAGTGAATCGTTTGGTTCACTGAAGTCTAATTGGCAATTGAATGTTTTGAAGAAATCTAGTCCTAAAATTCCATCAAATGGAATTGGAAAACTTTCGTCTACTATATGGAAGTTGTGTGGAATTATGAATTCATTTTGTCTTAGTTCTATAAGGGTTAGACCTTTGGAAGTAATTGAACCTTCGCCAATTCCTGATATTTCAATTGTGTTTGAAGTATCTATATGTTCAAAAGAATCTGTTTTTTCTTTTATTATTGATACGTCTGCACCTGTATCTAACAAGAAGGTATATGTGTTGTGTGTATTTTCGTTTTTAATTTTGATGAAAATACTTAGGCTAAGATTGAATGTGTATACATTTACAGTTTCTTCTGAATATCTGCAGGGATCTATTGGTTTTCCGAATTACTTTGAGTAAGTCGTACATTACCATTTCCGTTGTTAGAGCTACCTCGGTTGGAATTACCTCGGTTCGAGCTGTTTCGGTTGGAATTATTTCTTCCTCGGTTGTTGTACCGTGAGTTACCACGATATCCACCGGTATTATTATTATTCCTATAACCGTTATTTTGGTAATTGCCTCTACCTCGGTAATTATTTTGTCCATTTCTATTGTATTGACGGTAGTGCATGACAGAGTTTGCCTGCCCAGTTTCTGCTGTACTACTGTCTATGAACTTTGTTGTTAGTTCGTTCATGTCACGGAAAATACCTGCTTTTAGTACGTTACGTACTTGATTGTTTATGCAGTTCTTTGTTATTGCCTCTGTAGCGACTGAAAGTGTATACTTTTTAGCTATTTCGACAGATGTGCCATCGTGTATAAAGGCACCTTCCAGAGATTCAGTAAGCTTTTCAATTTCTTGGGCATACTGACTTGATGTTTTGTTTCTCTGGGGTAGGTTTTTGATTTTTGCCGTTATTGACGCTACTGATTCTGTTTTTACATTTGATGCAATACTGTTAATAATCTCTTCTATTGTCTGTTCGGAGGTTATCAAATTTCTTGTGTGACCTTTTAGTTTTGTTTTTATGAGACACACTGCTGTTTCCTCATGGTCGCCTTTTAGTGAATTTATCAAATTCAATGCGTCCATGAAGCTCTGAAGATTTTCTCTTCTGCCATCAAACTGTGGGATAAGGTTTGAGGCCATTTTTAAAAAATCAGCGACTGTTTGAGTCATTTTTGTGGTTCTTGGCAAAATGGCTGGTTTATTAAGAGTTATTTTTGTTTGTTCTAAACTCACTGACGGTTCTTCTTGATCCGTCTCTTCTTCAGCCGTTAACTGGGTTTTGTCTTCCAGTGATATTGAAATATCCAAATCAACTGTTTGTTTATATTCAATATTATATCTTTTTAATACGGATTTTGCCTTTTGTTTGCAGTCATTATAGAATGCATTTGCGGCTGTTTTTCGTCCCGTAGTTAGCTTACTATAGTGTGCTATGAATACCGCTCTAATATTTTCTAGGCTCTCTATTATTATTTTCGAGTGTTTTTCTATTGTACTTTGGGATGTTTCCCTGTTCTGTGAGAGGCACTTACAAGATTTATTTAATTCTTGCGCCTGTATTCTAGCTTCTCCTATTATGTCATCCCAATTAATCATGTTTTGTTGAAAAATTTACATTCTTTTTTTTTTTTTTTTTTAATTCCCTGAGAGATCAATTGTCTCTATGGGTTGCTCGAATAGTTTATGCACCCATGTGGGTAGAATTCTGTTTTTTCGTTTTAGGCGGTTGTAGGCTTCTACTATGGATCTTTCTATCAAGTGAGCTATCCTTGATTTAAATTTTCTATTATTCACAATCCAGTATTTGATTTCTTTATATTTCGGATTGGTTTCACCTCTGTTAAAGAGGAAGTCTAAGAATGGAACGTATTTGTTCAGATATTTAAGTTCTACTCGACCCATTTTTATACTGTATTAAGGCCATCTGCTCTACTCTGATATTTTTTCTTAATTATCTTATTATGCATTGCATATAATTTCAAAGCCAGGTTTAAGGCTACTAAAATTAGGATAGCTAACAACAATATCCCTATTTCCTCTAAATTTTCCTTGTGATCTACTATTTTAACGCTGTTAACGACATTAGCCGTTGGGTGGTCTATTTTGGATTCTTGCGAACCCATCTTTCTAGTAAAAAAAAATATTTTGTTTTCTTGGTCGTTTAGACCTGTTTTCTATTTGTTTGATAGAGAAGAAAAAAATTCTTTTTTTTCGATTGTTACATAAAAAATTTTTTTTCTTTAATGTAATTTAAGAAATTTTAGGAGAAAGAAAAATTATCTCAACTGTGTTTCGCACAGTGAGCCAGAGACGTGGAAAGGTAGAAGAGTAGACATGCGTAGGCTTACAGCTTGAACAATGTTTTAATTAAATCTATGCCTACGCATGTTTTTTAGTATTAGCCTGTCAATGGTTGGTTAGTAGGTGTACTGTGCAACAAGTGCAAACTCGTACGTGTTTGTTCTTAATATTTATATATGTAAAATTTCAATTATAATTAAAGGCAAGAGAATTATTTACTCATTGCGTTTCTTCGCTCTTTGGCGAAGTTCAGCTGTATTTTTCATGAGGCACTCTGTGTAGTGCTGTCGGTCCTTGTCATCCAGTCCTGTGTGGAGGAGGTCCTGGAGGAGCTTCCTTTCACGCCTTAGCCTGGCGTATTTTCCTCCTCTTGACTTCTTTTTGGGGTCTTCCTTCTGTTTCTTTTGGCGAGTCTGGTACTCAGCTATCGTGAGTGGGCGTGGTCCCTCGTTTGGACACACCTCTAATACCTCTTCGAGGAGTGGTGCGTCCCTTTGTACGGTAGGTACAGCCGTCAGGAAATCCAAGTCCTTCGGACGTGACGGTTCGTTGCTAGTCATCAGCACTTGCCTCTTTTGTTTTTATTATTTATTTATTTTTTTTTGTGTGTGTGTGTGTGTGTGTTTTTTTTTTAGTCCATTAGATAAAAATGGAATGTACCTGCTGCATTTGTGTAGCAGCATACATTTGGTACCTCAATCAGGAAGCACATTTGCACTCTTGAGCCTCCTCTTACTGGGAATTCTTCTTCAGTTAGATTTGAGTATGCGGCTCTTATTTGCACTAGAGTTAGCGAGCTTTGAGGGGAGTGGCTTTGCTCACTACGAAACACCTCAATTATATCGTTTCTTATGCTCGGGCTTCGTCTGATAACTCTTTGAAAGTAGTTATCCAGTGTAGCCATTTCTCATTTTCGTGCCCCTTTTTTTTTATTTTTTTTTCACACACACACATATATACACAAAAATTTTTCCTTTGTCCTTCCGATGTCCTAAAGGTCTATTTTGGACCTATTGTCACGGTCGCCATGTAATGACCGGGTTCCACTTGGTTGATTGTTCGAAGAAAACAAACGCGTCAGTTCAGTTTGGTGGTCATGTATAGATTGATTTTTATTCAAACAATATTCTTTTACTTAACCTATCGCCACTTAGGCGACAACTACAAAATAGAAAGAGGAAGTGTCAGTACATACATACATATTAATTGGGGCACTTGCATCAAAGTGCATGGTCAGCGTTCCCACGCTGGCTTGGCCCTAGCTCATGTTACGCCTGTGCTCATATGAATATATGTATGTGCATATATGTATGCTCATACATATATGAACATGTTTAGCTGTATATTGATGTGAGTATGTTTATGTGAATATATTAATGTATATACATAAACATACTCAAGTGGAGACGTACATATTTGATTGTTTGTTGTACTTGCAACAAAGTGTTACAAGTTGAGCTCTTTGTGTTAATGATTTTTGGTATGGATATACTGTGTGTGGGGCCGGACTTGACCGGGCCGTGTTCCCTTTCCCATACCGCAATCATTTCTTCGACGATCCGGGCTATGTCGGCCTCGTGATCGCCGTGGTCTTCCTCTTGCTGTGACATACCGCTGTGAAATATAAAGCGTGTTAAAACTACCCTGAACTCTGAATGTACTAACGAGGCCCTATGAGTGCGGTTTACAAAAGTGATATGATTAAAGCTAAGATACAATGGTACCCACCACAAGTGGTCCCCTTGAAAGATCGTTAATCAGTGGCCTCGTACGGTCCGTGGGTACGAGGTGTCCCAAGGCCAATGTCTTCAGAAGGTCCGAGTTCTGGTGGTTCGCTGTCGTCACTATTGAAGGCCTTTAAGTCAGCGAGACCGGCGGTACGTCGTTCACGCCCCTGGGCTTCTTGTAGTCTAACGACGTTGCTGGAAAGATACTTGATTATTTTATACGGGCCTTTATACTTAGGCGACAGTTTGGCATTGAACCCTTCGTTGGCATTAGACAGCACATGTTGCTTGAGCATGACCATGCTTCCGATGTTTGGACGCCAGTAGCGTCGTCTCAGGTCGTAGTATTTCTTTTGATTCTGGGTCGCGTTCAGTTGATTCCCATGTACGAGCTTGAAAATATCTTCCATTCGTCGGATGCGCTCATCAGGGCTAGGGAGTTCGTTACCGGCGCCGGCATACGGGTTTCCCGACCTAATATGATGTAGGCTGGACTGAATCCGGTGGTGTCGTTGACGCTTGAGTTGATCGCTAGTGTTATTTCTGGAAGCCATTAATCCCAAGTGTTTTGCCCATTCTCCAGGTATTGTGCAATCATGGTCTTGATTTGCGCGCTCGGTAGGATTCTGGGGCGGTATGCTGGAGTATAATTCCGGACGTTTTGCAGAAGTTTTTGAAAAGCTTGCTAGTGAACTGGGTTTCGTCATCGCTTACGAGGGTGCGAGGATTGCCGAATCGGGTCCAGATCCTTTCACGAAATGCCTTCTCCAAAGCGGCTGAAGTGGCCTTACGAAGGGGTACCATCTCGACCCATTTACTATATAAATCCAAGAAAACTAGTAACATCGTATTACCTTGCTTAGAAGTAGAGAGTGTACAGCCTTCACAGTGCCCGCACGCGGGTTATTCCATTGGAAACTCATGCCCTTCGGCCTACATTCCTCATCCGCCACGTTCCAGATGGCTTTGGATAGTGTGATTGGACCCGAAATGGAACCACATGCCTTCGCGTACCTAGACGATATTATCGTATTCGGAAAGACGCTCGAGGAACACATCTCACACCTGCTTGAAGTCTTTCGACGTCTACGAGAAGCCAATTTAAGGATCAACCGAGACAAATGTCGTTTCTTCAAGAAACGGATCCAATTTCAAGGTCATGTTGTCAGCGAGGATGGTACCCATACCGACCCTGAAAAGGTAGCAGCTATCCGTAACCTTCAGCCACCAACCAATGTCAAGGAGTTACGTCGATGTCTCGGCCCCTCTAGCCTCTTGGCCTCGTACCCCACTTCTCCGACACGGTACAACCTCTCACAAGGTTGTTAAAGAAAGGTTTGAGTTGGTTTTGGAACGTAGAGCAACAGCAGGCGTTCGATGCACTCAAGACACGTCTCACCACTGCCCCTGTCCTAGCTTGTCCAGATTTCGCTGTAAAGTTTTGCTTACAGACTGATGCCAGCGATGTTGGCCTCGGCGCAATGCTCACTCAGAGTATCGACGGTGCAGAAAGAGTCATTGCTTACGCTAGTCGACGTCTCTTGAAGGCGGAAGAAAACTACTCGACTACTGAGAAAGAATGCCTAGCAATAGTCTGGGCCATCAGGAAATATCGTTGCTATTTGGAAGGCTTCGACGTGATCATGGACCATTACGGTCGATGATCATGGACCATTACGGTCGTCCTTCAGCAGTGTGTCTACGGTTTCATTTGTTGTTGGGCCGGATTACGGGGATAATACCTCTCTTTGGGATCGTGCTTCAATACAATGACATGTTGTGCTATTTGGGTAACGCCTTTGAGCCCGTCGAACTTAGTGATTTCCGCGTCAAAAACCGCTTGAAGTTCCGGCTCTAGTGTCTCCTGTTCCATACTGGATGATTGTTTTGGCTTTAAGTCCTCATCACGGGTCTCAGCTTCTAATGTGGCTAATCGGGCGACCACCTCGGTAATCGGTTCCTTTTTGCAGCCGGCTGGCGGAATGGGTTTTTACGAACAGCGTTAGGTGTTGGAGGCGGCAAAACTGAGCCTGCTTGACATACTGGTTTGTTGCAATGCTGAGAGTCAGAGGTATCCTTGGGCGTGGTCCTTAGGATCCAGTTGATCTATATGAGCAACTTTCACTCGTTGCAGAGAACGAACGTGTTTTTTTTGCCCTTATCAACTTTTATTTTTTTCTCGCGATTAACTTCTTTTCTATAACTTGTGTATAAATTCATTATCGGCTAATATTTCCAGCATCCGAATTTTATTTTCATTTCGCGAATTCTTGTTGTCGCTTTTGTGTATTTGTTTAAATTTAAATAAAACCAAAACTTACAGCAACACTTGCGTTAGCGGTGTCGTTGTTTTGTTTATCTCTTTTTGCTTTTGTGTCGTTACCGTTTTAACTAACTCTCGCGCTCTTGCGTACAAATTGTTATTGCATGTGTTCAATTTGACGCGCTCTCCCGCTCTTTCCTATTCTTGTTTGATTTGCGCTCTCGTCTTTTGCCTACCCGCGACTCTGTGATACGTGTTTTTGTTTTTGTGTGTTTTTGTAATTTCTTTTCTTTAGTTGTGAAGGCTTACTCTGCACATTAACCCTTGTGGCAGAACTGGTCAGTATATTCTTATACACAGATTTTTAACCTTTAGAATTTTTATTTTTTTTTGTATATTCCTTTTTCAATTAAATTAATTAAATTTTTATAAAATGGTTGTCTGCTCAAAAAATAATTGCATAGTGGCCACTAATCCGGTTGACTCCCATGATTTTATTCTTTGTTGGCTGTGTGACAATGCGGTTCACGTTAAGTGTGCAGGTTACACAGGCAGAATCAAGGAGTCTATTGCTAAAGGCGGTGGCTTAAAATATGGATGTGATGCTTGCCGTGGGCTCGAGAATGAGATGCGCTCTTTTATGAGGCGGACTAGAGATAGTTTTGACACTTTAAGGGCAGGTTTTAATAAACTCCAAGCGGAGTTTAATGAGGTGGAGACTCAGTTCAGGAGTTTATCGCTTATGAATGAGTCTCCGAAACGTAAAAGGACCAGTCCTTGGGGTGTTTCAGTATCTGTAGGACCGCCAGCGTCTCTTATCGTCCCCGACCGGTCTCATGCACCGTCCGCTCCTAATGTACAGCAGTTGATGTCGTTTAAAAGCCCGGTTGTGAATGTTATTAGTAAGGAATTACCGGTATCACCTGGGAATGATCTCTTAAAAACGATGCCTATTGTAGTGTCCGATGTGTCCGGGCAATTACCCATTCCAATGGAAATTGCCGATAGTTCTAAAACTATTGAGGGCCCCGTAAACAACTTGACTGCTGCTTGTCCAACATTACTGCCACGGCTGACGCTTCGGGACCGCGGCCTCTCGTTGGCATACCACCAAAGAAACATATATTTGTTTCTAGGCTAGACCCTGTTGTCACATCTGATGATGTAATAGCCTATATTCGGAAGAAAGTTAACGTCTCGAATATTGCGGTGGAGAAGTTTAAATTTTCTTATTCTCGGGACATTTCGTGTTTTAAAATTAGTGTTTCTGCCAATATCTTCGACACTATATGTCGAGAAGATTTTTGGCCGAAACATATAATAGTTAAGGAATATACTGTAAAAAAGAATAATCGGCAACCGATTCGCTTGCCAACAACAACAACTAATACTATTCCTGCCACATCAGCATCTGCTGGTGTGTCAAAAAACTAGCTTCGTCCCTTAACCTGGGTTACCAGAACGTTAGAGGACTGAAATCCAAACTTCCTATTCTCTATGTAGATAGTCTTTCTTTTGAGCATAACATTCTTGCTTTTACAGAGACGTGGCTAAAACATGATATTGCTGATGCACAAACTTTTCTATATTCAGACGTGACCGGATTTCTCGCATAGGTGGTGGCGTTCTAATAGCTGTTGATGCTGCTTTATCATCTGAAATGATTCAATTTTCTAGTAGCCAGGAGATTGAGTTTGTCGGTGTTAAAGTAAACTTTAAATCTTTTAATGCTTTTATTACTTGTTCCTATATTCCACCATTGTCAGACATGGTGGTATATTTAAATCATTTGGAGGCAATTCAGTTTGTCTCCTCTTTAGTTTCCAGTCAAGACATGCTCATAGTTGTAGGTGATTTTAATTTACCCGTTTTAGTATGGTCACTAACAGATGAATCTACCATGTTGCTGCCCTCTTTGTCACATGACTTTATTGATGGCCTTCTAGGCTTATCTTTATCCCAAGTCAATCCTGTTTTAAATTCTAATGGAAAATCGTTAGATCTTATTTTTGTATTGGATACTTCTTATTGTGAGGTTTCTAGGATCGAACCATTTGTTCTTCCAGAAGACAAATTTCATTCTACATTAAATTTAAAAACTGATCTGCCCTTGCTTTCACCATTACTTGGTTCAAATGAGTTACCTCTAACTAGGTGCTTTCGTAAGACTGACTTTGTCACCCTTAATGAAAACATTACTACTACCGATTGGTCTTATCTGTACAATTGTAGAGATATGAACTCAGCTGTTCGTTTTTTCTATGATACTCTGAATTCACTCTTTGATATTTGTGGGCCGCTTGGTAGGCTGAAGCGGCTTAACAAACCTCCCTGGTTCTCTCATGAGTTATCCAATTTGAAAAATGTGAAATTATAAGAAGTTTAAAAAACCACGTCGTTCATCAGATTATGCTTTGTAAACAGTAAGCTTTAGTTTTCTTCTGACCCTAAACAATTTTATAATTTTGTCAATTCTAAACGTAAGACCTCCGAGCACCCATCTTTTTTGTCTTTTCAAAATAAAAATTGCCGATATGTTTGCGAGCAAGTCCGTATCCTTATCATTTAAAAAAGGCTAATTGCATTTTCAATCCAGTGTTGATGAAAGTTATATTCTTAGCGAACTTAAATTAGTTAAACCTGTTTAATTTCCGGGGCCAGATGGTCTTCCTGGATGTGTACTCAGGTTCTGTGCAAACGCATTATGCAAACCCATTTTAAAATTGTTTCTATTGTCTGTCGAATCTTCCTCTTTTCCATCTATTTGGAAGGAGTCGTATATCATACCTCTGCATAAAAATGGCAAAAAGTGCGAAGCCTCTAACTATAGAGGTATCTCAAAATTGTCCGCTATTCCGAGAGCTTTTGAGAAAATTATAACTTCTCAATTGCAACATTTTTGCAGCTCTATTATTTCGCCATCCCAACATGGGTTTGTGAAACGTAGATCTACAACCACTAACCTTTTAGAATTTGTATCAATAATTATCAAGGGGTTCAAAAAGGGTAAACAAACTGATGTCACATACACTGACTTCAGCAAAGCCTTTGATTCCGTTAATCATACCCTATTGCTTTCTAAGCTGAGCGACATTGGGTTTCCACACCTTTTCCTCTCTTGGGTTCGAGAATATTTAACAAATAGAAAACAGAAGGTACTTTTTAAGTCTTCTTTTTCCGATTCCTTGCTTTTTACACTATTCATTAACGATCTTCCATCAGTCATTGTTCATTCGCATGTGCTTATGTATGCTGACGATGTCAAGCTTTGTCTTACTTATAAAGATACAGATTCATTTAGTCGGCTACAAGCTGATCTTAAAAACTTTCAATCCTGGTGCCAGTTTAATCTACTAAATCTTAACACTACCAAATGCAAGGTAATGACTTTTTTCGTAACTCTCCTCAACTGGTCACTTATTTTCTAAACAATAGTCCTTTAGAACGTCTAAATAATATGAATGATTTGGGCGTACTTATGGACCATAAGTTAAATTTTAACACCCATATTTCCACCACGGTCGCAAAGGCCATGAGTGTCCTGGGTTTCATTAAAAGATGGTCAAAAGAATTTGATGACCCCTATACAACTAAAGTTCTTTTTACTTCGCTTGTCCGTTCTATTTTAGAGTATGGATCTTGCATTTGGTCACCTCAATATGAGTCGCCCCAGATTAGACTTGAATCCGTTCAAAAGCAGTTCTTGCTATTTGCTCTTCGTGGCTTAAGCTGGGATCGCAATGTCAATTTGCCTTCGTATTCTAGTAAACTTCTCTTGATTAACCTTCCTTCCATAACTAACCGTAGAATTATGCTTGGTGTTATTTTTATGCACAAGCTCCTAATTGGTGATATCGACTCGCCTAAATTATTAGCTCAGGTAAATCTGTCGGTACCATGTAGACGGAGTAGACATCCTTTGATACCTTTATCCCTTAGTCGTTGTTCTTCTAACTATGTCCTGAATGAACCTTTTAGGGTCCTCTGCTCTGATTTCATCCTTCTATTCCCTGTAATTGGCTCAGAGCTTTCTATTAATATGATTAAAACTTCTATCCTATCCAATTTAGTTAATAGATAGCTATAGTATTTTTTATTTATTTGTTTGTCTGTTTTTATACCCTTGCAAAAAGGGTATATTAATTTTGGTCAGAAGTGTGCAACGCATAGAACGAAGCATCTCAGACTATATAAAGTATATATATTCTTGATCAGCACGACGAGACGAGTTCAAATAGCCATGTCCGTCCGTCCGTCCGTCCGTCCGTCCGTCTGGATCAACGCGAACTCCTCCGAGACCGTAAGAGCTACAGAGCTGAAATTTTGCACGTAGGCTTGTATATATTGCAGGCATTGTATATCTCGGATTCAGCCGAATCGGACCACTATATCATATAGCTCCCATACAAACGTCAAAGTCACGAAACAGTGACTTTCTCAATAACTTCATTAATTTTATACCTATTGTCATAAAAGTTGGTATTTGTCAGTTTTATGTTCTTATTAATGATTGTGCCAAATTTGATCAAGATCGGGTGACTATATCATATAGCTCCCATACAAACGTCAAAGTCACTAAACAGTGACTTTCTCAATAACTTCATTAATTTTATAGCTATTGTCATGAAAGTTAGTATTTGTCAGTTTTATGTTCTTGTTAATGATTGTGCCAAATTCGATCAAGATCGGGTGACTATATCAAATAGCTCCCATACAAACGGCAAAGTCACGAACAGTGACTTTCTCAATAACTTCATTAATTTTATAGCTATTGTCATAAAAGTTGGTATTTGTCAGTTATATGTTCTTATTAATGATTGTGCCAAATTCGATCAAGATCGGGTGACTATATCATATAGCTCCCATAGAAACGATAGGTGGAAAACAATGACTTTCATCAAAAAGTTCGTTATATCCTATGCTAAGATTGAAGGCCGTTCTTTCGCAAACATTAGTCTTTTTGGATAAAACGTTTTTACACTTTGATGGCTGTGGGTAAGGAAAGAATTACCAAAACAGTTGCAAGGGTATACAAACTTCGACGCGGTCGAAGTTAACCCTTGCCCTCTGGTTTCTATTGTGTATTTGTCCACGCGATTCGTGCCGTGCGTTATACTGCTGCACCCCTCGGTTGGTCGGGTGGGAGGTGGGCAGTTATCTGCTTGGGCTCGCGCGTAACAGGCTTTGTCCTGGTGTCGTAGGGGCCACTTGAACGTACTGCGCATAGTATCGTCAACGTCCGCTATATTAACAGGCTGCGTGTGGTCATCTGCCACTAGTGATGGCTGAATTGTAGAATTGACGGAGCTGTGGGAAAGGGGGGCAACTGTAACAGATAACCTCCACAACGTATAGAAGTTCCTATATTCCGAAGGGAATCCACTCCCAGAATAAGAGGATCCATCATCGATGGCATCGCTAACAATGTCATATGTACGGTCTGTGCCCTCGAGGCTGATGGTTGCCCTAAGAGGTTAATATTAGTATGAATGTCTCGCAGAAGGAACGGAGCGAACTGCTCAAGAGCCACTTCCTCGTTTGTGAAACTATTGTTCGCGCCTGAAGCCAAGGTAGCTACCATTGGTTTTCTATTGACGAAGACATGGAGTTGGATGCGGTCTTTCTTTAGGAGGAGGGGTTTACTGGGCTGAGGTCCTGGTCTGGTCCCTCCGTCTGGCCCAGATTGAGACGGAGGTTTGGTCCGTTTCCCGAACGACGGCAACATTCGATGGTACGTACCCCCCTTCGTCCGCATTGCCAACAGAACAACACACGGGGATTCGTGCATTCTCGTGCGAAGTGACCAGCTCCCGCACATTTTCGGCAAGCTGTACTGGTATCCATGAGTGCTTTGGAGAGTTGACATATAGCAGTCCCGTTTAGGCTGGAAGGCATATGATCCAAGGGCTTATTTTGAACGGCGTTGCTCCTTTTCCAAAAATGCGCTGAGTCCTCGCCCGACCAATCGAATTTTCTCATAGTTTACCACCAACTTGGTTAAGCCGGGAAACGTTTGGAAATCATTTCGTCGGGTATACAGCTTGTAGTCTGGTAAAAGATTTTCGTAGATCCTGTCACGTTCCTGTAACGTCGAGTAATGAGCTCTCTTCATCATCAATCGAAGGTCTATTAGATACTCCTTGTATGGTTCCTGATAGCGTTGCTTTCGAGCGCGTATGCTATCTTCTAGTTTCTCAAAATAGCGTGGGGGGTAGAAAGAACTCTAAGAATTCGGACTTGAAATCGACCCATGTCATTTCCGGATACCCGCTGGTTTGCCACCAACTTTCGGCCCGTCCTGTCAATAGGATGGCTATCATCGGAGGCAGTGTCTCCAAATTCAAACGGTACGTCGCGGCTCGAGTCTCTATTTGCTCTATGAAATAGATAGGATCGGTAGACCCGCTAAAGGCAATTCCCCAGTTGGTTATACGTTCCGCGAGCGAGGCATAGCTTCCAGTGGTATGGCCTGCCAGAGATTCGTGGACTCGATTCCGCTCACTGGGCTCGATGTTAATCTTTGAGCCAGGCATGCCGAAAGGTGTCGGAGAACCGGAACGAGAACCAGAATGCGATTCAGAACGATAGTTAGTGTCTTGTGGCACCGGTAGATGAGAAACAATTCCTTCGGGAGTAGGCGACGGTACTCTAGACGGTGGTTTTACATCTAATTTCTTGTCCCCGGCACTAAATTGGGCTTCGATTTCTGCGAGTCGACTCAATACCTCAGGATGGTGATCCTCCCTTGAGGCGAACTCACGGAACCGATTTCTTAGGTCTTCCACTATTCCACCGGTGTCTAATCCGAATTCGTCACAAAGCACTTCCAACTCGGCTTTGCGATGATGATTTATCCAATGAACGCCCATTGCTAGTATGTTAGTAAAGACTCGGAGTCGTAATAGAAGTGATAATCAGCTAAAGCATATAGGGGTTCGCCCAGTAGGCTACGCGATACTGATTAAAAATGGCTACGGTAAACCGATAGGCTAGAATAAACGTTTACTCCGATTACTGTTTAGAATATCCTTGAGAAAATAGTGGTCCTTGCTGCCGAATTTCCTGATGTGTTTTGCATTAATCTCCGTTGTATCCTTGAAGCTTAGTTCTCCTTGGCGATGAATGTCCTTGTTCATCCTTCCGTTGTTAATCCTTGTATTGGTGAGTAGTCCTGTTAATGATCCTTGTCCAGTTGTTATCCTTCCGGATTGAAGCAAATTTGGCTTGCATATGCTTGGTTTTTAAAGGGCCGCTTGTGCTTTACTCTTCTGTCTCTTTCACTCTGCTGCTGCTGCTACTGCTACTTCTGCTTCTGCTTCTTTGCTTCTTTGGGTAAGAGTAGTTGATTTTTAGGTTAGCCATGCCCAAGTCCCGTTCAACTCATAATGCGGTAGGTTACAACCTCACTAATGGCTCTCTGAGAGGCACCTAAACTCGTTCTATCTGCTTCTGATGACTTTAGCTCTTTTTCTCCTCTGTTGTAAAAAAAAAAAACTTTTAATAAAACTAATTTCTATATGCGACTCTGTCGATGGCTCCGTTGATGACTCTATGGCTAGCTCTGTCGATAACTCAGTGCTGACTCCATTAATAATTCTATCTGAGATATGCTGTTGATGAGATTATTAATCCTGTTGAAACTCTGTTGATGACTCTGCTGATCATTCTGTAGAAACCCTGCCGGAGATTCTGCCGATATATTATTATTTTTTTTTTTTTTTAAAGTGCTTTCCAGGTGTGACTCTGTCGACGGATACGTTGGTGACTCTATTGTTAGCTCTGTCGGTAACTCAGTAGTTGACTCCATTAATAATTCTCTCTGAAATATGCTGTAGATGAGATTATTAATCCTGTCGAAAACTCTGTTGGTGACTCTGCTGATAATTCTGTCGAAATCCTGCCGGAGACTCTGCCGGTTTTCTTACCTAGCATGGCATGACTGTGTGCGTGATATATATATATTTTTGTTTAATTTGTTGCTCTTATTTCACCGTACTCAAAATAAAAAAAAATCATACGAGTCTGCACAAAACGAATAGTTTTCTTTTGCTCATGTGTGTGTTAAACATAGGTGATACCCATACATACCCTTCCATACGCATACGCATAAGAATGTGTCCAATGTCCATGAGTCGCCTCTTCACGCATGTGTACATACGTCACAGGTGAACCAGAAATTTTTCTGCCTTGGAGGAAATGTGTGACGTAAGCAACACACACTGACACTTTCAGGCTAATCTCTGCACTTCGTATCGTGAGCGCACACATGCACGAGAGTCAGCGACGCTCATACACACTCACACGATCAGGTACTGCATTACACATGTGAGAGCCAATGCACACGAGCATCACACACCCACCCCACACACACGTGCATTTCGAAAACTCTTTTTCTGTTTTTTTTTTCCCCCAACTTTCGCACAATAAAAAAAATGCCAACACGAAACCCAACGCGCGACTGTACTTGTAAATCAGTGTGAATGAAGGAATGACAAAAAAAACGGTTGAATCAAAGTTGTGTGTAAGAGTGAGACATAAATGGCAAGAGAATTTTCGTAACTCACACACATGCCCCGGATCAAACGGTGAATTGTCTATTCCCATTCTTACTGGCCGCTCGTATTTCTCGCATTTAACTGTCGCTTGCACAGAAAACTAAAAGCGCGTGGCACATCGGCAACGTATATGCGACCTTTAAATACCCTAACCACAAATATACATATATATATAAAAAAAATGTTTAACTCTGAGTTTATTCCGATATATATTAATGAATATGCATACATATAAAATTTTCACTCTTGTGTGGACTCATATATATATATATATATATATATTAATAAATGTACAAACATATATAAATATATTAATATTTCCCGCACAATACTCACCAAGGTCCCTGCTCGGGCGCCATCTGTAAGGAAGCTCTGGCTGGGGGTACAATTCTCAGTCCCAGAGTCCAGTCTACAGAACATTTATTTGATCTGGAGACCTTGATGAGTATTAGGATTGGGGACTGAGACCACATGATGGGGGGGGAAGTAGCAAGAGTGAAGAGGAGTAGCAACGACTGATCTCGTCTGCCAAGCGAAGCCCGCTTAGCCAAGATCCGTTGCCTCTTGGACTAGAAAGGGAAGCGAGAAAGGGAATGTTAGTGTGGTTATGGGAAAGGGATGGTGAAGAGGAACTGCAACGACTGATCTCGTCGGCCAAGCGAAGCCCGCTTGGCCAAGATCCGTTGCCTCTTCACTTTGAGTGACTGAGCCTAGAGACCAGCGACTGACTTCGTCTGCAGGAGAATAACTCATCCTGCCGAAGTCCGCTGGTTCCTTCGTCTCCACTTAAATTGTTAAGTGGCCAAGGAGAGAAGGGAAGGGAAGGGTATACATAGATTCAGTGCCGAATGAAGAAATAATAATAATACTTTGGTCATGGGCTCACCTGTTAATCCTGAAGGATCCCTTTAGGGTACTCTGTTCTTCGTCTTCGGCTACTCTAGGTTACACTTGTTGATTTTCATTGGCTTTTCTTGTTATTTTTTTCACTGGATAACTACACACTCTCGTGGCTACTGGCGAAGTGATTTTCTCCTAATTCTAACTCTCCGTCGAAACCTACCCCTGCTCTGCCTACTTATGTCCTAACGGTGAAAACATTCGATGCGTCTTGTGCTTTGGCACGCGTCATGATCGCCGTCTCTCTCTCACTTTCAATTTCTCATGGGCTTAGAAAGAGAGGGAGGCGTCGATCGTAAGTATTGGCTATTAGAAAAAATAACTACAGTTAGTTAGTAAAATAGCAGTAACAATAAAGAGGTGCCCCACATGGGCGTAGTTTAAATTGCAATAAAAATACATTGAAGTATTCACATAAACATATTCACATAAACATACAATTAAGCATGAACATATATGTATGTACATTTGTATATGCACTGTAAGGAAGCTCTGGCTGGGGTACAATTCTCAGTCCCAGAGTCCAGTCTACAGAACATTTATTTGATCTGGAGACCTTGATGAGTATTAGGATTGGGGACTGGGACCACATGAAGGGTGGAAAGGGGAAGGGAAAGGAGTAGGAGGGGAGTCCAAGAGGAGTAACAACGACTGATCTCGTCTGCCAGGAAGCCCGCTTAGCCAAGATCCGTTGCTCTTGGACGGGAAGGGAAGCGGAAAGGGAATGTTAGTGTGGTTATGGGAAAGGGATGGTGAAGAGGAACTGCAACGACTGATCTCGTCTGCCAAGCGAAGCCCGCTTGGCCAAGATCCGTTGCCTCCTCACCTTGAGTGACTGAGCCTAGAGACCGGCGACTAACTTCGTCTGCAGGAGAATAACTCATCCTGCCGAAGTCCGCTGGTCCTTCGGCTCCACTCAAATGGTTAAGTGGCCAAGGAGAAGGGAAGGGAAAGAGTATACATAGATTCAGTGCCGAACGAAGAAATAATGCCGGGTGGGTTAAATGATCATATTATAACGTTTATTAATAATTAATTAATCCTAAACATATTTCTGAAATCTGGGTCCCTACCGCACTCAAGCAAAATTAAAGGGGAACTTTGGTCATGGGCTCACCTGTTAATCCTGAAGGATCCCTTTTGGGTACTCTGTCCTTCGTCTTCGGCTACTCTAGGTTACACTTATTGATTTTCACTGGCTTTTCTTGTTTTTCTTTCACTGGATAACTACTCACTCTCGTGGCTACGGGCGAAGTGATTTTCTCCTTTCTCTAACTTGCTGTCGAAACCTACCCTTGCTCTGCCTACTTATGTCCTAACGGTGAAAACATTCGATGCGTCTTGTGCTTTGGCACGCGTCATGATCGCCGTTCTCTCTCTCACTTTCAATTTCTCATGGGCTCTTTGGCGTCGGCATGCAGCGCAGCGTCCGCTGTCGAGAAGTTTTTCTCTCCGCAACGCGTCGACGCTGCAGCCGCAACAAGACGGTAGCTAGAAAGAGAGGGAGGCGTCGATTGTAAGTATTGGCTATTAGAAAAAAAGTCGTAGTATTTCTTTTGATTCTGGGTCGCGTTCAGTTGATTCCCATGTACATGCTTGAAAATATCTTCCATTCGTCGGATGCGCTCATCAGGGCTAGGGGGGTTCGTTACCGGCGACATCCGTTACTTGGCCATAAAGAGCGCCGGGCATACGGGGTTCCCGACCTAATATGATGTAGGCTGGACTGAATCCGGTGGTGTCGTTGACGCTTGAGTTGATCGCTAGTGTTATTTCTGGAAGCCATTGATCCCAAGTGTTTTGCCCATTCTCCAGGTATTGTGCAATCATGGTCTTGATGGTTCGATTTGCGCGCTCGGTAGGATTCTGCTGTTGAGAATAGGGTGCGGTATGCTGGAGTATAATTCCGGACGTTTTGCAGAAGTTTTTGAAAAGCTTGCTAGTGAACTGGGTACCGTTATCGCTTACGAGGGTGCGAGGATTGCCGAATCGGGCCCAGATCCTTTCACGAAATGCCTTCTCCAAAGCGGCTGAAGTGGCCTTACGAAGGGGTACCATCTCGACCCATTTACTATATAAATCCAAGAAAACTAGTAACATCGTATTACCTTGCTTAGAACGCGGTAAAGGCCCGATAAAATCAGTACACACGGTATCGAACGACTCCGCGACTTGGCGGGTGAGCATTTTGCCCGCTGGTTTCATTTCCGCCGGTTTAAACTGCGAGCAGACGAGGCAGCATCTAACGTACGCGCGACATCTCGGAAGAGGCCAGGCCAATAGTCCTTGTGTCACTCGCAAGGTAGTTTTCCTGATTCCCAAGTGGCCGGCCGTGACTGCATTGTGACATTCCTTTAGTACCTGGTCTCGAAATTCTAGGGGAACGCATAGTTTCCAAGGTGTAGAATCGTGGTCATCGGGGTGGGGGTCTCGTCTACGATAAATCTGGCCGTTTTCGAATATATAGTCAGAGAAATCCGCAGGGTGTTCCGTGACGTGCTGCCGCATCTTTAGCCACCATTTGCACTCCGGTTCTACTAGTTGTGCCCAGTGGAGTACATCCAAAGGTTGACGCGATAAGGCATCGGCAATCACGTTCAGCTTACCTCGTCTATATGTCCTCAACTCGTATTGTTGCAACCCCCCACGCCGCCCCGTGGGATTTTCTATCGAGTTTAGCCATTTGAGAGCCAAATGGTCCGTGATCACATCGAAGCAATAGCCTTCCAAATAGCAACGATATTTCCTGATGGCCCAGACTATTGCTAGGCATTCTTTCTCAGTAGTCAGTAGTTTTCTTCCGCCTTCAAGAGACGTCGACTAGCGTAAGCAATGACTCTTTTGCACCGTCGATACTCTGAGTGGCATTGCGCCGAGGCCAACATCGCTGGCATCAGTCTGTAAGCAAAACTTTACAGCGAAATCTGGACAAGCTAGGACAGGGGCAGTGGTGAGACGTGTCTTGAGTGCATCGAACGCCTGCTGTTGCTCTACGTTCCAAAACCAACTCAAACCTTTCTTTAACAACCTTGTGAGAGGTTGTACCGTGTCGGAGAAGTGGGGTACGAACCGACGATACCAAGAGGCGATACCGAGACATCGACGTAACTCCTTGACATTGGTTGGTGGCTGAAGGTTACGGATAGCTGCTACCTTTTCAGGGTCGGTATGGGTACCATCCTCGCTGACAACATGACCTTGAAATTGGATCCGTTTCTTGAAGAAACGACATTTGTCTCGGTTGATCCTTAAATTGGCTTCTCGTAGACGTCGAAAGACTTCAAGCAGGTGTGAGAGGTGTTCCTCGAGCGTCTTTCCGAATACGATAATATCGTCTAGGTACGCGAAGGCATGTGGTTCCATTTCGGGTCCAATCACACTATCCAAAGCCCTCTGGAACGTGGCGGATGCGGAATGTAGGCCGAAGGGCATGACTTTCCAATGGAATAACCCGCGTCCGGGCACTGTGAAGGCTGTACACTCTCTACTTTTGACCTCTAAGGGTATTTGCCAATATCCGCTCTTTAAATCTAGAGTAGAAATGTACTTCGCGTTCCTCAATTTTTCTAGGATATGGTGTATATGAGGCAAGGGGTATGCGTCACATACTGACTGAGCGTTCAGTTGTCGAAAGTCTATACACATGCGAGTATCACCAGTTTTCTTACCTACCAACACGATTGGTGAGCTGTGAGGGCTTTTGGATGGTTCAATACGGTCCTCCTTCAGCAGTGTGTCTACGGTTTCATTGATAATTTGTTGTTGGGCCGGATTACGGGGATAATACCTCTGCTTCATGGGTCGATCGTGCTTCAATACAATGACATGTTGTGCTATTTGGGTAACGCCGTTGAGCCCGTCGAACTTAGTGATTTCCGCGTCAAGAACCGCTTGAAGTTCCGGCTCTAGTGTCTCCTGTTCCATACTGGATGATTGTTTTGGCTTTAAGTCCTCGTCACGGGTCTCAGCTTCTAATGAGGCTAATCGGGCGTCCACCTCGGTTACCGGTTCCTTTTTGCTGCCGGGCTGGCGGAATGGGATTTTACGGACAGCGTCAGGTTTTGGAGGCGGCAAAACTGAGCCTGCTTGACATACTGGTTTGTTGCTATGCTGAAAGTCAGAGATATCCTTGGGCGTAGCGGACGTTTCTGTAGGATCCAGTTGATCTATATGAGCAACAGGCTGCGTGTGGTCATCTGCCACTAGTGATGGCTGAATTGTAGAATTGACGGAGCTGTGGGGCTTATCGAAAGGGGGCAACTGTAACAGATAACCTCCACTACGTATAGAAGTTCCTATGTTCCGAAGGAAATCCACTCCCAGAATAAGAGGATCCATCATCGATGGCATCGCTAACAATGTCATATGTACGGTCTGTGCCCCGAGGCTGATGGTTGCCCTAGGAGAGGTTAATATTAGTATGAATGTCTCGCAGAAGGAACGGAGCGAAATGCTAAAGAGCCACTTCCTCGTTTATGAAACTCTTGTTCGCGCCTGAATCCAAGGTAGCTACCATTGGTTTTCTATTGACGAAGACATGGAGTTGGATGCGGTCTTTCTTTAGGAGGAGGGGTTTACTGGGCTGAGGTCCTGGTCTGGTCCCTCCGTCTGGCCCAGATTGAGACGGAGGTTTGGCCCGTTTCCCGAACGACGGCAACATTCGATGGTACGTACCCCCTTCGTCCGCATTGCCAACAGAACAACACACGGGGCTTCGTGCATTCTCGTGCGAAGTGACCAGCTCCCGCACATTTGCGGCAAGCTGTACTGGTATCCACGAGTGCTTCGGAGAGTTGACATATAGCAGTCCCGTTTAGGCTGGAAGGCATATGATCCAAGGGCTTATTTTGAACGGCGTTGCTTCTTTTCCAAGAATGCTCTGAGTCCTCGCTGCCTTGCTCCAATCGAATTGTCTCATAATTTACCACCAACTTGGTTAAGCCGGGTAACGTTTGGAAATCATTTCGTCGGGTATACAGCTTGTAGTCTGGTAAAAGATTTTCGTAGATCCTGTCGAGTTCCTGTAACGTCGAGTAATGAGCTCTCTTCATCATCAATCGAAGGTCTATTAGATACTCCTTGTATGGTTCCTGATAGCGTTGCTTTCGAGCGCGTATGCTATCCTCTAGTTTCTCAAAATAGCGTGGGGGTAGAAAGAACTCTAAGAATTCGGACTTGAAATCGACCCATGTCATCTCCGGATACCCGCTGGTTTGCCACCAACTTTCGGCCCGTCCTGTCAATAGGATGGCTATCATCGGAGGCAGTGTCTCCAAATTCAAACGGTACGTCGCGGCTCGAGTCTCTATTTGCTCTATGAAATAGATAGGATCGGTAGACCCGCTAAAGGCAATTCCCCATTTGGTTATACGTTCCGCGAGCGAGGCATAGCTTCCAGTGGTACGGCCTGCCAGAGATTCGTGGACTCGATTCCGCTCACTGGGTTCGATGTTAATCTTTGAGCCAGGCATGCCGAAAGGTGTCGGAGAACCGGAACGAGAACCAGAATGCGATTCAGAACGATAGTTAGTGTCTTGTGGCACCGGTAGATGAGAAACAATTCCTTCGGGAGTAGGCGACGGTGCTCTAGACGGTGGTTTTACATCTAATTTCTTGTCCCCGGCACTAAATTGGGCTTCGATTTCTGCGAGTCGACTCAATACCTCAGGATGGTGATCCTCCCTTGAGGCGAACTCACGGAACCGATTTCTTAGGTCTTCCACTATTCCACCGGTGTCTAATCCGAATTCGTCACAAAGCACTTCCAACTCGGCTTTGCGACGATGATTTATCCAATGAACGCCCATTGCTAGTATGTTAGTAAAGACTCGGAGTCGTAATAGAAGTGATAATCGCTAAAGCATATAGGGGTTCGCCCGTAGGCTACGCGATACTGATTAAAAATGGCTACGGTAAACCGATAGGCTATGGTACGGATGTGCAATTGACCAATGCGTATCTATATATGTTTTTATTTAATTTTTAATAAATTCTGCAAGAGAGGGGTCAGAAAATATAAAAATGGATATATGTTTGTTCAAAGAAGAGTAAGTAACGGTGACGCGTAAAGGAGAATTATCGCTGCCGGGGAAACTTTCGAGGTGGTTTTTTGGTTTAAATATTTTGAACAAAATCTTTGCAATGGTTCAAATGCATATAAGAAAGGTCTTGCCTGTGGGTAGATTTCGATCCAGTTTGTTTATTTGAAATAAGTAAATCCTTGAATGTAGGATATAGTTATTGGAGACGGGGTAGCTCCTCCATCGATGTTGTCCAAAGAAAATAAACGTTTACTCCGATTACTGTTTAGAATATCCTTGAGAAAATAGTGGTCCTTGCTGCCGAATTTCCTGATGTCCTTTGCATTAATCTCCGTTGTATCCTTGAAGCTTAGTTCTCCTTGGCGATGAATGTCCTTGTCCTATGTCCTTGTTCATCCTTCCGTTGTTAATCCTTGTATTGGTGAGTAGTCCTGTTAATGATCCTTGTCCAGTTGTTATCCTTCCGGATTGAAGCAAATTTTTCCCTCGATGTTTTCTTGTTGACTTCCAAACACTGACTGCCCTCTGCCAGTGCATATGCTGGGTTTTTAAATGGCCGCTTGTGCTTTACTCTTCTGTCTCTTTCACTCTGCTGCTGCTGCTACTGCTACTGCTACTGCTGCTTCTGCTTCTGCTGCTGCTTCTGTTTCTGCTTCTTTGGGTGAGAGTAGTGGATTTTTAGGTTACCCATGCCCAAGTCCCGTTCAACTCATAATGCGGTAGGTTACAACCTCACTAATGGCTCTCTGAGAGGCACCTAAACTCGTTCTATCTGCTTCTGATGACTTTAGCTCTTTTCCTCCTCTGTTGTAAAAAAAAACTTTTAATAAAACTAATTTCTATATGCGACTCTGTCGATGGCTCCGTTGATGACTCTATGGCTAGCTCTGTCGATAACTCAGTGCTGACTCCATTAATAATTCTCCCTGAGATATGCTGTTGATGAGATTATTAATCCTGTCGAAACTCTGTTGATGACTCTGCTGATCATTCTGTAGAAACCCTGCCGGAGACTCTGCCGATATATTATTATTTTTTTTTTTTAAACTTCTTTCCAGGTGTGACTCTGTCGACGGCTACGTTGGTGACTCTATTGTTAGCTCTGTCGGTAACTCAGTAGCTGACTCCATTAATAATTCTCTCTGAAATATGCTGTTGATGAGATTATTAATCCCGTCGAAAACTCTGTTGGTGACTCTGCTGATAATTCTGTCGAAATCCTGCCGGAGACTCTGCCGGTTTTCTCACCTAGCATGGCATGACTGTGTGCGTGTTATATATATTTTTGTTTAATTTGTTGCTCTCATTTCACTGTACTCAACATAAAAAAAAATCATACGAGTCTGCACAAAACGAATAGTTTTCTTTTGCTCATGTGTGTGTTAAACATAGGTGATATACCCATGCATACCCTTCCATACGCATACGCATAAGAATGTGTCCAATGTCTATGAGTCGCCTCTTCACGCATATGTACATACGTCACGAGTGAACCAGAAATTTTTCTGCCTTGGAGGAAATGTGTGACGTAAGCATCACACACTGACACTTTCAGGCTAATCTCTGCAATTCGTATCGTGAGCGCACACATGCACGAGAGTCAGCGACGCTCATACACACTCACACGATCGGGTGCGGCATTACACATGTGAGAGCCAATGCACACGAGCATCATCGATTTTTTTTTCACACACACGTGCATTAACGTGCGCTAACACGAAACCCAACGCGCGACAAAGCTGTGTACATAAACGGCAAGAGAATGTTGTAGTCACAAACCGGACAAAGGTGAATTGTCTATTCCCATTCTTTCTGGCGCTGTGTGTCCCTGTCTCTTTCTCGCATTTAACTGTCGTTTGCACAGGAAACTAAAAGCGCGTGGCACATCGGCAACGTATATGCGACCTTTAAATACCCTAAACTCAAATATACATATATAAAAAAAAAAAAAAAATGTTTAACTCTGCGTTTATTCTGATAAATATATATTAATGAATATGCATACATAAAAAAAATTTTCACTCTTGTGTGGACTCATACATGCATATATATATTTGTATATTGTAATGACCGGGTTCCACTTGGTTGATTGTTCGAAAGAAAACAAACGCGTCAGTTTAGTTTGGTGGTCATGTACAGATTGATCTTTATTCAAACAATATTCTTACTTAACCTATCGCCACTTAGGCGACAGCTCAAAAAAGAGAGAGAGGAAGTGTCAGTACATACATACATATTAATTGGGGCACTTGCATCAAAGTGCATGGTCAGCGTTCACACGCTGGCTTGGCCCTAGCTCATGTTATGCCTGTGCTCATTTGAATATATGTATGTGCATTTATATGTGCACATACATATATAAACATGTTTAGCTGCATATTGATGTGAGTATGTTTATGTGAATATATTAATGTATATACATAAACATACTCAAGAAGAGAGCACATATTTGATTGTTTGCACTTGCAACAAAGTGTTACAAGTTGAGCTCTTTGTGTTAATGATTTTTGGTATGGATATACTACACCTCCCCTTTTAGAAAATAACGTAATATTATGGAGTTATTTGTTTATTACTAATAATGATAATAAATGATTGATTAATAGTAATGTATGTATGTTTGTTAGGAAGATTGTTTTATTTGTGTCTGGCCAGACAAATTTTCTTTCTCCAAAAAGAATTTTTTTTTTTTTTTTTTATGTATTTTTATTAAAATGAAGTTTGAATCCATAAAAAAAAAATTTTTTATTTTTCTTTTTTTTTTTTTTTAGTAATTTTTTTTTTTAATTATTTTTGCAAATTTTTAACCTATCCTTATGTACTGTTTGTAGCTTATTTTTATTATTCCTAATTTTTATGTTGTTGTTTTTAGATGTTTCTACAACTTCGAATGGTCCTATATAGGCTGAGTCAAGCTTATGACCAGCTTCGTTTTTTAAGAAAACCTTATCTCCTATTTCTATTTTTAAATCTGCTGACTTATTGTCATGAAAATTTTTCTGGTTTTCCTTACGTTTCTCTAACATTAATCTAGCTCTACTGTATGCTAGTTCTAATCTAAACTTAACTTCTTTAGCATAATCATCTACGTTATATAATGGTTCTATTCTATTTACGCTATTGAAATGCGTTGGTAAATTATTTTGTTTACCAAATACAAGTTCATAGGGACAGTATTTGTGTGTTACTGACGGGGTTGTGTTAAAACAGTACACAAAATATTGTAACCATATGTCCCAATCAGTTTTATCTACTGATATATATGATCGAATGTACTCATTGAATGTCCTATGACTTCTTTTAACGGTACCCAAGGTCTGGTGGTGGTGTGCAGTAGACGTAATGTTGTCTATTTTTAAATATTTGCACAAGTCATTTATTATTGAATTTTTGTATTCTGTTCCCATGTCCGTAATGAACGTCTTCATTGGACCGTACTTCAGAATGAAAGATTCAAAAATAGCTTTAGAGATTGTTGTAGCGCTTTTATTGGGAACTGGTATTGCTACTAAGTATTTCGTCAAGTCACATATTAGAGTGACTGCATATTCGTTATCATTTTCGGATTTTGGTAATGGACCAATGGTGTCCACTATTACCCTATCAAAAGCATGTATGGGGGTTTCTGTAATAACTAAGGGTGTTTTTATATGCTTTGTCGTTTTTGACTTTAGGCATTTTTCACATTTATTAATGTAGTCTTTTACATGACGTGTCATGTTTTTCCAATAATAATATCTTTTTACTTTTGGCCAAAGTTTTTGTAATGCCTGTATGGCCACCCTGTATCGGATCATCATGGTATGTAGACAATATTGCTTCTTTATCTTTATCTTTTTCTATAATGGTCACCGGTTGGAGTAGCGCTACTCTTAATGTTTTCAATATTTTATTGCCCATTTCTTTAAAAGACTCTATTGAAAATGTTTCAAAGATCTTTTCATTCGGTGCCAACTTGAGTTGTTTGATTTCGAGTATACCGGCTTGTTTTTCAAGCCTTTGAAAAAAACTGACCTAAGTCTAGATTTCCATTGGTGTACAGATCTCCAATCTCAATTCTTGCTATAACTTTCTTTCCATGTTTGAGGAAACATAAATCGTGTGTTATACGCAAGGTCACTACTTTTCGTACTTCATCATTGCAGAGTACTTCATATATTTTGGGCTTAGAAGCATCATTAGGTACGTGCCTAATTGTATTTTCATTTTTATCATCTGGCCAGAGATTATTTTGTCTACTTTGCTGCCTGGTAGTGACTTTCAGGACATTTGCTTTTGTGTTTTTTAGATCCTGTATTGTAATGCGGGATAATGCATCCGCAACGAAATTATCTTTTCCCTTCAGATATTCTACTGTAAATTCATATTCCTCTAGATCAAGTCTCATTCTTGTTAATTTTGAACTCGGATTTATCATAGAGAATAAATACGTTAGAGGTCTGTGATCTGTTTTGACTCTGAAATGTCTGCCATATATATATGGGCGAAAGTGTGTAATGGACCAGTGTATCGCAGCTAGTTCTTGCTCAGTAGTACTTTTATTACTTTCACCTTTAGTGAACGAACGAGATGCGTATGCTACTGGCAACTGCTTATCGCCATAAGTTTGAGTTAGTGCTGCTCCACATGCATATTTGCTAGCATCTGTTATTATGCAAAATTCTTTGCTAAAATCTGGATACTGTAGCAATGTGGGTTCTATTAGGGCTTTTTTCAGATATTCAAATCCTTTTTGGCATTCTTCAGACCAAACAAATTCTACGTTTTTCTTACACAGTTGTGTTATCGGACGTGCATGTTCTGCGAAGTTTTTAATAAAACGTCTGTAATAGTTGCAAAAGGCTACGAATCTTCTAGCACTATCAGCATCTGTTGGTACTGGGTATTTTTCAATGACGTCATATTTGGTGTCATCTGGCAATATTCCTTTGTCGGTACACTTGTGACCCAAGAATGTCACTTCGTGCATGAAGAATGAACATTTCTCTGGATGCAGTTTTAGGTTGTGTTTTCTGCATATATCAAAAATATCCTTTAGGTTTTTGAGCATGTGTTTCTCAGAACAGCCGATGACTATTAAGTCATCCATGTAAAGGAAATGCTTGTGACGGATTTAATCCAGAGAAAGCAATTGTCATCATTCTTTGAAAGGAATTTGGTGCAATTTTCAGACCATACGGTAGTCTAGTAAACTGATAAGATCCATTGCTAGTGGAAAATGACGTAATGCTTCGCGATTTATCCTTTAGTTCTATTTGGTGAAAACCGGACATTAAATCTAGACATGAAAAATATTTGGCTCTGCCTAGTTGATCAAGAATATCGTCTATTCTTGGTAATGGGAATTTATCGGACAACAGTTTTTTGTTTATTTGACGATAGTCTATTACTAATCGCCATCGTTTCTTTTCTGATCCTGGTAAACCCTTTTTTGGTACCAGTAGTAACGGACTATTATACTCGGACACTGATGGTTCGACTATTTTATCTTTAATGAGTTTATCGACTTGTCTAGTTATTTCTTCTTTATGCATGTGTGGTATTCTGTAATTTTTTGTGTATACTGGCTGGTTGTCATTCAATCTGAGTTCTTGTTTATAAAAGTTGTTCGTAGTAATTGGTTCGTTTTCTAAACCAAATACATCTGTATACTCGGTGCAGAGCTTTTCAAGTACGTTTTTGAACATAGGTGGGAAGTTTGGCTTTAGTTTGTGTTTTACTGATTGACTTCTTTGGTCATCAGTTGTCTGTACAATTTCGTAATTCTTTAATGATTCATATTTTATGCTCTTTAAATTTAAAATTTTTACTCTTTTTGTTGTGTTTAAAATTCGGACAAATGTTTTGGTCGGGCTTGAGATCGAACTTCCAATAAATATTCCATTTCCGACCTCTTGATTTAAGATGACGATATTTGAGTTTTCATTTGGGATATTTATTTGTCGGATTACTTCAGATCTCGCTGGGAGGATTGTGGTATTGCTGTCACAAGTGTGTAATATGGGGATATTTATTGCAAACTTTAAATTATTTGGTCTTAATATTAGTGAATCGTTTGGTTCACTGAAGTCTAATTGGCAATTGAATGTTTTGAAGAAATCTAGTCCTAAAATTCCATCAAATGGAATTGGAAAACTTTCGTCTACTATATGGAAGTTGTGTGGAATTATGAATTCATTTTGTCTTAGTTCTATAAGGGTTAGACCTTTGGAAGTAATTGAACCTTCGCCAATTCCTGATATTTCAATTGTGTTTGAAGTATCTATATGTTCAAAAGAATCTGTTTTTTCTTTTATTATTGATACGTCTGCACCTGTATCTAACAAGAAGGTATATGTGTTGTGTGTATTTTCGTTTTTAATTTTGATGAAAATACTTAGGCTAAGATTGAATGTGTATACATTTACAGTTTCTTCTGAATATCTGCAGGGATCTATTGGTTTTCCGAATTACTTTGAGTAAGTCGTACATTACCATTTCCGTTGTTAGAGCTACCTCGGTTGGAATTACCTCGGTTCGAGCTGTTTCGGTTGGAATTATTTCTTCCTCGGTTGTTGTACCGTGAGTTACCACGATATCCACCGGTATTATTATTCCTATAACCGTTATTTTGGTAATTGCCTCTACCTCGGTAATTATTTTGTCCATTTCTATTGTATTGACGATAGTGCATGACAGAGTTTGCCTGCCCAGTTTCTGCTGTACTACTGTCTATGAACTTTGTTGTTAGTTCGTTCATGTCACGGAAAATACCTGCTTTTAGTACGTTACGTACTTGATTGTTTATGCAGTTCTTTGTTATTGCCTCTGTAGCGACTGAAAGTGTATACTTTTTAGCTATTTCGACAGATGTGCCATTGTTACCTTCCAGAGATTCAGTAAGCTTTTCAATTTCTTGGGCATACTGACTTGATGTTTTGTTTCTCTGGGGTAGGTTTTTGATTTTTGCCGTTATTGACGCTACTGATTCTGTTTTTACATTTAATGCAATACTGTTAATAATCTCTTCTATTGTCTGTTCGGAGGTTATCAAATCTTGTGTGACCTTTTAGTTTTGTTTTGAGACTGCTTTCATGTGCCTTTTAGTGAATTTATCAAATTCAATGCGTCCATGAAGCTCTGAAGATTTTTCTTCTGCCATCAAACTGTGGGATAAGGTTTGAGGCCATTTTTATAAAATCACGACTGTTTGAGTCATTTTTGTGGTTCTTGGCAAAATGGCTGGTTTATTAAGAGTTATTTTTGTTTGTTCTAAACTCACTGACGGTTCTTCTTGATCCGTCTCTTCTTCAGCCGTTAACTGGGTTTTGTCTTCCAGTGATATTGAAATATCCAAATCAACTGTTTGTTTATATTCAATATTATATCTTTTTAATACGGATTTTGCCTTTTGTTTGCAGTCATTATAGAATGCATTTGCGGCTGTTTTTTGTCCCGTAGTTAGCTTACTATAGTGTGCTATGAATACCGCTCTAATATTTTCTAGTGTTTTTCTATTGTACTTTGGGATGTTTCCCTATTCTGTGAGAGGCACTTACAAGATTTATTTAATTCTTGCGCCTGTATTCTAGCTTCTCCTATTATGTCATCCCAATTAATCATGTTTTGTTGAAAAATTTACATTCTCTTTTTTTTTTTTTTTTTTTAATTCCCTGAGAGATCAATTGTCTCTATGGGTTGCTCGAATAGTTTATGCACCCATGTGGGTAGAATTCTGTTTTTTCGTTTTAGGCGGTTGTAGGCTTCTACTATGGATCTTTCTATCAAGTGAGCTATCCTTGATTTAAATTTTCTATTATTCACAATCCAGTATTTGATTTCTTTATATTTCGGATTGGTTTCACCTCTGTTAAAGAGGAAGTCTAAGAATGGAACGTATTTGTTCAGATATTTAAGTTCTACTCGACCCATTTTTATACTGTATTAAGGCCATCTGCTCTACTCTGATATTTTTTCTTAATTATCTTATTATGCATTGCATATAATTTCAAAGCCAGGTTTAAGGCTACTAAAATTAGGATAGCTAACAACAATATCCCTATTTCCTCTAAATTTTCCTTGTGATCTACTATTTTAACGCTGTTAACGACATTAGCCGTTGGGTGGTCTATTTTGGATTCTTGCGAACCCATCTTTCTAGCAAAAAAAATATTTTGTTTTCTTGGTCGTTTAGACCTGTTTTCTATTTGTTTGATAGAGAAGAAAAAAAAATTCTTTTTTTTTCGATTGTTACATAAAAATTTTTTTTTTCTTTAATGTAATTTGAGAAATTTTAGGAGAAAGAAAATTATCTCAACTGTGTTTCGCACAGTGAGCCAGAGACGTGGAAAGGTAGAGAGTAGACATGCGTAGGCTTACAGCTTGACAATGTTTTAGTTAAATCTATGCCTACGCAGTTTTTAGTATTAGCCTGTCAATGGTTGGTTAGTAGTGTACTGTACAAAGCAAACTCGTACGTGTTTGTTCTTAATATTTATATATGTAAAATTTCAATTATAATTAAAGGCAAGAGAATTATTTACTCATTGCGTTTCTTCGCTCTTTGGCGAAGTTCAGCTGTATTTTTCATGAGGCACTCTGTGTAGTGCTGTCGGTCCTTGTCATCCAGTCCTGTGTGGAGGAGGTCCTGGAGGAGCTTCCTTTCACGCCTTAGCCTGGCGTATTTTCCTCCTCTTGACTTCTTTTTGGGGTCTTCCTTCTGTTTCTTTTGGCGAGTCTGGTACTCAGCTATCGTGAGTGGGCGTGGTCCCTCGTTTGGACACACCTCTAATACCTCTTCGAGGAGTGGTGCGTCCCTTTGTACGGTAGGTACAGCCGTCAGGAAATCCAAGTCCTTCGGACGTGACGGTTCGTTGCTAGTCATCAGCACTTGCCTCTTTTGTTTTTATTATTTATTTATTTTTGTGTGTGTGTGTGTTTTTTTTTTTTTTTAGTCCATTAGATAAAAATGGAATGTACCTGCTGCATTTGTGTAGCAGCATACATTTGGTACCTCAATCAGGAAGCACATCTGTACTCTTGAGCCTCCTCTTACTGGCAATTCTTCTCCAGTTAGATCTGAGTATGCGGCTCTTATTTGCACTAGAGTTAGCGAGCTTTGAGGGGAGTGGCTTTGCTCACTACGAAACACCTCAATTATATCGTTTCTTATGCTCGGGCTTCGTCTGATAACTCTTTGAAAGTAGTTATCCAGTGTAGCCATTTCTCACTTTCGTGCCCTTTTTTTTATATATTTTTTTTTTCACACACACATATATACACAAAAATTTTTCCTTTGTCCTTCCGATGTCCTAAGGTCTATTTTGGACCTATTGTCACGGTCGCCATGTAATGACCGGGTTCCACTTGGTTGATTGTTCGAAAGAAAACAAACGCGTCAGTTCAGTTTGGTGGTCATGTACAGATTGATCTTTATTCAAACAATATTCTTTTACTTAACCTATCGCCACTTAGGCGACAGCTACAAAAAGAGAGAGAGGAAGTGTCAGTACATACATACATATTAATTGGGGCACTTGCATCAAAGTGCATGGTCAGCGTTCACACGCTGGCTTGGCCCTAGCTCATGTTACGCCTGTGCTCATATGAATATATGTATGTGCATATATGTATGCACATACATATATGAACATGTTTAGCTGTATATTGATGTGAGTATGTTTATGTGAATATATTAATGTATATACATAAACATAGTCAAGTGGAGACGCACATATTTGATTGTTTGCACTTGCAACAAAGTGTTACAAGTTGAGCTCTTTGTGTTAATGATTTTTGGTATGGATATACTACAATATTATTAAATGTAAAAAACATATATATATATATGTATTAATATTTCCCCCATAATACTCATCAAGGCCCCTGCTCGGGCTGCCCATGCTGGGCAAGGAAGCTCTGGCTGGGGTACAATTCTCAGTCCCAGAGTCCAGTCTACAGAATATTTATTTGATCTGGAGACCTTGATGAGTATTAGGATTGTGAACGGTGACCACACGAAGGGGTCGAAAGGGAAGGGAAAGGAGTAGGAGGGGAGTCCAAGAGGAGTAACAACGACTGATCTCGTCTGCCAAGCGAAGCCCGCTTAGCCAAGATCCGTTGCCTCTTGGACGGGAAAGGGAAGCGAGAAAGGGAATGTTAGTGTGGTTATGGAAAAGGGATGGTGAAGAGGAACTGCAACGACTGATCTCGTCTGCCAAGCGAAGCCCGCTTGGCCAAGATCCGTTGCCTCTTCACCTTGAGTGACTGAGCCTAGAGACCGGCGACTGACTTCGTCTGCAGGAGAATAACTCATCCTGCCGAAGTCCGCTGGTCCTTCGGCTCCACTCAAATGGTTAAGTGGCCAAGGAGAAGGGAAGGGAAAGAATATACATAGATTTAGTGCCGAACGAAGAAATAATGCCGGGTGGGTTAAATGATCATATTATAACGTTTATTAATAATTAATTAATCCTAAACATATTTCTGAAATCTGGGTCCCTACCGCACTCAAGCAAAATTAAAGGGGAACTTTGGTCATGGGCTCACCTGTTAATCCTGAAGGATCCCTTTTGGGTACTCTGTCCTTCGTCTTCGGCTACTCTAGGTTACACTTGTTGATTTTCACTGGCTTTTCTTGTTTTTCTTTCACTGGATAACTACTCACTCTCGTGGCTACGGGCGAAGTGATTTTCTCCTAATTCTAACTTGCTGTCGAAACCTACCCTTGCTCTGCCTACTTATGTCCTAACGGTGAAAACGTTCGATGCGTCTTGTGCTTTGGCACGCGTCATGATCGCCGTCTCTCTCTCTCACTTTCAATTTCTCATGGGCTCTTTGGCGTCGGCATGCAGCGCAGCGTCCGCTGTCGAGAAGTTGTTCTCTCCGCAACGCGTCGACGCTGCAGCCGCATCAAGACGGTAGCTAGAAAGAGAGGGAGGCGTCGATCGTAAGTATTGGCTATTAGAAAAAAATAACTACAGTTAGTTTTCATGTTGAGGTATTTAATGTGCTCTCCATGAGCGTATGAAAAATAGCAGTAACAATAAAGAGGGGCCCCACATGGGCGTAGTTTAAACTGCAATAAAAATGTGACTCGTCACAGCACATACATATATTCACATAAGCACTGTATGCACAAGCGTAACATGAGCTAGAGCCAGGCCAGCGTGTGACCGCTGACCAAGCACTTTGATGCATGCGCTCCAACAGTATGTATGTATGTACTGACACTCTCCCTCTCTTTTGTAGCTGTCGGATAAGTCGCAGCATAAGAATATATATGTAAAATTAGCTTAAGCAAAAGAATAATTTGGAATAAAGAATCAATCTAAAAACTACAATCAAACGACACAGACGTGTCCGTTCTTTTATTTTTAAACCTAATGGAACCCGGTCAAGGAAGGATTTACAATAGCTTCCATTTTTCGTTTGCACTGTGGGTATTGGCCTGAGTGCCTTTATTTGGAGTTTTGGCAGCATCTGCGTAGCTGACGCCAGGTTGGGTATGACTGTTGGTATAGTTACATTTAACTCGTTGATGTTACCACGTTGCGGTCTGTGTGCTTTCGGGCCGTTCCTCTGCTTTGTAAGCAAGTATATTCTGCAACCTTTATGGGAAGCTGTGTGGGACTCGCCGTAGTATGTGCATTTGGGTGGGTCTTCCCTTGGTTTTGTGCACTCCAGTGTGTTATCGTTGCCGGCACATTTAACGCACTTGAATGGGAGATTGCAGTACCGCTTAGTGTGTCCAAAATCATGGCAGCGGTGACATTGGACCAGGTCATCGAATTTTCTTGGTGGCTCGATTGTGACCACAGCATCTATCTATCTCATTTTGAAAACATCTTTGTTATTAACTTGTGCTCTCAAGGTTGGCGAAGAAAATCGACATTGGCTTTTTATTTGTTTTGCTCTTTGCGTTTGATGAGGAAGACTAAGCTATAGACATGTCCAGTAGCATTTGTCGTTCTTCAGATGTGTCATCTTAAGGATGTTGTGTGGTCATTTTCCTAACGGACTTGGAGAGGCGATGTCCCCTTTGCGTTTAGCACTTTCTATATCTGATACATAATTTAAGAACTGCTTGCCGAGTGGGTCTTTTTAAATTCAAAATTTTGGGTGAGCACGTGGCGCTATTGCCACCCTTGCCCACGGATAGGGGGAACAGGCTCCCTTATTTAATTGCACAAGTACTAGTTGGCGTTGAGCCAGGTCTAAAAAGCTCTACTAATCAGGTTAAGCTAGATACGTGGCGTGATTACGCCAGCCAAGCACAGCGAAGAGAGGATTCCGTTATGTCGGTAGTTGACGAAACGCGAGTTTTCCGCTAATTATTTAGACACGTCTGCTCTGCACGAGAGTAGGATTGCGACTGATCCCATATCATATGAAATTAATTTATTGGTCAGTGGTACCTTCAAACATAAATGGGCGATTTTTAGAAAGTGTGGCACAAAACCTACTTATGTGGTGTGATGTCGAGCACAGTGTTGTGTTGACAGTTGAAGCAGACGGACGTGTTCGCGGACAAAAATGGGAATCGTACTTTCTCTCTCACTCTGATAAACTTCCAAAGACTGCACCAAGTAACGGTGCCTTAAGCTCATATTATCTGATTGGCTAGCAAATCAGAGGGTGACAAAAAAGTGTTGCATTCTTTCGGGCATAGAGATTATTTTAAAATCATCACAGACTTGTAGGCGGAGGTGACCTTAATAGGCATAATGGACTCGCCATCCACAACCAACGCACCAATACCAACACCACCATCGTGGCAGTATAGCCCAAAGCCAAAGCCAGTGCAGACCAATCATGTAAAAGCTGCATCATCGCCAAAACAGGCTAAGGTTTCTCAAACCAAACCCAAAGCCAAGAGAGTCACCCACATAAGCAAAAGCGACGATAGCTTCTCAAGCACCGAGCCTGGGGAAATGAAAAGAAGAACCCCATTGAACACAAAGCGGCAATCCGATATCGCCAATGCTCCGAATATTGGCAACAAGGAGGCCTCAAGTAGCAGCAACAGGTTCCACATTCTCTCAAATGATGAGGAGGAGGAGGACGATGACGATGAAATGGAAGGAGGAGAAGCAATCCAAGAGCAGGCCCCCAGCGTAGCTGTGCGGATAATAAAGCCCCCCAATCTTTGTTCCGGGTGTTGTTAACATAAAGGACATGCTATCGGAAGTATCTGCGGTCATTGGAAAGCAGAACTTTACCTGTAAGTCGGGCAGAGACGGATGTGTGAGGATTAATACACTTGACAAAGAGGCTTCACTAAGCTCAAAAACTTTTTAATTGAAAAGTCGAAGCTCTTTCAAACATTTCAGCCAAAGGACGAGCGTGCATACCGCATTGTCATCAAGGGATTGCACCACTCTACTGATCCAGCCAATATTAAGGATATAGCGCTAGCTGTACTGCCTCTTACAAAGGATGCAAGGTGTACCTAAAAGCAAAGGAACACTACCTTCGCAAGGCAAAGGTACCTGCTCGTCCAACAGGTCCCATTTCTAGAGCCCACGTACTGGCCCATGGACGCCAACAACATCCCAGACCTTCTGGACTTCGCTGTCTCAAAGGGGTTGCATAGACACAGGGTTATTGCCAGCAACGATGTAGATCTCAGCTCCGACCACTGTGCAGTCAAGCTGCTCGTTAACATGCCAGCCAGCACCAACAGTGGCAGAAGCAGGATGTTCAAGCGTAACACAAACGTCCAAGTTTATCAGTCGAGGCTCCAGAGCAACCTTGACCCTACTGTTCAGCTCAATTCCGAGAAGGATTTGGACGCGTTGAGATCCTGTTGAATTCAAACCCTCAACATTGCCATCCACAATGCGGCCTCAATAGCCACTTCCTGACACCAACCAGAAATACCAATAATGTTCCACGCGAGGAACGGGCAGCTGTGGAACCCGGAGGTATCTTCGCTGGTTGCGGAAAAGAGGCGACTTTCGTCGAGTGTGTCAATATTGCCACACCAGGGATAAGGCGTATTTCAAACGGAGCGGCCAAAGCAACTCAAAGAGCTCCTACACAGACTCCGCCAGAACTCTTTGGAAAGCTTTCTAGGATAAAGTCGAGCCTGGCGACCAGCAGTATAACCTTTGGCGGCTGTCTAAAAACATCAAAAGACCCATCATGAGGAAGGAGCCATCTTAGGAAGGAAGATGGTACGAGGTGCGCACAGGGCGACAGCGACATGTGGGCAGCAGCCTTCGCCACCCACTTGTCAGAAGCCTTCAACCCCTTCAACAGACTGTTCCCAATCTAGATGCAGGATCTTACGATGAACTTTCTGGATGTACCCTGCCAAAAGGCCCTTATTATCGAGATGGCTGAATCTGAAGAACTGCTGGCAGAGATCGGCAAGCTGAAAGCCTCCATAATCCTTCTTTAACTATATCAAAAATATGGGTACTCTGGACAGGAGACTGACCTGGAAGTCTCATTTGATAAACAAGAGGCTATTTCTGGATCTAAGGCTCAAAAGCTACATGTGACTCATAGGCAGAATTTATTTACTATCACGTGTATATATTTATATTTATAAGTCCATCATGAAGCTCATGTGGACATATGGGATTCCAATCTGGGGTACAGCCAGCCGCAAAAACTGTGAGCTCATACAGACCTTCCAGAACAAGGCTCTCAGAATAATATCGAATGCGCATATATACACCATCAACACGGATATCCAAAGAGGAACTCAACATGCCCTGGGTTCTGGACGAGTTAGCTAGGCTCAGCAAGGCTCACCTGGAGCGTCTCGACAGGCACCCCAACCAGCTGGCCATAAATATTCTAGACAACAGCACTACAACGCGCCGCCTAAGAGGACTCCATCCATTGGACCTACCAGCTCGCGAGGAGTGATCAGCACACTGGCTCCCACCACCAACGCCCCTACACCCACCACCAACTTAACACTAACCACCATAAATACCCTAGCCTTAACGATGATTTTGCCTAAACATCGTAGTCTGTTATATGTGTTGTAAAATTCAATTCCCTAAATCACTGGCACGCCCCATAATTTACTCATTTTCCATCGGACAGATTGTAAATACAAGATACCCGTAAAAAAAAAAAAAAAAAAAAAATATGTTATGTCAGTACAATTCATTAAAGACTTAATATATGGCTTATGCATTTATAATCGGCAATGTCTATTTATTTATTTATTATTATGAAGTTTAATAGTATTTATAAAAATACATATAAAAATTTGTGTTGAGTGGTACCTTCAAACATAAATGGGCGACCACCATATTCCATGTTTTCAGCCAGGTTGTTTTGATGTCTAGCTGCCTTTGTAGAAGGTTGCTAGTCTCATGTGGCGCTTCGTTGGTTGCCATGAAGGCAGTGTCATCCGCGTATATTGCAGTTAGGAGGTTGGCATCGTTGAGTATCGGCATGTCAGCTGTGTAGAGGGTGTATAGCACTGGGCCTAGAACGCTTCCCTGGGGGACACCGGCTCTGACGTCTTTGATGGCAGAGTTTGCATCACCGCATCTCACATAGAAGCTCCCGTTTTCAAGGTATGATTTTAGCAGCATCTTGCATAGTAGGCCAGTGTGCCAGACCTTGTCGAATGCTTGCTTTACATCTACAAATACTCCAGTACAATATTTCTTCTCCTCAAGAGCCTCAAGAATTCTCCCCGAGATCCTATGGCATTGTTCGGGTGTGCCATGGCATTTTCTGAACCCAAATTGGTAATCAGGGGATCAACCCGGCCTCGTCCAGAGTTGGCCGCATTTTACGCAAGAAATAGTCTCTCGACTATTTTCGAGAATATTGCCAATAAACTTTTCTTCTCAGCTACCAATGCGGCTACATCGGATGACCATAGATGGATATCTCTGTGAGGGACGCTGTTGTTCGTGGAGCTCCTAGCGGGAGGTGTGGCATAGGCGACAGCCTGGTGGATACTCGCATTGAGGTGTTCAATGGCATTATCCAGGTCTTCGCCGGTGGAGATCTCGGCCGTCGAATCCAGATGGTTTTTTAGCCAGTACTGGTAGCGCTCGATGTTTGTGCTTCTTTTGGCTTGGTCGAGAAGGTTTGCCAGTAGGCAGGTGGTGTGGTCAATGTTGACCACGCAGCTGCAAATGCGCTTGATAGCAAAAACGTCCTTGTTGTTGCTTGCCGGTTCTAAGTTGACAAAGAACATGGCCATATGTTTCTTCGCGCTGGGGCTAATTGCGTTTTTGATGTCTTGACCTCTAACGTTGTGCCCGTTGGCAGCCAGGGCCACCTTGATCTCTTCATGGTCAGTAGAGAAGTATAATCCCTTCATGACAATTCTGTAGGCCCGTTCATCCTTAGGCTGGAAAGTCTGGTACAGCAGGAGATTGTCCTTGAGGAATTCCTTCAACTTGGAGAAACTCTCCTTGGTGTCTGTCATAGCCCGGATGCGGCCGTCACTTCCAGATTTGTAGGTAAAATTATTTTGCCAATGGCTCCAACAATCCCATTGAGCAAAGACTTGATATTCTCCACGTCAGCAATGAAGATTGGTGGTGGCTTGATGCGTTTCTCAGGTTCCACAGGTGCCACAGCTGGGGCATCATCTTGAAATTGATCCTGGTCCATGTCATCGTCAGGGCCGTCATTATCTGACAGTGGTGCAAATCTATTGTTGCCGAGAAGGTTAACTCCAGGAACAGTTGCCTGACCCTGCTTATACTTCCGATTTGGGGCCTTGGGTCGGACCTCACCTGGCTCGGAATTAGACGAAGCATCGTCACTCTCACTGCCGCTTATTCCTGCTGATAGCGACTGATAGCGACAGCCTGGCAACAGAATGTTCTCGAAGTTTCCGGAAACCTGCCACAACCTGTCAACTGGGAATATTCGAGAAAGTTCTCGAACTTCCCTTTTTTTTTTTTTTTTTCCACTTCACTTTTTGTCCGCGAACACGTCCGTCTGCTTCAACTGTCAACACGAGACTGACTAATACATATGGCTTATGCATTTATAATCGATAATGTCTATTTATTTATTTATTATTATGAAGTTTAATGGTATTTATAAAAATAATGTTTTTTTTTTTTTTTTTTTTGTGTGTAAGTATATAAGTCTGGTGCCAGCAGCCGCGGTAATTCCAGCTCCATTAGCGTATATTAAAGTTGTTGTGGTTAAAACGTTCGTAGTTGAACTTGTGCTTCATACGGGTAGTACAACATTCATTTGTAGTTAGTACTATACCTTTATGTATGTAAGCGTATTATCGGTGGAGTTCTTATATGTAATTAAGTACTTGTACTTTTTTATGTATTCCTCCTATTTAAATACCTACATTACTGCTCTTAATCGAGTGTTTTTGTGGGCCGGTACAATTACTTTGAACAAATTAGAGTGCTTAGAGCAGGCTTCAAATGCCTGAATATTCTGTGCATGGGATAATGAAATAAGACCTCTGTTCTGCTTTCATTGGTTTTCAGATCAAGAGGTAATGATTAATAGAAGCAGTTTGGGGGCATTAGTATTACGACGCGAGAGGTGTAATTCTTGGACCGTCGTAAGACTAACTTAAGCGAAAGCATTTGCCAAAGATATTTTCATTAATCAAGAACGAAAGTTAGAGGTTCGAAGGCGATCAGATACCGCCCTAGTTCTAACCATAAAGTCGCTTCCCGGGAAACCAAAGCTTTTGGGCTCCGGGGGAAGTATGGTTGCAAAGCTGAAACTTAAAGAAATTGACGGAAGGGCTCCACCAGGAGTGGAGCCTGCGGCTTAATTTCACTTAACACGGGAAAACTTACCAGGTCCGAACATAAGTGTGTAAGACAGATTGATAGCTCTTTCTCGAATCTATGGGTAATGGTGCATGGCCGTTCTTAGTTCGTGGAGTGATTTGTCTGGTTAATTCCGATAACGAACGAGACTCAAATATATTAAATAGATATCATCAATAATAATAGCATGATTATCATTGATTTTCTGTGTTTATTATATGCACTTGTATGATTAACAATGCGAAAGATTCAGGATACCTTCGGGACCCGTCCTGAAACACGGACCAAGGAGTCTAACATATGTGCAAGTTATTGGGATATAAACCTAATAGCATTAACTTGACTAATAATAGGATTAGTTTTTTTAACTATAGTTAATTAACACAATCCCGGGGCGTTCTATATAGTTTTGTATAATGATAGTTATATTATTTATGCCTCTAAGTGGAACGTACCTTGAGCATATATGCTGTGACCCGAAAGATGGTGAACTATACTTGATCTGGTTGAATTCAGGGGAAACCCTGATGGAAGACCGAAACAGTTCTGACGTGCAAAGCGATTGTCAGAATTGAGTATAGGGGCGAAAGACCAATCGAACCATCTAGTAGCTGGTTCCTTCCGAAGTTTCCCTCAGGATAGCTGGTGCATTGAAATGTTATATAAAATAATCTTATCTGGTAAAGCGAATGATTAGAGGCCTTAGGGTCGAAACGATCTTAACCTATTCTCAAACTTTAAATGGGTAAGAACCTTAACTTTCTTGATATGAAGTTTAAGGTTATGATATATTGTGCCCAGTGGGCCACTTTTGGTAAGCAGAACTGGCGCTGTGGGATGAACCAAACGTAATGTTACGGTGCCCAAATTAACAACTCATACAGAAACCATAAAAGGCGTTGGTTGCTTAAAACAGCAGGACCGTAATCATGGAAGTCGAAATCCGCTAAGGAGTGAGTAACAACTCACCTGCCGAAGCAACTAGCCCTTAAAATGGATGGCGCTTAAGTTGTATACCTATACATTACCGCTAAAGTAGATGATTTATGTTATTTATAATATAAATTTTGAAACTTTAGTGAGTAGGAAGGTACAATGGTGTGCTTAGAAGTGTTTGGCGTAAGCCTGCATGGAACCGCCATTGGTACAGATCTTGGTGGTAGTAGCAAATAATCGAATGAGACCTTGGAGGACTGAAGTGGATAAGGGTTTCGTGTGAACAGTGGTTGATCACGAGTTAGTCGGTCCTAAGTTCAAGGCGAAAGCCGAAAATTTTCAAGTTTTAAAAATGTCAAATGATATAATCATATAAAAATAAAACACTTGAATAATTTTGAACGAAAGGGAATACGGTTCCAATTCCGTAACCTGTTGAGTATCCGTTTGTTATTAAATATGGGCCTCGTGCTCATCCTGGCAACAGGAACGACCATAAAGAAGCCGTCGAGAGGAATCGGAAGAGTTTTCTTTTCTGTTTTATAGCCGTACTACCATGGAAGTCTTTCGCAGAGAGATATGGTAGATGGGCTAGAAGAGCATGACATTTACTGTTGTGTCGATATTTTCTCCTCCGACCTTGAAAATTTATGGTGGGGATACGCAAACTTCTCAACAGGCGGTACCAATATCCGCAGCTGGTCTCCAAGGTGAATAGTCTCTAGACGATAGAATAATGTATGTAAGGGAAGTCGGAAAATTAGATCCGTAACTTCGGGGTAAGGATTGGCTCTGAAGATTGAGATAGTCCGGCTTGATTGGGAAACAATAACATGGGTTATGTGCTCGATCTGGGTAAATAGAGTTTCTATCATTTATGATAGTTATTTATTGTGGAACTTTCTTGCTATAATTTTTAAGAATACTAATTAATTTTAATTAGTTCTTTTAAATTATAAAGATTATAAATTAACAATCAATTCAGAACTGGCACGGACTTGGGGGAAATTCAAGTAAGCGCGGGTCAACGGCGGGAGTAACTATGACTCTCTTAAGGACATATTGGTACGGCAATTTGTTAAGGGGTGGTTAGATCTCCCACTGGATGTACCTACTGCTTTCTATCACGCCCCCACATTTATGGGGCTCTCGGGATCCCATCAATTAGATGGATAGCACCAATGCTGCGTCTGAAGCGATTGAGCAATATAAAATGGCCCCACCTCGAACAATCCGAGGTAGCTAGCTCTTTCATTGACGACGAATTGCAGAGGGCTCGAGATAGATTAAAGGCGAAGGATATGGAATTAGGTTCGCGTCCTGAGATTCACTCGTATTTTGCAAACAGGTTGTACATGTCTCTTGATGGTTGCGGTCTCCGTGAAGCAGCATGGATGGGTGAGTCAGCCCACGCGCTTGCAAACAGGAAAGGAATATTTGCACGGGATCAAATTGCGGATAAATGCCCTAACCTCTAAGTCTCGTACGACGATGGGAAGGCACGAATTGGGGAGACGGTATCGTGCAGGATGTGATGCTCCCGAGACAACAAACCACATCTTGCAGAAATGCTATCGTACGCACGGGAGGCGGGTAGCTAGACACAACAGAGTAGTAAATGCCGTCAAGCGGGGACTTGAAGGCAGAGGCTGCGTTGTCCATGTCGAACCAAGTCTGCAATGCGACTCGGGCTTACATAAACCGGACCTGGTGGGAATCCGACAAAATCACATGTATGTGATAGACGTTCAGGTTGTGACAGATGGACATTCCTTAGACCAAGCGCATCAGCGCAAGGTCGAAAGGTACGACAGAGCTGACATAAGATCACAAATGCGGCGATCTTTCGGAGCGACAGGTGGCAACGAGTTTCACTCCATTACACTCAACTGGAGAGCAATCTGGAGTGGTCAGTCTGTAAAACGATTGATTGCAAAAGGTCTCCACATCGCTAGTGATACCAATTTCATGAGCGTCAGAGCAGTCACTGGCGGGGTGACGTCTTTTAAATATTTATGTATTGTGCTGGGTTGAAGCTGGTGTATGACTCGCACTCTCTTTGCCTGCTCCTTGGATACATCAGAAGGCACATGCAAGGGTTTTGTGTGGGGGGTTTTGTTCGATGACGGGATCGTTTGGGATTCGTGTTGGTTGCTCGTTTGATTCCTCCTCGGCGAAAAAAAAAAAAAAAAAAAAGCCAAATGCCTCGTCATCTAATTACCGACGCCCATGAATGGATTAACGAGATTCCTACTGTCCCTATCTACTCCAGTCTCGTTTTGACTGTCGTTGAGTTCGGTCGTATCGCAGTGAGCTGCTCTGTGGTGAGAACATTTGAACATCTATTGTTGCCGAGAAGGTTAACTCCAGGAACAGTTGCCTGACCCTGCTTATACTTCCGATTTGGGGCCTTGGGTCGGACCTCACCTGGCTCGGAATTAGACGAAGCATCGTCACTCTCACTGCCGCTTATTCCTGCTGATAGCGACTAATAGCGACAGCCTGGCAACAGAATGTTCTCGAAGTTTCCGGAAACCTGCCGCAATCTGTCAACTGGGAATATTCGAGAAAGTTCTCGAACTTCCCTTTTTTTGTTTTCCACTCACTTTTGTCCGCGAACACGTCCGTCTGCTTCAACTGTCAACACGAGACTGACTAATACATTTTAATTTACATTTATATTTTACATGGCTTATGCATTTATAATCGATAATGTCTATTTATTTATTTATTATTATGAAGTTTAATGGTATTTATAAAAATAATGTTTTTTTTTTTTTTTTTTTTTTTTGTGTGTAAGTATATAAGTCTGGTGCCAGCAGCCGCGGTAATTCCAGCTCCATTAGCGTATATTAAAGTTGTTGTGGTTAAAACGTTCGTAGTTGAACTTGTGCTTCATACGGGTAGTACAACATTCATTTGTAGTTAGTACTATACCTTTATGTATGTAAGCGTATTATCGGTGGAGTTCTTATATGTAATTAAGTACTTGTACTTTTTATGTATTCCTCCTATTTAAATACCTACATTACTGCTCTTAATCGAGTGTTTTTGTGGGCCGGTACAATATACTTTGAACAAATTAGAGTGCTTAGAGCAGGCTTCAAATGCCTGAATATTCTGTGCATGGGATAATGAAATAAGACCTCTGTTCTGCTTTCATTGGTTTTCAGATCAAGAGGTAATGATTAATAGAAGCAGTTTGGGGGCATTAGTATTACGACGCGAGAGGTGTAATTCTTGGACCGTCGTAAGACTAACTTAAGCGAAAGCATTTGCCAAAGATATTTTCATTAATCAAGAACGAAAGTTAGAGGTTCGAAGGCGATCAGATACCGCCCTAGTTCCTAACCATAAAGTCGCTTCCCGGGAAACCAAAGCTTTTGGGCTCCGGGGGAAGTATGGTTGCAAAGCTGAAACTTAAAGAAATTGACGGGCGGCTTAATTTCACTTAACACGGGAAAACTTACCAGGTCCGAACATAAGTGTGTAAGACAGATTGATAGCTCTTTCTCGAATCTATGGGTAATGGTGCATGGCCGTTCTTAGTTCGTGGAGTGATTTGTCTGGTTAATTCCGATAACGAACGAGACTCAAATATATTAAATAGATATCATCAATAATAATAGCATGATTATCATTGATTTTCTGTGTTTATTATATGCACTTGTATGATTAACAATACGAAAGATTCAGGATACCTTCGGGACCCGTCCTAAAACACGGACCAAGGAGTCTAACATATGTGCAAGTTATTGGGATATAAACCTAATAGCATTAACTTGACTAATAATAGGATTAGTTTTTTAACTATAGTTAATTAGCACAATCCCGGGGCGTTCTATTTATGTAGTTTTGTATAATGATAGTTATATTATTTTTACCTCTAAGTGGAACGCACCTTGAGCATATATGCCTTGACCCGAAAGATGGTGAACTATATTTGATCTGGTTGAAGTCGGGGAAACCCTGATGGAAGACCGAAACAGTTCTGACGTGCAAAGCGATTGTAAGAATTGAGTATAGGGGCGAAAGACCAATCGAACCATCTAGTAGCTGATTCCTTCCTTCAGGATAGCTGGTGCATTGAAATGTTATATAAAATAATCTTATCTGGTAAAGCGAATGAGCGAATAAAGCCTTAGGGTCGAAACGATCTTAACCTATTCTCAAACTTTAAATGGGTAAGAACCTTAACTTTCTTGATATGAAGTTGAAGGTTATGATATATTGTGCGCAGTGGGCCACTTTTGGTAAGCAGAACTGGCGCTGTGGGATGAACCAAACGTAATGTTACGGTGCCCAAATTAACAACTCATACAGAAACCATAAAAGGCGTTGGTTGCTTAAAACAGCAGGACCGTGATCATGGAAGTCGAAATCCGCTAAGGAGTGTGTAACAACTCACCTGCCTTAAAATGGATGGCGCTTAAGTTGTATACCTATACATTACCGCTAAAGTAGATGATTTATGTTATTTATAATATAAATTTTGAAACTTTAGTGAGTAGGAAGGTACAATGGTGTGCTTAGAAGTGTTTGGCGTAAGCCTGCATGGAACCGCCATTGGTACAGATCTTGGTGGTAGTAGCAAATAATCGAATGAGACCTTGGAGGACTGAAGTGGATAAGGGTTTCGTGTGAACAGTGGTTGATGACGAGTTAGTCGGTCCTAAGTTCAAGGCGAAAGCCGAAAATTTTCAAGTTTTAAAAATGTCAAATGACATAATCATATAAAAATAAAACACTTGAATAATTTTGAACAAAAGGGAATACGGTTCCAATTTCGTAACCTGTTGAGTATCCGTTTGATATTAAATATGGGCCTCGTGCTCATCCTGGCAACAGGAACGACCATAAAGTAGCCGTCGAGAGGAATCGGAAGAGTTTTCTTTTCTGTTTTATAGCCGTACTACCATGGAAGTGTTTCGCAGAGAGATATGGTAGATGGGCTAGAAGAGCATGACATTTACTGTTATGTCGATATTTTCTCCTCCGACCTTGAAAATTTATGGTGGGGATACGCAAACTTCTCAACAGGTGGTACCAATATCCGCAGATGGTCTCCAAGGTGAAGAGTTCTAGAGAAGAAAATGTATGTAAGGCAAATTAGATCCGTGACTTCGGGATAAGGATTGGCTCTAAAGATTCAGACAGGCCCGGTGGGTTGGGGAAAAAAAAAAAAGGGCTGGGAAAAAAAATTATATAAAAAATTCAATTTTTAAGAATACAAATTAATTTTAATTAGTTCTTTCAAAAATTATAACGATTATCAATTAACAATCAATTCAGAACTGGCACGGACTGGGGGAAACCGACAGTCTAATTAAAACAAAGCATTGTGATGGCCCTAGCGTTGTTGTAGTGTTGACACAAAGTGAAAAAATTCAAGTAAGCGCGGGTCAACGGTGGGAGTAACTATGACTCTCTTAAGGACATATTGGTACGGCAATTTGTTAAGAGGTGGTTAGATCTCCCACTGGATGTACCTACTGCTTTCTATCACGCCCCCACATTTATGGGGCAGATGGATAGCACCAGATGGATAGCACCAATGCTGCGTCTGAAGCGATTGAGCAATACAAAATGGCCCCACCTTAAACAATCCGAGGTAGCTAGCTCTTTCATTGACGACGAATTGCAGAGGGCTCGAGATAGATTAAAGGCGAAGGATATGGAATTAGGTTCGCGTCCAGAGATTCACTCGTATTTTGCAAACAGGTTGTACATGTCTCTTGATGGTTGCGGTCTCCGTGAAGCAGCATGGATGGGTGAGTAAGCCCACGCGCTTGCAAACAGGAAAGGAATATTTGCACGGGATCAAATTGCGGATAAATACCCTAACCTCTAAGTCTCGTAGGACGATGGGAAGGACGGTACGAATTGGGGAGGCGGTATCGTGCAGGATGTGATGCTCCCGAGACAACAAACCACATCTTGCAGAAATGCTATCGTACGCACGGGAGGCGGGTAGCTAGACACAACAGCGTAGTAAATGCCGTCAAGCGGGGACTTGAAGGCAGAGGCTGCGTTGTCCATGTCGAACCAAGTCTGCAATGCGACTCGGGCTATCGAGTTTCACTCCATTAGACTCAACTGGAGAGGAATCTGGAGTGGTCAGTCTGTAAAACGATTGATTGCAAAAGGTCTCCTCATCGCTAGTGATACCAATTTCATTAGCGTCAGAGCAGTCACTGGCGGGGTGGCGTCTTTTAAATATTTCATGTATTGTGCTGGGTACACTCGAAGCTAGGTGTATTGAACTCTAGCATCTCTATACTTTGCCTGCTACCTTGGCATAACATCTAAGAAGGTACAAACATCGCACGGAAAAAGAGGTGGTTTTTGTACGTAGGCACTGTCGGACTTCATTGTTCCGATGACTCAGCGAATCGTTCATGCGAGATTATCCAGTAGTTGGTTGCTCGTATCTTTGAAGATTTCAACAACATGTCAACTGGGAATATTCGAGAAAGTTCTCGAACTTCCTTTTTTTTTTTGTTTTTTCCACTTCACTTTTTGTCCGCGAACACGTTCGTCTGCTTCAACTGTCAACACGAGACTGACTAATACATATGGCTTATGCATTTATAATCGATAATGTCTATTTATTTATTTATTATTATGAAGTTTAATGGTATTAATAAAAGTATATAAGTCTGGTGCCAGCAGCCAAGGTAATTCCAGCTCCATTAGCGTATATTAAAATTGTTGTGGTTAAAACGTACGTAGTTGATTGCTTCAAACGGGTAGTACAACATTCATTTGTAGTTAGTACCATACCTTTATGTATGTAAGCGTCTTATCGGTGGAGTTCTTATATGTAATTAAGTACTTGTACTTTTTTATGTATTCCTCCTATTTAAACACCTACATTACTGCTCTTAATCGAGTGTTTTTGTGGGCCGGTACAATTACTTTGAACAAATTAGAGTTCTTAGAGCAGGCTTCAAATGCCTGAATATTCTGTGCATGGGATAATGAAATAAGACCTCTGTTCTGCTTTCATTGGTTTTCAGATCAAGAGGTAATGATTAATAGAAGCCGTTTGGGGGCATTAGTATTACGACGCGAGAGGTGTAATTCTTGGACCGTCGTAAGACTAACTTAAGCGAAAGCATTTGCCAAAGATATTTTCATTAATCAAGAACGAAAGTTAGAGGTTCGAAGGCGATCAGATACCGACCTAGTTCTAACCATAAAGTCTAAACCAATGCTTTTGGGCTCCGGGGAAAGTATGGTTGCAAAGCTGAAACTTAAAGAAATTGACGGAAGGCTAATTCTTAACAGGGAAAATTGGAAAAGAAAAATGGTGCATGGCCGTTCTTAGTCCGTGGAGTGATTTGACTGGTTAATTCCGATAACGAACGAGACTCAAACCTTCGGGACCCGACCTGAAACACGGACCAAGGAGTCTAACATATGTGCAAGTTATTGGGATATAAAACTAATAGCATTAACTTGACTAATAATAGGATTAGTTTTTTAACTATAGTTAATTAACACAACCCCGGGGCGTTCTATATAGTTTTGTATAATGATAGTTATATTATTTATACCTCTAACTGGAACGTACCTTGAGCATATATGCTGTGACCCGAAAGATGGTGAACTATACTTGATCTGGTTGAAGTCAGGGGAAACCCTGATGGAAGATTGAGTATAGGGGCGAAAGACCAATCGAACCATCTAGTAGCTGGTTCCTTCCGAAGTTTCCCTCAGGATAGCTGGTGCATTGAAATGTTATATAAAATAATCTTATCTGGTAAAGCGAATGATTAGAGGCCTTAGGGTCGAAACGATCTTAACCTATTCTCAAACTTTAAATGGGTAAGAACCTTAACTTTCTTGATATGAAGTTTAAGGTTATGATATATTGTGCCCAGTGGGCCACTTTTGGTAAGCAGAACTGGCGCTGTGGGATGAACCAAACGTAATGTTACGGTGCCCAAATTAACAACTCATACAGAAACCATAAAAGGCGTTGGTTGCTTAAAACAGCAGGACCGTGATCATGGAAGTCGAAATCCGCTAAGGAGTGAGTAACAACTCACCTGCCGAAGCAACTAGCCCTTAAAATGGATGGCGCTTAAGTTGTATACCTATACATTACCGCTAAAGTAGATGATTTATGTTATTTATAATATAAATTTTGAAACTTTAGTGAGTAGGAAGGTACAATGGTGTGCTTAGAAGTGTTTGGCGTAAGCCTGCATGGAGCCGCCATTGGTACAGATCTTGGTGGTAGTAGCAAATAATCGAATGAGACCTTGGAGGACTGAAGTGGATAAGGGTTTCGTGTGAACAGTGGTTGATCACGAGTTAGTCGGTCCTAAGTTCAAGGCGAAAGCCGAAAATTTTCAAGTTTTAAAAATGTCAAATGATATAATCATATAAAAAATAAAACACTTGAATAATTTTGAACGAAAGGGAATACGGTTCCAATTCCGTAACCTGTTGAGTATCCGTTTGTTATTAAATATGGGCCTCGTGCTCATCCTGGCAACAGGAACGACCATAAAGAAGCCGTCGAGAGGTATCGGAAGAGTTTTCTTTTCTGTTTTATAGCCGTACTACCATGGAAGTCTTTCGCAGAGAGATATGGTAGATGGGCTAGAAGAGCATGACATATACTGTTGTGTCGATATTTTCTCCTCCGACCTTGAAAATTTATGGTGGGGATACGCAAACTTCTCAACAGGCCGTACCAATATCCGCAGCTGGTCTCCAAGGTGAAGAGTCTCTAGTCGATAGAATAATGTAGGTAAGGGAAGTCGGCAAATTAGATCCGTAACTTCGGGATAAGGATTGGCTCTGAAGATTGAGATAGTCGGGCTTGATTGGGAAACAATAACATGGGTTATGTGCTCGTTCTGGGTAAATAGAGTTTCTATCATTTATGATAGTTATTTGTTCCCCGGATAGTTAGTTACGTAGCCAATTGTGGAACTTTCTTGCTAAAATTTTTAAGAATACTAATTAATTTTAATTAGTTCTTTTAAAATTATAACGATTATCAATTAACAATCAATTCAGAACTGGCACGGACTTGGGGAATCCGACTGTCTAATTAAAACAAAGCATTGTGATGGCCCTAGCGGGTGTTGACACAATGTGATTTCTGCCCAGTGCTCTGAATGTCAAAGTGAAAAAATTCAAGTAAGCGCGGTTCAACGGCGGGAACCTGGGTACACTCGAAGCTAGATGTATTGAACTCTAGCATCTCTATACTTTGCCTGCTACCTTGGCATAACATCTAAAAAGGTACAAACATCGCACGGAAAAAGAGGTGGTTTTTGTACGTAGGCACTGTGGGACTTCATTGTTCCGATGACGCGGTGAATCGTTCATGCGAGATTATCCAGTAGTTGGTTGCTCGTATCTTTGAAGATTTCCCTCTCAGATCCACAGCGATAAAAAAAAAAAAAAAACAATAAAAAGCCAAATGCCTCGTCATCTAATTACTGACGCGCATGAATGGATTAACGAGATTCCTACTGTCCCTATCTACTCCAGTCTCGTTTTGACTGTCGTTGAGTTCGGTCGTATCGCAGTGAGCTGCTCTGTGGTGAGACCATTTGTGGAGTGAAAAAGTTGAAAAAAAAATTTTGTTAATTATAGTATTTACTGTAAATTTGAAGTTTTGTGAATTAATTAATTATTAATTGTTTAATAATTAATTGAAACCAAGAAAACAAGTGCTGAAACTGCTGCGTGCAGGAAGGAAGTTTCGAGAACTTTCTAGAACAGCAAAAATTCTCTGTTGCCAGGCTGTCAGTGGTGTGAGTGTGAGCATTTGTATTAGTGTTGGTGTGAACACGTGTTCAAGTGTGGAGAAGTTTCGAGAGGCTTCGAGAACCTTCTCAAACAATTTGATTGCCGGCCTGTACGTCAAATTTCCGGAAGTTTCCAGAAATTTCGAGAACATTTTCTGTTGCCAGGCTGTGTGGAAGCTTCGAGAGGTTTCGTGAACTTTCTCGAACATTCTCAGTTGCCAGATTTAAGTAGAGTGGACAATCGAGAAGAGTGCAAGTACAGTGTGCCCCGCTAAAAGGGCCAAGTGCGGTTTTCGGCGTGTGTGATCGGTCTCGTGCGTGAGCTAATTGTTCGTGCGTGAGCCGATAGTTCATGCGTTAGCCGATAGTTTGTTGAGTCGATAGTTCGTGCGTGAGCCGATAGTTCGTGTGATTGAAAAAATTGCTCGTAACACTATTCGTCTTGTTATTAACGGTTCGTTGACTCGTAGTGTAAGCGTCGTCAGCGTGATGAGCGCTTCCAGCGCGGTGGAAAGCGCCTGCAACGTTGCGTCGTGCGTGGAGTCGTCCGCGGAGTCCATGGATGAATCGGGCGCAGAGATGCGTGTCGCCGGAAAGCGCAAAAGGAAGGCCCGCAAGTCGAAGGCTCGCTCGGCTCGTTCCTCACCGGTGCTGGAGCAAGCCCGTCGCGAAGAAGCCTAATTGGGACAGCGTGTCCATGCCCGCCCCCGCTGTCACGCCCGATCAAGCCAGCTAACCGCAAGGCTGCCGACGCTGCTGCTTCTCCAGCTGAGTCGGAGATACCGCGAAGCGGAGCGTGGCGAATCGTCGCCGGTGGCTCGTCTGCGATTCTCGCAGAAATGCAATGGTTGGCATACAGCCAGTAGCTGCATCGCAGCTATCGTCTGCCATCAGACGGTTGGAGGAGTTGGCGACGTCGCTGACCCTAAGAAACGCTCTGTTGGAGGCGGCAGAGAGCAGGACTGCTGCACAGCCGCCCACCACCCCCGTTGCTACACCCGTGGCTAAGCACACTGCTGCATACCACGCTGCCTTCCCCGCGGTCACCGCCAAAGCTGCTGCCTTTGTCCCCATCCCCGGAGTGCCGGTCGCCGCACCACGGATCAGCAAGCCAGCTGAGACGTGGTCCGCGGTGGTCACGGGTCGAGACCCGAACGTGTCCAGTAAGCAAGTGGCCGAGCGGGTGATGAAGCAGGTCGCACCGACGCTGGGAGGTGCGTGTACATGAGGTACGCGAACTCAGGAGCGGAGGCGCTGTCATTCGCACGCCGTCGGTTAGCGAGATAAAGCGGGTGGTAGCGAATAAGAAGTTCGCAGAAGTTGGACTTAATGTTCAGCAGAAGAAGGCGGCAAGACCTTGCCTCATTTGCCGAGGACGAAAGCGGTCCACAAAGTTGGGATGTCTTCGCGAGGATGGCAGGCTGGTCGTAATCTTGGCACGACTGCGCGAGTCTCCTGCTCCGTACCTTCTTTCCAGTTGTGGCAGTTCTCGAAGCCTTCGAGATCGGAGTATGCGTCGCCCGGTTGAAGAGCAGGCGCTCTCCCGGACGGTATCACAGGTGGTATCTGCAAGGCAGTATGGCGTGCTATCCCCGACCACATAACAGCGTTGTTATCTCGCTGTGTGGCAGAGGGATATTTTCCCCTTGAGTGGAAATGTCCGAGAGTAGTGGCTCTCGTCAAGGGCTCCGACAAGGAAAGGAGTGATTCGTGGATTTCAAGGGTGCCTTCGACAATGTCGAGTGGAGCGCTGTGATGCGACGCTTGATCGACGCGGGATGCCAAGAAGCCAGCTTGTGGAGAAGCTCCTTCAGTGGCAGAAAAGCGAGGATGACCATCAGATTCGGAGAGGTTGACTGGAGGTCACCCGATGATGTCCGCAGGGATCCATCAGTGGACCATTTATTTGGAACACCATGATCGATGTTGGTTGACGTGCAGGTCACCCGATGATGTCCGCAGGGATCCATCAGTGGACCATTTATTTGGAACACCATGATGGATGTTGGTTGACGTGGAGGTCACCCGATGATGTCCGCAGGATCCATCGACCAATTTTGTCGCAGGGATCCATCAGTGGACCATTTATTTGGAACACCATGATGGATGTGCTGCTCCAACGTTTGAAGCCCCTGTGCGTATTCAGTGCGTATGCAGACGATCTGTTGGTCCTCGTCGAGGGAAGGTCGAGAACAGAGCTCGAACGTCGTGAAAAGGAGCTGATGTCCGTCGTGGGAGCTTGGGGAGCTGAAGTCGGAGTTTCGGTTTCGACCAGCAAGACGGCAATGATGTTACTAAAAGGGAGATTGGCCGCTTCTAGCATTCCTACAATATGTAACTCAGTACCGATACCTGGGCATCACAGTCGGCGAGCGGCTTAATTTTCAGCCGCACATCGCAGGATTACGCGGGAAGTTAGCTGGAGTCAGTGGTGCACTCAGTCGCGTTCTGAGGGTCGACTGGGGTCTCAGTCCCCGATCCAGACGCACTGTGTATGCTGGACTCATGGTGCCTTGCGCGCTATTTTGTGCCTCAGTGTGGTATTCCGCGGTTAAGAGTACGATGGTCGCCACGAGGCACCTCTGCTCTTGCCAGAGAGTCATGCTCTTAGGATGCCTGCCGGTATGCCGTACAGTGTCCACTGTGGCACTGCAGGTGCTTGCTGGAGACCCCCCATTGGACTTGGTTGCCAAGCAACTGGCAATTAGGTACAAGGTGAAGCAATCCCACCCGCTGGAGGAAGGCGATTGGCTGTTCGGTCTGGACGTAGCCAATCTGGATCGGAGGCAGATGAAGGCATTGCTGGACGAACGTATGTGCTGCGAGTGGCAACGCAGGTGGGATGACGATGAGTGCGGTCGACCGACTCACGAGTTTATCCCGGATGCATGCTTCGTCTTCAGCCGGAAGGACTTTGGTTTTGGACTTCACGCTGGATTCTGGCTGACTGGTCATGGATCGCTGAACGCATTTCTGTATCGGAGAAGTCTAAGTCGGACGTCCACATGTCCATGTGGTGCGCAGTGCGAAGACTAACAGCACGTGTTAGTTGCTTGCCCGCTCTATACAGATTTGCGAGACCTCGACGGACTTGGTGTTAGAAGGGAGGATACCCGTTGGGACTTTTCACGGGTCCTGGACACCCCGGAGCAGCTCCAGATGCTTGAATTGTTTTGGGTTTAAAGGGAGAATGACACAGGATCAACCAGTGCCGGGTCGGACGGGCCAAAACTGGTAGCAGTACCTCACACACACTGCAAAGCCGTATCAGAGCGCTTTAATCTGGCAGATGAACCCCCATCGGGGTGACTCGGGGATGATCGATTCCTTGTTCAGGTGAACAAAAATGGCAAGTAGTTTCGACTGCGAACAGCCCGCCAAAGCTGTTAATCTGGCAGACGAACCCCATGTGGGTGAAGTCAAGGACGATCCATTCCGTGTTGCCTAGGACACATATGGCTAGTAGTCTCCGACTGCGAACAGCCGACCGAAGCTGTGATTTGGTACATCGGGGTGGACTAGTGGCCCAAGGCTAGACCAATTAGTGGTTGGTCCCCTTTTAAAACATCGTAGTGGTTGTGGTTTGATACCCAAACGCGTTGAGAGTCATTGACTCAGCGTGGAGTTGCGTTATACAACCGGGTGCTGTACCCAAAGACCAGCAGAGGTTTTAGATGGGCCTCGCTCCTTACCCAGGGGGAATGTCATGTCCGGCAGCATGGCATTCAATAGGGACCGATGAGATGCTGCAATAGCAGAATGGGTACACGCCACGTTAAGTAAACTCGACTTCATGTCCCTATTAAAGAAGGGAGAAAAAAAAGTTATATATGTACATAACTTAAAAGAACAAAAACGGCGGTTTCAACTGTGATCGTCATAATGCAGCCATCACATGGGAACATCCATATCATATGGAAAATCTCATCATATGAAATCAAATTTATTTAATATTGCCCGTTTATCGTATGTGAACATCCATATCATATGGAATAATCATATGAAACGAAATTTATTCAATATCGCCCATTTATCGTATGGGACATCCATTCATATGGAATATCTCATATCATATATATTTTTTTTTTTTTTTTGTGTGTAAGTATATTTAAAATCTGTCCATTGTAGGACAATAATTAAATTTGTTGACAAACATAGTTTACATAACATTGAAATACAATCAGGTAAAAGTCGCTGCAGGATTTATTGGGTTGGGGTCATCACTCTTCACTGCCGAAATTAGGGTAGTGCAGCTAGCACTACCAATTGGGATCTGTCATGAAGGGGATGTCAAGAGTATGTAACCTCTTCAGCCTGCGAAGACAATGGTCATCTATTAAGTCAGCTGCAAGCCTATTGGTGTGACTGCTGAGTCTATCGAGGTGGCGGACCACATATCTGGGGATCTCTCTGTGGACTGATGGGATTTTCAAGTCCCTGTTTAGAACTTCAGTTCTACGGACGTAGAACGGAGCACGCACCAGCTTGCGCAGAAGCTTGTTTTTAAATCTTTGCAGGATTTCAACGTTGGAGTGACTTCGCCGTACCCCACATCTGAATGCCGTATGTCCAAATGGTCTTCAGTATGGCTTTATACAGCAGCACCTTGTTTGATGTACTGAGCTGCGATTTGTGACCGATGAGCCAATGCATCCTTCTTGCCTTCAAATTAAGCTGCATTGTCTTAGCCCTGATGTGAGCCTTCCAGTTAAGTCTTCTGTCGAGGGTGACGCCGAGGTATTTCACCTTGTCAACTGTGGGCAGAGGAGTCCCGTGAAGGACAGTCACCCATTCGGGTAGCAAAAGTGATATGGGTGGATTTTGTTGTGTTTACGGCGATGTTCCATCTGAGCAGCCAAGGCTCAATAATGTTCAGTGGTCTTTGTACAATTTCGGTGTCTTGACTTCGAGTTGAGGCTGATCCTATAAACGCAGTGTCATCGGCATACGTTGCTATAAGTAGCTCATGTGACTGGAGGGCTGGGAGATCAGACGTGTATATGGTGTACAAGATGGGGCCGAGGACGCTTCCCTGAGGGACACCTGCCTTCACTTTCTCAATTCGGGATACCGCAGTGTCACATCTGATATAGTAGATTCTATCGGCCAGGTATGATTTAAAGAAGAGAAAGAAACGGGCTGGGAGCAAAGTCTTGAGTTTGAACAGGAGTCCCGCGTTCCAAACTCTGTCGAACGCCTGCTTTACGTCCAGGAAGACTGCTGAGCTGTATTTTTTCTCCTCGAAGGCATTGAGCAATCTTTGGACGATGCGGTGACATTGCTCGGGGGTTCCGTGGTGTTGCCTGAAACCAAACTGGTGGTTTGGGATGATATCGTCCAGCAACGGCAGCACTCTAGCCAAAAGTATTCTTTAGAATACCTTCGAGAGAAGTGCCAGGAGACTGTTCGGACGGTTTGATGCGGGGTCGCTTTCTTGTTTGCCTGTTTTCGCATATACCGTTGAAGAGGCACGCAAGATGTTGGATTGCTCGTGGGGGAGAAGATTCATGGTGACCGCATCAATACCGTCATAACCTAGGCTTTTTGTTGCTTTTAGACTGTCAATTTCCGTTTTTACTTCCTCCGGTGAAACTCTACTGATGGGGAGGGCCATTTGACATGGTGACTCTAGGAAGGCTGTGGTGTCGTCTCGTTCGGCCTGGGTGCACATGTTGAAAGGGGAGAATGCATTAGCAACATGAGTGGCAAACTCTTCTGGTGATCTGCACCAAGCTCCGTTGGTACCTCGAATAGGAACTTTCCTGCTTTTAGGCCTTTTTAGGTATCTCGTCGCATTCCAGAGACTTTTCTCAGGGTTGTTGGGCTCGAGGTTCTCCAGATATTCAGCCGTAGCTGCATTTCTTTGTTCAAAGAAAAGTGTCGTGGAGGGATGTAGCATGAGGCAATTGTCAGGAGACCGAGTGAGGTTTTGATGGCTATTGATGAAGCTTGCAACCAGGGAAGAGTTAACGGAGCATTCTCGGTGTATTAAATTGTGGATTTTATAAGGATGCCAGCACCACCTCTGGCGTTGCCGCTCGGATGATTCGCCTGAATCAAATCAAATCCCTAGATTTTGAAGTAGGATCTGTCGGTAAGGTGTGTTTCACTTAGGAGCATTATGTCGGTGCGGTTACGTTTTAAATAAAGGTCGGGTTCTGCCCAGCTTTTGCATAGGCCGTTGACTTTCCAAGACACTAGTTTGAGGCCCAATTGCAAAAGGCTGCCATTAGGGTGTTGAACATTTGGGTCATCTGAACCAATTGAGCATGCATAACCTTGATGATTTGCTCCAGCTGGGAGGATTGGGTGTTGGATTCCGTGAGCGGGGAGGGGGGGAGGTTGAATCCTGTTATAGGAATGTTACCAGGGAAGGAAGCGCCTTTGGCAACGTTGGCATATGATAATCCGGTAGTGACGTGCTTAGTATAAGCATTCTGCATGGTTGCGTTGTTGGTTATCGTGGGTTGGTTTGCTATTCGCAGTGTATTCCTGGCCACTTCCAATCCTTTTGAAATTTATTTAATATTGCCCATTTATCGTATGGGAACATCCATATCATATGGAAAATCTCATATGATATGAAACGAAATTTATTTAATATCGCCCATTTATCATATGGGAACATCCATATCCAATTGACATTTATTTAATATTGCCCATTTATCGTATAGGAACATCCATATCATTTCTCATATCATTTGAAACGAAATTTATTTGATATCGCCTATTTATCATATGGGAACATCCATATCATATGGAAAATCTCATATCATATGAAACGAAGTTTATTTAATATCGCCCATTTATATGTTGATTTTTGCGACCTTTTTGTTGTTTAGAGTTGAAGGTTTTGCCGGCTCGAGGTCAAATGTTGGGCGAATAAAAACAAAAATAAAAAACACAGTTTGTTCTTATTTTCGTTCCGATATATTTCGACCACTCATCGGTGGTCGTCTTCAGGGCAACTATAAATAACATTGAATTGTGATTGACATAATATTAATTTAACAACAAGAAAACACCTACTTAGTTTTACACGTCCGCACACTGTGACGTGGAGCTACACACTGATTTGTCCCTAATAAATGCCTGTATAAATGCGCGCAGTTGTCTGTATCTACCTTATAATTAAGTCTTATATTTGTCGGGGTATTTATTATGTGCAGCATCTCCAAAGTGTAACGTTTGTTGTAATGTTGTTCTTGGTCTATTATGTTTACTTCGTCAAAATTTGGGGAATGTCCACTGGCGGCACAGTGGGCCATAAGTGCCGTTTTTGGTGCATTGGAGTGTTGACGAAGTTTATAGTCAGATCTATGTTGCGATAGTCTTGTTTTTAGCCTCGATTTTGTTGTCCCTATATATATTTTATCACAGTTTTCTTCATTAGTCCCATTGCACGGTATTTTATATACTACGTTGCTCTTGTCCATTGTATCAATCCTACTTTTTGTTCTTGTTAAAAATACTCCGTAGTGTGTTATTGGGTTTATGTGCTATCTGTATTTGTTCGATGTCATAGCAATCGGAGTTTGCTAATCTTTCCGATAGTTGTGGGACATATGTGACGGACATAAAGCGTTTTGTCGGAACATCTTTATTGGTTTTCTTATTGCGAGATTTTAGTAAAGTCCTTATGGTGTGGTTGGGAAAGTCATTATCCTTTAAAATTCGTCGTATTTCTTTCTTCGTTTCTTCCTGAAAAATTGGGTCCGATATATTGAGCATCCGTTGTATACAACCTCTTGCTGTATTCATTATCATCGACTTCGGATGTTTGGAGTTGAAGTTAATTATTCGTCCTGATGCTGTTGGTTTTTTGTACCATTTTAATTTTAGTTCATTACCTCGTCTGTGTATTGATGCGTCTAGATATGTTAATTTGTTGTCATTTTCTAATTCTATTGTAAACTTTATGTTCCTGTCAAAAAAATAAAAGCGCACACTAACATTCCAAAATTAACATTTATGGAAATAGTACTTTTTGTATACAAGAGAACAGATATTTCAGATACAAAGACAAGATATACACACAACTAAAAGGAATGCCTATGGGCTCACCAGCGTCACCGATAATAGCTGACATAATTATGGAAGAACTCTTAGGCAAAATGATGAAAACACTACAGCGACCACCTAGAGTTATGACGAAATATGTAGATGACCTTTTGCCATAATTAAAGAAGACGAGATCCAAAACACACTTGCCAACCTAAATTCATTTGACAGGAACATAAAGTTTACAATAGAATTAGAAAATGACAACAAATTAACATATCTAGACGCATCAATACACAGACGAGGAAATGAACTAAAATTAAAATGGTACAAAAAACCAACAGCATCGAATAATTAACTTCAAATAATAACTTCGAATAATTAACTTCAACTCCAAACATCCGAAGTCGATGATAATGAATACAGCAAGAGTTTGTATACAACGGATGCTCAATATATCGGACCCAATTTTTCAGGAAGAAACGAAGAAAGAAATACGACGAATTTTAAAGGATAATGACTTTCCCAACCACACCATAAGGACTTTACTAAAATCTCGCAATAAGAAAACCAATAAAGATGTTCCGACAAAACGCTTTATGTCCGTCACATATGTCCCACAACTATCGGAAAGATTAGCAAACTCAGATTGCTATGACATCGAACAAATACAGATAGCACATAAACCCAATAACACACTACGGAGTATTTTTAACAGAACAAAAAGTAGGATTGATACAATGGACAAGAGCAACGAAGTATATAAAATACCGTGCAATGGGACTAATGAAGAAAACTGTGATAAAATATATATAGGGACAAAATGCTAAAATCAAGCCGCTAATAGATTACTATAAGACTAGCAACACTCGATCTGACTATAAACGGCACTTATGGCCCACTGTGCCACACGAAAAACCAAAAAAAAATTGCTGCACATAATAAATACCCCGACAAATATAAGACTTAATTATAAGGTAGATACAGACAACTGCGCGCATTTATACAGGCATTTATTAGGGACAAATCAGTGTGTAGCTCCACGTCACAGTGTGCGGACGTGTAAAACTAAGTAGGTGTTTTCTTGTTGTTAAATTAATATTATGTCAATCACAATTCAATGTTATTTATAGTTGCCCTGAAGACGACCACCGATGAGTGGTCGAAATATATCGGAACGAAAATAAGAACAAACTGTGTTTTTTATTTTTGTTTTTATTCGCCCAACATTTGACCTCGAGCCGGGAAAATACATTCAACTTAAAATCGCCCATTTATCTTTTTTTTTTTCATATGGAGCATCTCTTTTATCATATATATCCGATGGATATTTATTTTTTTCTGGGGCGTGCCAGTGATTTAGGGAATTGAATTTTACAACAAATATAACAGACTGTGATGTTTAGGCAAAATCATCGTTAAGGCTAGGGTATTTAGTGGTTAGGGTGGTTAGGGTTATGTGGGTGGTGGGAGGTGGGGAGTTGGTGGTGGTAGCCAGTGAGCTGATCACTCCTCGCGGCCTGGTAGGTCCAATGGATGGAGTCTTCTTAGGCGGCGGGTGGTAGTGCTGTTGTCTAGAAGATTTATGGCCAGCTGGTTGGGGTGCTGTCGAGACGCTCCAGATGAGCCTTGCTGAGCCTAGCTATCTCGTCCAGAACCCAGGGCATGTTGAGTTCCTCGTGGATCTCCGTGTTGGTGGTGTATATATGCGCATTCGATATTATTCTGAGAGCCTTGTTCTGGAAGGTCTGTATGAGCTCACAGTTTTTGCGGCTGGCTGTACCCCAGATTGGAATCCCATATGTCCACATGGGCTTCATGATGGACTTATAAATAAGCATCTTCATGAGCAGCCGTAGTGTCGACCTTCTGCCTATGAGCCACATGTAGCTTTTGAGCCTTAGATCCAGCAATAGCCTCTTGTTTTTCAAGTGAGACTTCCAGGTCAGTCTCCTGTCCAGAGTGAGACCCAGATATTTGGCATAGTTGGAAGAAGGGATTATGCATCCATCCAGCTGGACGGGGGGACAGTATCCTCTTCTTAGGGCAAATGTAACCTGCGCTGACTTCTCTGTGTTAACCGCCATGTTCCAACTTTGTCCAATTTGCTCTTGCATTAGATTGCCAGCAGTCTGTTCTGATTGATCCACGGTTAAAAAGGCAGTGTATCTGCATACGTGGTTGTGAGCACTCTTGGGTCTACGATTGTCGGCATGTCGGCCGTGTAGAGAGTGTACAAGACAGAACCCAGAACGCTTCCCCTCCGGTCTTGACGTTTTTGATTCCAGATATTGCAACTCACATAGAACATTCTGTCCTTGAGGTAAGAGCGTAGCCAAAGGTAATGCGGTGCTGGTAGCGCGATCTTCAATTTGTGAAACAGCTCAATGTGCCAAACTCTGTCGAATGCCTGTTTGACGTCAAGAAAAACTGCGTTGCAGTATTTCTTCTCCTCAAATGCTTCCAGTATTTTGTCCGTGATCCTATGGCACTGCTCGGGTGTACCATGGTAATCTCTGAAGCCAAACTGGTGATCAGGGATCAAACTGGCCTCGTCCAGTGTTGGTCGTACTCTACGCAAAAATAGCCTCTCAGCTATTATGGAGACTACGGCCAACAAACTGATCGGACGATAGGAAGCGAGATTGGCTGCAGGTTTCCCAGGTTTTGGGATCAGGATTATTTCGGCGCACTTCCACTGGGTGGGAAAGTGTCCTATCAGGAAGCATTTGTTTATGATGTTCAGGAGGAGCTGAACAGCATTTGTCGGGAGGGCTTTAATCGCTAGAACGTCTATACCATCATAGCCAGGGGATGTTGAGGCTTTCAGCTTGCCGATCTCTGCCAGCAGTTCTTCAGTTTCAACCATCTCGATAGGATGGCCATTTGGCAGGGTACATCCAGAAAGTTCATCGTAAGCTCCGCATCGAGTTGGGAAGATCTGTTGAAGGGGGTGAAGGCTTCTAACAAGTGGGTGGCGAAGGCTGCTGCTCTGTCGCTGTCTGTGCGGCACCACGTACCATCTTCCTTCCTAAGAGGCTCCTTCCTCATGATAAGTCTTTTGATGTTTTTAGACAGCCGTCAAAGGTTCAACTGCTGGTCGCCAGGCTCGACTTTATCCAGAAAGCTTTCCAAAGAGATCCGTCGGAGTCTGTGTAGAAGCTCATTGAGTTGCTTGGCCACTCTGTTGAAATCTGCCTTATCCCTGGGGTTGCGAGAATATTGCCACACTCGACGAAGTCGCCTCTTTTCCGCAACCAGCGAAGATACCTCCGGGTTCCAGAGATGCGCGTTCCTACATGGAACATTATTGGTATTTCTGGTTGGTGTTGGAGTGGCTATTGAGCCCGCATTGTGGATGGCAATGTTGAGTTTTTCAACAGCATCGTCCAAATCCTCCTCGGCGTTGAGCTGAACAGTAGGGTCAAGGTTGCTCTGGAGGCACGGCTGGTAAACTTGGACGTTTGTGTTACGCTTGAACATCCTGCTTCTGCCACTGTTGGTGCTGGCTGGCATGTTAACGAGCAGCTTGACTGCGAAGTGGACGGAGCAGAAGCGACAATTGTTCTTATAAATACTTATTCTAATGCCTCACGTTTTCGGGGGTTGAAAATGGTTTATATTTCATGCTCAGCGCTGGTTACTTTATACCGCGCCGCTGTTATAATCTTAAGTGTTTTCCACAAATACATGTGGATGCATGTGTTGTTTGTTATTAAGCAATAATTGTCAAATGAATTTTATGATTTACTTTTGTTTATGTTTCGAATTGTATATTTCATTGGTGCATCTGATTTGGTGAAGCCAGTTCAGATGAACACGGTGTTTATTCTTAAACATTCTGCAAAGGGCCGCCAAATGCGACGTTTTGGACTTTATTTTTATAGTTAGTTAGTTGTCTTATGCAAATTATTATTAATATTATCATTAGTAAGGTAACTATTGTTAAAGAAGCATGACCAGTTACATGATGAACGTTGAACCTAGTCAATCTGATGTTCCTTTACTGATTGTAACTGACTTCTTATTCTTACCAATTCTCCCATATGTATAACTGAGTTGACTTTTAGTGGTTTTTATACAATAGTTGGATAATTTCTGTTTCGGGATATCTACCTACTCCTGAAGTGCATTACTGTGCTGACTTCTAGCTTTTTTATGGGATAGAGATTTTCGGAGAGAAGGTGTAAACACCTATTTATTGTGTGAAAAATATAAAGATTAATTTAGAGTCTTCAGATTTAATTTCGATTTCTCCGCAAGTGCGACTGGTTCGTTGCATTGCCGGAAGAGAAGAGACCCGCTGTCTCGTCGCCTATCGATGACTTATCGCTAACCATCGATACTTATTACTAACAATCGATACTTATTACTAACAATCGATACTTATTACTAACAATCGATACTTATTACTAACAATCGATATTACAATACTGGTTTCGACATATGCGTGAGTATTTAAAAGACTTGCAAATAATTGGGATCTTACAACTCGGCCGTCCTGACGAGGAATCGACCTCGATTCCAATTGCTAACAACAAGGGGGGTAAATAAGAAACTTAAGTGGCTGGTGTCGCCTTTGTTTGGCTATCAGAAGTGCAATCTGGATCAGGGGCAACCCATAACTTTAATTTGGAGGCTTCTAGGACTCCGTCATATGGTAGTTGGGTGATTTGGGAGCCTTCTACATCCCGGATAACATATCGGTCATTCGGAAGTTTTTTATGAACCACATACGGACCACGATACCGTCTGATAAGTTTTTTGTTTGTGCCTGCCGAAGTATCCACATTCTTAATAACTACGAAATCCCCCTCTTCAAAACTAACGGCTGGGGGTGATGCTTCGAATAATACTCCGAATTATATTCTTGGGACTTAGCAATGTTACGGAAGGCTACTCTCCGGACGTCTACCTCTGAGGCATCGACCTCTCCTGTTCTCTCACCCAACCGTTCGGTTAGTTCATCTACTACCACACCTCGTTGTTCAACTCCGAATAGGAGTACGGAAGCGGCAAATTTGGTTGTGGGTGGACGGAGTTATTCAATGCAAACTCTATGTTCGGCAGTTGTTGGACCCAATCTGCGTGGTTCACGGGTTCTGTCAGTTTACCCAACATGGGGCCCAAAACACGGTTAACCCGCTCGACTTGGCCGTTAGCCCGGGGTGAGGCAGTGGCATTCAGCACATGAATTATATTATTGGCCTTCAGGAATTCTTCAAATTCAGAGGAAGTAAAGCAGGTACCTCGATCGCTGATTATTCGGCGGGGTCTACTGTAATTTGCGAAATACTGAGTTTCTAACGTCTGACATACTTCACGTGAATTAGTAGTGACGGCAGGGTACAGCTTCACAAATTTGGTAAAAGCGTCAATGACAACCAGAAGATATTTTTCTTAGAGCGTATGGACGGAAGGGGCCCCAGATGGTCAATATGAATGGTATCAAACGGAAGGGGCACTTTCGGAATACTATGTAGCGTGACACGGTTGTCCGAAGCGGACGCTGAGTAGTAGATACTTGAGGCAATTTCTAATGTAATTGTTAACATAAGACTTCATACACGGGAACCAGTAATGCTTCTTGATCTGTGTGCAACATTTCTCCGTGGCCATATGGCCAAGCTTCTCGTGCACTACTCGTATGACATGATTTATCATTTCGGAAGGGACATAAAGTTGGGGTACATTCGTCGAGGAAAGGCGGTACACTACTCCGTCTCGCAGTTCGAAATTCGCTATTTCATATTTCTCTAACTCATCTCGGAGTTTGACAATCTCAGGGTCCCGGTTCTGGGTTAACTGCAGTTGGAAGTCGAGGTTTATATCGTCAACGTATGCGGCAGTTTCTATTCTGCTTAGAGCATCAGCATGGGGCATACCAACCCCCGAGCGGTGTACAATCGTGTAGTTATAGTTTTCCAACAGCAGGGCCCAGCGAGCAATCTTGGCGGAATGTCCACCATTTCTCAGTGTCAGCGCAAGGGAATTACAATCGGTCACGATTTTGAACGGGATGAACTTAAGGTATGTCTCAAAACGTTTTAAGGAATACACGATAGCTAACGTCTCTAGCTCATAACTGTGTAGTTTCGATTCAGCGGCGGAAGCCATCTTAGAGAAGTAGGACACTGGGTGTAATTTACCGTCTGTTTGTTTCTGGAGGAGCACTGCTCCGAAACCAGTTGAACTAGCATCGCAGTGTAACTCTGTTTCAGACTTCGGGTTGTAAATAGATAACACGGGGGATTCGATCAACTTCAACTTCAGTGTTCGGAAAGCTTCAAGGCATTCCTCGGAGAAGACATAAGGGGTATCTTTTCTTAACAATCGGGACAGCGGACACGCAATCTTAGCGAAACCTGATACAAATCGGCGGAAGTATGAGAATAGGCCTAAGCAACGCTCTAATTCCTTGCTATTTCTTGGAATGGGCAAATCCCGTATCGCCTGAATATGAGCTGGTTTAGGCGTGATACCGGCGGAATTGGCTAAGTAGCCCAAGTACTCTAGTTCCCTATACGCAAAACGGCATTTAGTCAGCTTCAGGCATAGCCCGTTCACTCTTAACACATACAATATTTCCTTCAGAATCTCAAGGTGGGTTTCAAAGTCATGCGACGCGACTAGAATATCATCCTATATATCACCAGTTGACCTCGGTTTATAAATTCCTTAAGGACAAAATAAACGAATCTAGCGAACACGGAAGGGCCATTACAAAGTCCGAAGGGCATGCGTACATATTCAAACTGGCCATCAGGGGTTACAAAGGCAGTATATTTGATCGAGTCTGGGTGCATTTTCACATGGTGGAAACCGTTCTTCAAGTCCAAGATAGTGAAGAATGATTTGCCACCCAGATGTTCAATGCAATCATCTAACAGAGGAATCGGGAAATGATCTCGAACTGTAATTTTGTTTAACGGCCGGTAATCTACACATTTCCTCATTGTGTTGTCCTTTTTCCGCAAGTGCGACTGGTTCGTTGCATTGCCGGAAGAGAAGAGACCCGCTGTCTCGTCGCCTATCGATGACTTATCGCTAACCATCGATACTTATTACTAACAATCGATACTTATTACTAACAATCGATACTTATTACTAACAATCGATATTACAATACTGGTTTCGACATATGCGTGAGTATTTAAAAGACTTGCAAATAATTGGGATCTTACAAAGGAAAATAACCCAGTCTTCATTCGTTGAATTCAAAATATGAATTGATTTTATTTGAAAACTCTTAAAATCTAAGAAGCGACAATTGTTCTTATAAATACTTATTCTAATGCCCCACGTTTATTTCTTGAGTTGTGCTGTTGTATTTCTATTGTTGGTGTGACATCTATTGTTGGTGCCACCACAGATTTATTCTGATTTGATTTGGTGCACCCCGAAACGATCCAACCAAATTTGGTGAGTATTTTGTATTTGAGATTTGGGTATATACTTTTACTCCCATTATTATATCAATCCTACTAGGTTTATTAAAGGTAGGATCAGCTAGAACGTAAGTTTGCCATTTCGACATATCCACATTTGCTATTTTTAATGGAAGAGATTTCGTTAACTTTGGCAACACAATTGCCTCAACCTTAAACGGTCCTTTCCAAGGGTTTCGCGTCTTTACATCCATTTTTACTTTATATTTTGATTTATTAGATTTAATTGAGGACACGCCACTTATTTCTGTATATTGTTTAATTTTAGGTAGTTTTAATATTTTAGCAGCCTCTTCAGACAAAATGGTGCTCTGTGAAGCACAATCAATAAGGGCTCTTAGAGTCTTATATCCTCCATTTATATTTTTTACTTATATTAAAGCTGTGGCCAACAGTGTTGGTTGTGCGGTTACACAAGTATTAACTGTTAACTGTTTTTCTTCAAAATGGAGTAAGGTATGGTGTTCCTTACTGCACAATGAACTGACCATTTCATTAATGCATACCTTATCGCTTGAATGGTTCAAGCATCTTATGCAAAGCTGCACTTTTTTGGCTGTTTCATACCTTTCAGTAGGTGTCAAACCTTTAAACTTATAGCACTTATACGCTTTGTGTTCGGCAATTTTGCAAATCGGACATTTATCTTCGACTTCCGCATAATTTCAAACAGTTTTTAGCGGTTTTTTCTCTTCTTTGCTCATGGCACTTAGCAAGCAATATCTTTGCTCCAAGCATTCCATGACCTTAGTAGGAGTTGTGCGAATATGACGTCAACTTCATCGGAATTTCAGTGGACTGACTCATTAACTATGTCAATCACTCCTTTAACACTTTTTGCGGATGCATTGTTGATCATCGGTAAATCAACAATCCGACTTAATTTTTCGGAAAATACCGTCCGATTATTTTCATACCGGTTGGTTAACAGTTCGCAAGCAGCACTATAATTGTCAGCTGAACCTGACAATAGATGGGCTACCATGCTCTTTGCTTCGCCTTTTAATGCGGATTTTAAATAATTGAACTTAAGAGCAAGACTTAAATCCTCTCAAATAGTTCTACAAACAGGTCCCATTCTCTAGGTTCTCCAGAAAACGTGGGTGCCTGTATTTTCGGCAACACCGGTAGTTCGCCTCTCACGGTTACATTCTCAACTTTCAAATTTTTCTGATCGTTTATTTTCTCTTCTAATGCTGACAAGGTATTCTGAACGTCGAACTCTAGTTCTTCTATGACTTCTTTAAACGTTTCATTACATATAAGTTCATCTGTATAAGCTTGGCACATGTGTACCTTCTTGAACAAGAATTCTATTTTTAGAATATACATTTCGCCTGTTCTATTGTCTATCATATGTAAATTTTTGCTGACCATGTCCAAATATTGCTGGAGCTGACGGACCTTTCCTTGAACTTTTTCCTGGCTAACGTTAGCGTTTTCATTACTGGAGGTCGCATTCCCGCGCGACTCTCCTTTGCTATCATCAAAAATTACTGACATATTTGCTTCTGTTTCAACTATCACCGACTTACTAGTGCCTGGTTTTTCTGACTCTCCTGTAGCTATTATTTTGGCAACTATTTTTAAAACCATACAAACATACATACATACGTAGTTTACATAACATTGAAATACAATCAAGTGAAAGCCGCTGCAGGATTTATTGGGTTGGGGTCATCACTCTTCACTGGCCGAAATTTGGGTGGTGCAGCTAGATCCCAATTGGGATCTGTCGTGAAGGGGAGGTCAAGTGGATGTAACCTCTTCAGTCTGCGAAGACAAGTCAGCTGCAAGCCTATTGGTGTGACTGGTGAGTCTGTCGAGTTGGCGGACCCCATTTGGGTTTTACTGGGGATTTTCAAGTCCCTATGCAGAACTGAATTACGGACGTAGAACGGCGAACGCACCAGTTTCCGCAGAAGCTTGTTTTGAAATCTTTGCATGATTTCAACGTTGGAATGACTCGCCGTACCCCACAGCTGAATGCCGCACATCACATTTAATGTGCACGATGGTTTCACTTGATATATAATTTTCACTCATTAAATGTCAAATTAAAATTAAATTTTTAATTTAATATCAAAATACAAATGTTTAGTTTCTTTCGAAATAAACAAAATTAAAATAAATGTGATTATATATTTTGTAAGTGTAAAAATATAAGTATATGTAACTGAACAAAATTATTAAATATATATATACAATTAATAAAAAACGAAAATGAACGCTATTAAATTTTGGCCGTATTCGTAAAATGTTACCAAAAACAATATATTTATTTTATTCAAAAGTTTATCATATTGTCAAGTATCTTTAAATATATTAACGTATGTGTTTGGTAAAAATCATATAATTATGTTTTTAACAACACATTAAATAATAACATTATTCTGGTTGATCCTGCCAGTAGTTATATGCTTGTCTCAAAGATTGAGCCAAGCATGTCTAAATACACACGAATTAAAAGTGAAACCGCAAAAGGCTCATTCAGTTATGGTTCCTTAGATCGTTATCAGTTACTTGGATAACTGTGGTAATTCTAGAGCAATTAAAACACGGAGCTTCTGGGACGTGTGCTTTTATTAGACTAAAACTAAGCGATCATTGGATCGTTATATTGGTTGAACTCTAGATAACATGCAGATTGTATGGTCTTGTACCGACTACAGATCTTGCAAATGTCTGCCCTATCAACTTTTGATGGTAGTATCTAGGACTACCATGATTGCAACGGTCCACCTCCCAGCTCGGGGAGGTAGTGACGAAAAATGACAATACAGGAGGCCCTGTAATTGGAATGAGTACACTTTGAATCTTTTAACAAGGCCCACCATTTGGTGGGCAAGTCTGGTGCCAGCAGCACCACTACATTCGTAGTATGTAGGCGAATCGGTGGAGTTGTTATATATAATTAAGTACTTGTACTTTTTTATATATTCCTCCTATTTAAAAACCTATATTAGTGCTATTAAACGAGTGTTTTTGTGGGCCGGTCCAATTACTTTGAACAAATTAGAGTGCTTAAAGCAGGCTTCAAATGCCTGAATATTCTGTCCATCGGATAATGAAATAAGACCTCTGTTCTGCTTTCATTAGTTTTCAGATCAAGAGGTAATGATTAATAGAAGCAGTTTGGGGGCATTAGTATTACGACGCAAGAGGTGAAATTCTTTGACCGTCGTAAGACTAACTTAAGCGAAAGCATTTGCCAAAGATGTTTTCATTAATCAAGAACAAAAGTTATAGGTTCGAAGGCGATCAGATACCGCCCTAGTTCTAACCATAAACGATGCCAGCTAGCAATTGGGTGTAGCTACTTCTATGGCTCTCTCAATCGTTTCCCGGGAAACCAAATGCTTTGGCCTCCGGGGAAAGTATGGTTGCAAAGCTGAAACAAAGGATTTGACGGAAGGGCACCACCAGAAGTGGAGCCTGGGGCTTAATTTGACTCAACACGGGAAAACTTACCAAGTCCGAACATAAGTGTGTAAGACAGATTGATAGCTCTTTCTCGAATCTATGGGTAATGGTGCATGGCCGTTTTTAGTTCGTGGAGTGATTTGTCTGGTTAATTCCGATAACGAATGAGACTCAAATATATTAAGTAGATATCTTCAGGATTATGGTGTTGAAGCTTATATTGCCTTCATTCATGGCAGCAGTAAAATGTTTATTGTGTTTAAATGTGTTTATATAAGTGGAGCCGTACCTGTTGGTTTGTCCCATTGTAAGGACACTAGATTCTTAAATGGACAAATTGTGTCTAGCAATAATGAGATTGAGCAATAACAGGTCTGTGATGCCCTTAGATGGTTTCATGCTTGGGATTGCGAACTGAAACTGTTCACATGAACTTGGAATTCCTAGTAAGTGTGAGTCACACCGCCCGTCGCCACTACCGATTGAATTATTTAGTGAGGTCGCCGGACGTCATCACTGTGACGCCTTGTGTGTTACGGTTGTTTCGCAAAAGTTGACCGAACTTGATTATTTAGAGGAAGTAAAAGTCGTAACGAGGTTTCCGTAGAAAGGATCAATTATTGTATTTTAAGACCGTTATTAAAGTAAAGTAAAGATATATTAAATGAAAATGAAATCAAAGATGAGAACCATAAAAGTCAATTTAATAAATTTTTTTTTGATTTGATTTGATTTTGATTTGAAGAAGAAGAAAAAGAGTATGAATTTTATATAACAATTTGACGGTAGATATATTTAGCTCTTTATATGGATTTGGCAACCCATAAATAAAAATTATGTATTCCGATCCGAGATTGAAAATGATTTTTGGATATCTTTATTTATCTTGCGTGTATATGTACCATAATATACAGGCGTTGCCTATTGTATTGGCCATTATTGGTTTTGGGCATACAATGGTTAAAGTAACATCTCAAATGTACAATGTTGTACATGCTTATTAAGGTTAAAGTTTAACGTAAATTTAGGTCGCGTACAAAATTAATTTTGCCCAGTATTTAAATTATGAAGTCCAGTATAAATTCAATTATGTTAACTAAGTCATTTCGCATCATTTGTTTGGGTTAGGGTTTTATTGAAGGAATTGATATATGCCTGTAAAATGGTGTATTTTTAATTTCTTTCTATAATAATATTATTGACATAATGAAATAAACAAACAATTTATTAATCACTCTAAGCGGTGGATCACTCGGCTCATGGGTCGATGAAGAGCGCAGCAAACTGTGCGTAATCGTGTGAACTGCAGGACACATGAACATCGTCATTTTGAACGCATATCCCAGTCCATGGTGTTATGGTACTTTAATTAATTTTAGAGTGCTGCTTGGACTACATATGGTTGAGGGTTGTAAGACTATGCTAAGTAAGTTGTTTTAGTTTTTTACGAAATAATAAAACGTATGATATATTATTGGATTTATTTATGTAGATTCATAATATTAATAATAATTGAAACACATTGGCTCTCAAATCAAATGATATTGAGGAATGTAGTTATGTCATAATATTATTCTTCAAATAAGGTAAAAATTTACAATGGTTTTAAATATATTAAATATCAATATATTAAATATTTATGTGTATATACAACCTTAACTCATATGGGACTACCCCCTGAATTTAAGCATATTAATTAGGGGAGGAAAAGAAACTAACAAGGATTTTCTTAGTAGCGGCGAGCGAAAAGAAAATAGTTCAGCACTAAGTCACTTTGTCTTTATGGTAAATGTGAGATGCAGTTTATGAAGCATCAATATTCTTGTATGAGAAATTAACGATTTAAGTCTTAAGTGGCCATTTACCCATAAGGGTGCCAGGCCCGTATAACGTTAATGATTACTAGATGGTGTTTCCAAAGAGTCGTGTTGCTTGATAGTGCAGCACTAAGTGGGTGGTAAACTCCATCTAAAACTAAATATAACCATGAGACCGATAGTAAACAAGTACCGTGAGGGAAAGTTGAGAAGAACTCTGAATAGAGAGTTAAATAGTACGTGAAACTGCTTAGAGGTTAAGCCCGATGAACCTGAATATCCATTATGGAAAATTCATCATTAGAGTTGAAATATTTCAATAATATTATAATAATAGTGGGCATTTTTTCCATATAAGGACATTGTAATCTATTAACATGAACCAAATTTATCATAAAATATGACTTATAGTTAATTTAAATTAATTTGCTTGCATTTTAACATAGAATAAATGTCATTAATTTTTGGGGGTTGAAAATTTACTATTATTTTGGATATGGCGCACAGTTGGGCCTCTCCTCGGATAGCGTTGCAAAAATACTTTTTCTTCATGATCGCGTTTAGAAAAAAATGATATATGCAATCGATAGGAAATACTTCAGAGATTATGAATCCATAAAATTTTTGAAATCGGTTGAGATTCATGGGTGCTTGAGGCTCCCAAAGTTCAGACATTTTTAGTGAATAGGAAAAAATGAGAATTTTTAAAAAAAATCGCAACTTTAAAACTGAATATTGGGCGATTTCAACAATCGATCTTGAATTTTTTGGTTTTATCTAAAAAGTATGTGAATAGCATGTTTCATAAATTTTAATTAATTTTAATAATTGCTTAAATCGTTATTGAACTAGAAGCGTTAAAAAAAAGTACTAAATATTATCATTTTTTGATCTTTGGTGGAATAAAACTAGCAAGGATCAACGAGTATTAATACCGGACTATATACACTAGGTAGGTAAAATATTTTCCTATCAGATGTATTTAGTCCCAATATGCGGAGACCTGTGACACCGATGCGTAAGCCATAAAACTAAGGCAACCTCGCCTAAACCTCGCGCTGCAGGTATAAGGAAGAAGAAGAGCGCATGCGTATTGGCATGTAGCTTCTTTATATTTAAATGATAACATTGCGTTATGCTGTTTTGCAAATACTACCTGATTACATATATGCCATTCTACAATGATAAATTGCTAATTACCTGCTTTGGAAAAACTGACAAGACAGGTAAATGTTTAGATTGAGGAAAAATTTGTCCTAATTGTGGGTTGGTGGTTTTTATTTCCGTTTACCTAATTGGATGTAAATATTAAGTTTTTTACCTAATTAATACAAAAAGGGTAATACCGATTTTTCGTTCTACCTAGTTAATTCAAAAAATATAACATAAAGAGCTAATTATTCCTCTCGTTTGCGACAGTTTATTTTTAACTTCATAAGTGGAAACACCTTAAATCCAGACTGAATAGTATTTGTCAATATAATTCAAGACGGTTTCATTTATTTGTGCAAAAATGTTGTTAAAGAATGAAAGGATTTTGAAAGTTTACGAGTGTGAAATGGGATTGCTGAAGGAGATAAGCGTTTCAATCGAAAACGCTAGTACGGACCTAAGGTAAATATAAAAAAAGTACTAATGCAATATAACTTAAGGCGAAAATGGATCGCAAGCTTCTGAAATCTGGCATATTTCGTGAAAAAAATGAAATGGTAAACTTTAACGACTACTCAATTTTTGACTGAATTGTATCCGCAAAAAAAAACTTACCCCAACGGTACATAGGATTTTGGCTCACGGAAAGGATTTAATAGAATATCAGTGTTTACTACTTGGAGCGTATTACGAAGAAGCACAGGAATGTAAAAACAAGGACTACAAAAGGTTCAGATACACTAATACATTAAAAACTTCTCGTCTTAGACAAAATGAAGACCTTTCTAACATGCTAGCAGCCTCCTAGGACCCACTTATTGCATCACTGAGATACGTGCGATCACGAAAGGATTTGGAAAATAGCAACTATAGTCCCGAAATGTTGAGTTTATTAGATGTTGAGATAAATATTGAAAATTATTTTGAAGAAAATCAGCCATCAATGGTAAATTTTCAAAATTAACCTAAAAAAAATATTAAAAAAATTTTTTTTTCTTTTTGCAATTATATTAAAAAATCAAATTAAAACATTAAATAATGTTACACAGTCGTCTAAAACAATGAAAATTTCCATTTGTGATTAAAAAAAAACGGATTTCGATCCATTTTTAAAGAAAAAACGTGCTTGGAAATATTTTCTGACTTTTACCTTGAATATTACAGCACCACGAACACCCAGCACTTTTGACAAATATTCATTTTGAAGCTTAAGGTATTCTTTATTGGTTTAGACGCTATGATTTTTGCAATGCTAAATGCCAGAAGGCCCCACTGTGAGGCGTCGCGACGGATTGTTAACTGAAACTGTTCACATGAACTTGGAATTCCTAGTAAGTGTGAGTTATTAACTCGCATTGATTACGTCCCTGCCCTTTGTGCACACCGCCCGCCGCTACTACCGATTGAATTATTTAGTGAGGTCTCCGGACGTGATCACTGTGATGCCTTGTGTGTTACGGTTGTTTCGCAAAAGTTGACCGAACTTGATTATTTAGAGGAAGTAAAAGTCGTAACAAGGTTTCCGTAGGTGAACCTGCGGAAGGATCATTATTGTATTTTCCAACCGTTATTAAAGTAAAGTAGTACCAAATTAAAGTAAAGATATATTAAATGAAAATGAAATTAAAGATGAGAAGCATAAAAGTCAATTTAATAAAATTTTTGTTTGATTTGAATTTGTTTTGAAGGAATTGATATATGCCAGTAAAATGGTGTATTTTTAATTTCTTTCAATAAAAATATAATTGACGTAATGAAAAAAACAAACAATTTATTAATCACTCTAAGCGGTGGAACACTCGGCTCATGGGTCGATGAAGAACGCAGCAAACTGTGCGTCATCGTGTGAACTGCAGGACACATGAACATTGACATTTTAACCGCATATCGCCGTCCATGCTGTTATGGTACTTTAATTAATTATAGAGTGCTTGAATAGGGAATTTCTTAGAAGATCTTATTCTAGACTCACACCCACGTATTTGGGGGTTGAAAATTTATTATTATTTCGGCCACTTGACATCCTGTCGTTGTGTTTTTTGGGTTAGTTTAGAATTACAAGTGTTTTTTCCCACATCGTGTGTGGCTGATTCTAATTCTAGTCATATGCAGATTAGTTGTTTGGTACAAAGGTACAGTTGTATTGTGTTTCCTTTAGTGCATCTGATTTGGTGAAGCCAGTTCAGATGAACACGATGTTTATTCTTAAACATTCTGCATTCTTTATTTTTATAGTTAGTTGTATTATACAAATTATTATTAATATTATCATTAGTAAGATAATTATTGTTAAGGAATCATGATCATTTACATGACGGACGTTCAACCTAGTCAATCTTATGTTCCTTTACCGATTGTAACTGACTTCCTATTCTTACCAATTCTGCCATACGGCAGAATTCATACGTATTACTGAGTTGGCTTCTACTGGTTTTTATAATATTTGACATATTACCTAACGATTTCTGTTTGGGGATGTCTACCCACTCCTGATGTGCATTACTGTGCTGACTTCTAGCGTCTTTATAAGGTGGAGAATTTAAAAAATAACTACCTTTACTTTTTGACTTGTTCCAATGTGATCTTTGCTCCACTATTTTGTAATATCGCTGATTGCTGAAATTTGATTGGTTTTTCTGGTCATTATTAAATGTTGTCCGTTTATAATTATTTTGCCATATCTGATTTTTTGGTAGTACAGTTTCGGACAATTTACTACCGGAGTCTATTTTAATATTATTTTTTAGATAATCATTATCTAATTGAACCATTGCCTTCTAAATATTTTCATTTTTTACTGGCTCTGGGATATATACTTTTTCTTCCCTAGTTTTCAATTTACCTCCAATTTGAGGTCCTGCCGGGGGCCATAAATTTATCTCTTGAGTTTTGTTCTTGTATTTCTTTGGAATAGTATTATTTTTGTTTTGAAATTTACCTTTCTTTCAACAATCGATCTTGAATTTGGTTTTATCTAAAAAGTATGTTCTTTATGAATAGCATGTTTCATAAATTTTAATTAATTTTAATAATTACGTAAATCGTTATTGAACTAGAAGCGTTTAAAAAAAGTACTAAATATTGGCATTTTTTGATCTTTGGTGGAATCAAACTAGCAAGGATCAACGAGTATTAATACCGGACTACATACACTAGGTAGGTGAAATATTTTCCTATCAGATGTATTTAGTCCCAATATGCGGAGACCTGTGACACCGATGCGTAAGCCATAAAACTAACGCAACCTCGCCTAAAAATCGCGCTGTAGGTATAAGGAAGAAGAAGAGCGCATGCGTATTGGCATGTAGCTTCTTTATATTTAAATGATAACATTGCGTAATGCTGTTTTGCAAATACTACCTGATTACATATATGCCATTCTACAATGATAAATTGCTAATTACCTGCTTTGGAAAAACTGACAAGACAGGTAAATGTTATTTAGATTGAGGAAAAATTTGTCCTAATTGTGGGTTGGTGGTTTTTATTTCCGTTTACCTATTTGGATGTAAATATTAAGTTTTTTACCTAATTAATACAAAAAGGGTAATACCGATTCGTTCTACCTAGTTAATTAAAAAATGAAAATAAATGTGATTATATATTTTGTAAGTGTAAAAATAATAAATAAATGTAAGTGAACAAAATTATTAATTATATATATACAATTAATAAAAAACGAAAATGAACGCTATTAAATTTTGGACGTATTCGTAAAATGTTACCAAAAACAATATATTTATTTTATTCAAAAGTTTATCATATTTTCAAGTATCTTTAAATATATTAACGTATGTGTTTGGTAAAAATCATATAATTATGTTTTTAACAACACATTAAATAATAACATTATTCTGGTTGATCCTGCCAGTAGTTATATGCTTGTCTCAAAGATTAAGCCATGCATGTCTAAGTACACACGAATTAAAAAGTGAAACCGCAAAAGGCTCATCCAGTTATGGTTCCTTAGATCGTTATCAGTTACTTGGATAACTGTGGTAATTCTAGAGCAATTAAAACACGGAGCTTCTGGGACGTGTGCTTTTATTAGACTAAAACTAAGCGATCATTGGATCATTATATTGGTTGAACTCTAGATAACATGCAGACTGTATGGTCTTGTACCGACTACAGATCTTGCAAATGTCTGCCCTATCAACTTTTGATGGTAGTATCTAGGACTACCATGATTGCAACGGTCCACCTCCCAGCTCGGGGAGGTAGTGACGGAAAATGACAATACAGGAGGCCCTGTAATTGGAATGAGTACACTTTGAATATTTTAACAAGGCCCACCATTTGGTGGGCAAGTCTGGTGCCAGCAGCACCACTACATTCGTAGTATGTAGGCGTATTATCGGTGGAGTTCTTATATATAATTAAGTACTTGTACTTTTTTATATATTCCTCCTATTTAAAAACCTATATTAGTGCTATTAATCGAGTGTTTTTGTGGGCCGGTACAATTACTTTGAACAAATTAGAGTGCTTAAAGCAGGCTTCAAATGCCTGAATATTCTGTCCATCGGATAATGAAATAAGACCTCTGTTCTGCTTTCATTAGTTTTCAGATCAAGAGGTAATGATTAATAGAAGCAGTTTGGGGGCATTAGTATTACGACGCGAGAGGTGAAATTCTTTGACCGTCGTAAGACTGACTTAAGCGAAAGCATTTGCCAAAGATGTTTTCATTAATCAAGAACAAAAGTTATAGGTTCGAAGGCGATCAGATACCGCCCTAGTTCTAACCATAAACGATGCCAGCTAGCAATTGGGTGTAGCTACTTCTATGGCTCTCTCAATCGTTTCCCGGGAAACCAAAACTTTGGCCTCCGGGGAAAGTATGGTTGCAAAGCTGAAACAAAGGATTTGACGGAAGGGCACCACCAGAAGTGGTGCCTGGGGCCAAATTTGACTCAACACGGGAAAACTTACCAAGTACGAACATAAGTGTGTAAGACAGATTGATAGCTCTTTCTCGAATCTATGGGTAATGGTTCATGGCCGTTTTTAGTTCGTGGAGTGATTTGTCTGGTTAATTCCGATAACGAATGAGACTCAAATATATTAAGTAGATATCTTCAGGATTATGGTGTTGAAGCTTATATTGCCTTCATTCATGGCAGCAGTAAAATGTTTATTGTGTTTAAAGATGTTTATATAAGTGGAGCCGTACCTGTTGGTTTGTCCCATTGTAAGGACACTAGATTCTTAAATGGACAAATTGTGTCTAGCAATAATGAGATTGAGCAATAACAGGTCTGTGATGCCCTTAGATGTCCTGGGCTGCACGCGCTACAATGAACTTTCATGCTTGGGATTGCGAACTGAAACTGTTCACATGAACTTGGAATTCCTAGTAAGTGTGAGTCACACCGCCCGTCGCCACTACCGATTGAATTATTTAGTGAGGTCTCCGGACGTCATCACTGTGACGCCTTGCGTGTTACGGTTGTTTCGCAAAAGTTGACCGAACTTGATAATTTAGAGGAAGTAAAAGTCGTAACGAGGTTTCCGTAGAAAGGTCAATTTTTGTATTTTAAGACCGTTATCAAAGTAAAGTAAAGATATATTAAATGAAAATGAAATCGAAGATGAGAAGCATAAAAGTCAATTTAATAAATTTTTTTTTTGATTTGATTTGATTTTGATTTGAAGAAGAAGAAAAAGAGTATAAATTTTATATAACAATTTGACGGTAGAAATATTTAGCTCTTTATATGGATTTGGCAACCCATAAATAAAAATTATGTATTCCGATCCGAGATTGAAAATGATTTTTTGGATATCTTTATTTATCTTGCGTGTATATGTACCATAATATACAGGCGTTGCCTATTGTATTGACCATTATTGATTTTGGGCATGCAATGGTTAAAGTAACATCTCAAATGTACAATGTTGTACCTGCTTTTTAAGGTTAAAGTTTAACGTAAATTTAGGTCGCGTACAAAATTAATTTTGCCAAGTTTTTAAATTATGAAGTCCAGTATAAAATCAATTGTGTTAACTAAGACATTTCGCATCATTTGTTTGGGTTAGGGTTTTATTGAAGGAATTGATATATGCCAGTAAAATGGTGTATTTTTAATTTCTTTCAATAATAATATTATTGACATAATGAAATAAACAAACAATTTATTAATCACTCTAAGCGGTGGATCACTCGGCTCATGGGTCGATGAAGAACGCAGCAAACTGTGCGTAATCGTTTAAACTGCAGGACACATGAACATCGTCATTTTGAACGCATATCCCAGTCCATGGTATTATGGTACTTTAATTAATTTTAGAGTGCTGCTTGGACTACTTATGGTTGAGGGTTGTAAGACTATGCTAAGTAAGTTTTTTTTAGTTTTTTACGAAATAATAAAACGTATGGTATATTATTGGATTTATTTATGTAGATTCATAATATTAATAATAATTGAAACACATTGGCTCTCAAATCAAATGATATTGAGGAATGTAATTATGTCATAATATTATTCTTCAAATAAGGTAAAAATTTACAATGGTTTTAAATATATTAAATATCAATATATTAAATATTTATGTGTATATACAACCTTAACTCATATGGGACTACCCCTGAATTTAAGCATATTAATTAGGGGAGGAAAAGAAACTAACAAGGATTTTCTTAGTAGCGCCGAGCGAAAAGAAAATAGTTCAGCACTAAGTCACTTTGTCTTTATGGTAAATGTGAGATGCAGTTTATGAAGCATCAATATTCTAGTATGAGAAATTAACGATTTAAGTCCTTCGTAAGTGAGTCCATTTACCCATAGAGGGTGCCAGGCCCGTATAACATTAATGATTACTAGATGGTGTTTCCAAAGAGTCGTGTTGCTTGATAGTGCAGCACTAAGTGGGTGGTAAACTCCATCTAAAACTAAATATAACCAAGAGACTGATAGTAAACTAGTACCGTAAGGGAAAGTTGAAAAGAACTCTGAATAGAGAGTTAAATAGTCCGTGAAACTGCTTAGAGGTTAAGCCCGATGAACCTGAATATCCATTATGGAAAATTCATCATTAGAGTTGAAATATTTCAATAATATTATAATAATAGTGTGCATTTTTTTCCATATAAGGACATTGTAATCTATTAACATGAACCAAATTTATCATAAAATATGACTTATAGTTTATTTAAATTAATTTGCTTGCATTTTAACATACAATAAATGTCATTAATTTTTGGGGGTTGAAAATTTACTATTATTTTGGATATGGCGCACAGTTGGGCCTCTGCTCGGATAGCGTTGCAAAAATACTTTTTTCATGATCGCGTTTGGAAAAAATGATATATGCAATCGATAGGAAATACTTCAGAGATTATGAATCCAAAAAATTTTTGAAATCGGTTGAGATTCATGGGTGCTAGAGGCTCCCAAAGTTGAGACATTTTTAGTGAATAGGAAAAAATGATAATTTTTAAAAATATCGCAACTTTAAAACTGAATATTGGGCGATTTAAACAATCGATCTTGAATTTGGTTTTATCTAAAAAGTATGTTCTTTATGAATAGCATGTTTCATAAATTTTAATTAATTTTAATAATTACGTAAATCGTTATTGAACTAGAAGCGTTTAAAAAAAGTACTAAATATTGGCATTTTTTGATCTTTGGTGGAATAAAAAGGATCAACGAGTATTAATACCGGACTACATACACTAGGTAGGTGAAATATTTTCAGATGTATTTAGTCCCAATATGCGGAGACCTGTGACACCGATGCGTAAGCCATAAAACTAACGCAACCTCGCCTAAAAATGCGCTGTAGGTATAAGGAAGAAGAAGAGCGCATGCGTATTGGCATGTAGCTTCTTTATATTTAAATGATAACATTGCGTAATGCTGTTTTGCAAATACTACCTGATTACATATATGCCATTCTACAATGATAAATTGCTAATTACCTGCTTTGGAAAAACTGACAAGACAGGTAAATGTTATTTAGATTGAGGAAAAATTTGTCCTAATTGTGGGTTGGTGGTTTTTATTTCCGTTTACCTATTTGGATGTAAATATTAAGTTTTTTACCTAATTAATACAAAAAGGGTAATACCGATTCGTTCTACCTAGTTAATTAAAAATTAAAATAAATGTGATTATATATTTTGTAAGTGTAAAAATAATAAATAAATGTAAGTGAACAAAATTATTAATTATATATATACAATTAATAAAAAACGAAAATGAACGCTATTAAATTTTGGACGTATTCGTAAAATATTACCAAAAACAATATATTTATTTTATTCAAAAGTTTATCATATTTTCAAGTATCTTTAAATATATTAACGTATGTGTTTGGTAAAAATCATATAATTATGTTTTTAACAACACATTAAATAATAACATTATTCTGGTTGATCCTGCCAGTAGTTATATGCTTGTCTCAAAGATTAAGCCATGCATGTCTAAGTACACACGAATTAAAAGTGAAACCGCAAAGGCTCATCCAGTTATGGTTCCTTAGATCGTTATCAGTTACTTGGATAACTGTGGTAATTCTAGAGCAATTAAAACACGGAGCTTCTGGGACGTGTGCTTTTATTAGACTAAAACTAAGCGATCATTGGATCGTTATATTGGTTGAACTCTAGATAACATGCAGACTGTATGGTCTTGTACCGACTACAGATCTTGCAAATGTCTGCCCTATCAACTTTTGATGGTAGTATCTAGGACTACCATGATTGCAACGGTCCACCTCCCAGCTCGGGGAGGTAGTGACGAAAAATGACAATACAGGAGGCCCTGTAATTGGAATGAGTACACTTTGAATATTTTAACAAGGCCCACCATTTGGTGGGCAAGTCTGGTGCCAGCAGCACCACTACATTCGTAGTATGTAGGCGTATTATCGGTGGAGTTCTTATATATAATTAAGTACTTGTACTTTTTTATATATTCCTCCTATTTAAAAACCTATATTAGTGCCATTAATCGAGTGTTTTTGTGGGCCGGTACAATTACTTTGAACAAATTAGAGTGCTTAAAGCAGGCTTCAAATGCCTGAATATTCTGTCCATCGGATAATGAAATAAGACCTCTGTTCTGCTTTCATTAGTTTTCAGATCAAGAGGTAATGATTAATAGAAGCAGTTTGGGGGCATTAGTATTACGACGCGAGAGGTGAAATTCTTTGACCGTCGTAAGACTGACTTAAGCGAAAGCATTTGCCAAAGATGTTTTCATTAATCAAGAACAAAAGTTATAGGTTCGAAGGCGATCAGATACCGCCCTAGTTCTAACCATAAACGATGCCAGCTAGCAATTGGGTGTAGCTACTTCTATGGCTCTCTCAATCGTTTCCCGGGAAACCAAAACTTTGGCCTCCGGGGAAAGTATGGTTGCAAAGCTGAAACAAAGGATTTGACGGAAGGGCACCACCAGAAGTGGTGCCTGGGGCTTAATTTGACTCAACACGGGAAAACTTACCAAGTACGAACATAAGTGTGTAAGACAGATTGATAGCTCTTTCTCGAATCTATGGGTAATGGTTCATGGCCGTTTTTAGTTCGTGGAGTGATTTGTCTGGTTAATTCCGATAACGAATGAGACTCAAATATATTAAGTAGATATCTTCAGGATTATGGTGTTGAAGCTTATATTGCCTTCATTCATGGCAGCAGTAAAATGTTTATTGTGTTTAAAGATGTTTATATAAGTGGAGCCGTACCTGTTGGTTTGTCCCATTGTAAGGACACTAGATTCTTAAATGGACAAATTGTGTCTAGCAATAATGAGATTGAGCAATAACAGGTCTGTGATGCCCTTAGATGTCCTGGGCTGCAGCGCGCTACAATGAACTTTCATGCTTGGGATTGCGAACTGAAACTGTTCACATGAACTTGGAATTCCTAGTAAGTGTGAGTCACACCGCCCGTCGCCACTACCGATTGAATTATTTAGTGAGGTCTCCGGACGTCATCACTGTGACGCCTTGCGTGTTACGGTTGTTTCGCAAAAGTTGACCGAACTTGATAATTTAGAGGAAGTAAAAGTCGTAACGAGGTTTCCGTAGAAAGGTCAATTTTTGTATTTTAAGACCGTTATCAAAGTAAAGTAAAGATATATTAAATGAAAATGAAATCGAAGATGAGAAGCATAAAAGTCAATTTAATAAATTTTTTTTTGATTTGATTTGATTTTGATTTGAAGAAGAAGAAAAAGAGTATAAATTTTATATAACAATTTGACGGTAGAAATATTTAGCTCTTTATATGGATTTGGCAACCCATAAATAAAAATTATGTATTCCGATCCGAGATTGAAAATGATTTTTTGGATATCTTTATTTATCTTGCGTGTATATGTACCATAATATACAGGCGTTGCCTATTGTATTGGCCATTATTGATTTTGGGCATGCAATGGTTAAAGTAACATCTCAAATGTACAATGTTGTACCTGCTTTTTAAGGTTAAAGTTTAACGTAAATTTAGGTCGCGTACAAAATTAATTTTGCCAAGTTTTTAAATTATGAAGTCCAGTATAAAATCCATTGTGTTAACTAAGACATTTCGCATCATTTGTTTGGGTTAGGGTTTTATTGAAGGAATTGATATATGCCAGTAAAATGGTGTATTTTTAATTTCTTTCAATAATAATATTATTGACATAATGAAATAAACAAACAATTTATTAATCACTCTAAGCGGTGGATCACTCGGCTCATGGGTCGATGAAGAACGCAGCAAACTGTGCGTAATCGTTTAAACTGCAGGACACATGAACATCGTCATTTTGAACGCATATCCCAGTCCATGGTATTATGGTACTTTAATTAATTTTAGAGTGCTGCTTGGACTACTTATGGTTGAGGGTTGTAAGACTATGCTAAGTAAGTTTTTTTTTAGTTTTTTCGAAATAATAAAACGTATGGTATATTATTGGATTTATTTATGTAGATTCATAATATTAATAATAATTGAAACACATTGGCTCTCAAATCAAATGATATTGAGGAATGTAATTATGTCATAATATTATTCTTCAAATAAGGTAAAAATTTACAATGGTTTTAAATATATTAAATATCAATATATTAAATATTTATGTGTATATACAACCTTAACTCATATGGGACTACCCCCTGAATTTAAGCATATTAATTAGGGGAGGAAAAGAAACTAACAAGGATTTTCTTAGTAGCGCCGAGCGAAAAGAAAATAGTTCAGCACTAAGTCACTTTGTCTTTATGGTAAATGTGAGATGCAGTTTATGAAGCATCAATATTCTAGTATGAGAAATTAACGATTTAAGTCCTTCGTAAGTAAGTCCATTTACCCATAGAGGGTGCCAGGCCCGTATAACATTAATGATTACTAGATGGTGTTTCCAAAGAGTCGTGTTGCTTGATAGTGCAGCACTAAGTGGGTGGTAAACTCCATCTAAAACTAAATATAACCAAGAGACTGATAGTAAACTAGTACCGTAAGGGAAAGTTGAAAAGAACTCTGAATAGAGAGTTAAATAGTCCGTGAAACTGCTTAGAGGTTAAGCCCGACGAACCTGAATATCCATTATGGAAAATTCATCATTAGAGTTGAAATATTTCAATAATATTATAATAATAGTGTGCATTTTTTCCATATAAGGACATTGTAATCTATTAACATGAACCAAATTTATCATAAAATATGACTTATAGTTTATTTAAATTAATTTGCTTGCATTTTAACATACAATAAATGTCATTAATTTTTGGGGGTTGAAAATTTACTATTATTTTGGATATGGCGCACAGTTGGGCCTCTGCTCGGATAGCGTTGCAAAAATACTTTTTTCATGATCGCGTTTGGAAAAAATGATATATGCAATCGATAGGAAATACTTCAGAGATTATGAATCCAAAAAAATTTTTGAAATCGGTTGAGATTCATGGGTGCTAGAGGCTCCCAAAGTTGAGACATTTTTAGTGAATAGGAAATAATGATAATTTTTAAAAAAAATCGCAACTTTAAAACTGAATATTGGGCGATTTAAACAATCGATCTTGAATTTGGTTTTATCTAAAAAGTATGTTCTTTATGAATAGCATGTTTCATAAATTTTAATTAATTTTAATAATTACGTAAATCGATATTGAACTAGAAGCGTTAAAAAAAAGTACTAAATATTGGCATTTTTTGATCTTTGGTGGAATAAAACTAGCAAGGATCAACGAGTATTAATACCGGACTACATACACTAGGTAGGTGAAATATTTTCAGATGTATTTAGTCCCAATATGCGGAGACCTGTGACACCGATGCATAAGCCATAAAACTAAGGCAACATCGCCTAAAAATGCGCTGTAGGTATAAGGAAGAAGAAGAGCGCATGCGTATTGGCATGTAGCTTCTTTATATTTAAATGATAACATTGCGTAATGCTGTTTTGCAAATACTACCTGATTACAATATACCATTCTACAATGATAAATTGCTAATTACCTGCTTTGGAAAAACTGACAAGACAGGTAAATGTTATTTAGATTGAGGAAAAATTTGTCCTAATTGTGGGTTGGTGGTTTTTATTTCCGTTTACCTATTTGGATGTAAATATTAAGTTTTTTACCTAATTAATACAAAAAGGGTAATACCGATTCGTTCTACCTAGTTAATTAAAAATGAAAATAAATGTGATTATATATTTTGTAAGTGTAAAAATAATAAATAAATGTAAGTGAACAAAATTATTAATTATATATATACAATTAATAAAAAACGAAAATGAACGCTATTAAATTTTGGACGTATTCGTAAAATGTTACCAAAAACAATATATTTATTTTATTCAAAAGTTTATCATATTTTCAAGTATCTTTAAATATATTAACGTATGTGTTTGGTAAAAATCATATAATTATGTTTTTAACAACACATTAAATAATAACATTATTCTGGTTGATCCTGCCAGTAGTTATATGCTTGTCTCAAAGATTAAGCCATGCATGTCTAAGTACACACGAATTAAAAGTGAAACCGCAAAAGGCTCATCCAGTTATGGTTCCTTAGATCGTTATCAGTTACTTGGATAACTGTGGTAATTCTAGAGCAATTAAAACACGGAGCTTCTGGGACGTGTGCTTTTATTAGACTAAAACTAAGCGATCATTGGATCATTATATTGGTTGAACTCTAGATAACATGCAGACTGTATGGTCTTGTACCGACTACAGATCTTGCAAATGTCTGCCCTATCAACTTTTGATGGTAGTATCTAGGACTACCATGATTGCAACGGTCCACCTCCCAGCTCGGGGAGGTAGTGACGAAAAATGACAATACAGGAGGCCCTGTAATTGGAATGAGTACACTTTGAATATTTTAACAAGGCCCACCATTTGGTGGGCAAGTCTGGTGCCAGCAGCACCACTACATTCGTAGTATGTAGGCGTATTATCGGTGGAGTTCTTATATATAATTAAGTACTTGTACTTTTTTATATATTCCTCCTATTTAAAAACCTATATTAGTGCTATTAATCGAGTGTTTTTGTGGGCCGGTACAATTACTTTGAACAAATTAGAGTGCTTAAAGCAGGCTTCAAATGCCTGAATATTCTGTCCATCGGATAATGAAATAAGACCTCTGTTCTGCTTTCATTAGTTTTCAGATCAAGAGGTAATGATTAATAGAAGCAGTTTGGGGGCATTAGTATTACGACGCGAGAGGTGAAATTCTTTGACCGTCGTAAGACTGACTTAAGCGAAAGCATTTGCCAAAGATGTTTTCATTAATCAAGAACAAAAGTTATAGGTTCGAAGGCGATCAGATACCGCCCTAGTTCTAACCATAAACGATGCCAGCTAGCAATTGGGTGTAGCTACTTCTATGGCTCTCTCAATCGTTTCCCGGGAAACCAAAACTTTGGCCTCCGGGGAAAGTATGGTTGCAAAGCTGAAACAAAGGATTTGACGGAAGGGCACCACCAGAAGTGGTGCCTGGGGCTTAATTTGACTCAACACGGGAAAACTTACCAAGTACGAACATAAGTGTGTAAGACAGATTGATAGCTCTTTCTCGAATCTATGGGTAATGGTTCATGGCCGTTTTTAGTTCGTGGAGTGATTTGTCTGGTTAATTCCGATAACGAATGAGACTCAAATATATTAAGTAGATATCTTCAGGATTATGGTGTTGAAGCTTATATTGCCTTCATTCATGGCAGCAGTAAAATGTTTATTGTGTTTAAAGATGTTTATATAAGTGGAGCCGTACCTGTTGGTTTGTCCCATTGTAAGGACACTAGATTCTTAAATGGACAAATTGTGTCTAGCAATAATGAGATTGAGCAATAACAGGTCTGTGATGCCCTTAGATGTCCTGGGCTGCAGCGCGCTACAATGAACTTTCATGCTTGGGATTGCGAACTGAAACTGTTCACATGAACTTGGAATTCCTAGTAAGTGTGAGTCACACCGCCCGTCGCCACTACCGATTGAATTATTTAGTGAGGTCTCCGGACGTCATCACTGTGACGCCTTGCGTGTTACGGTTGTTTCGCAAAAGTTGACCGAACTTGATAATTTAGAGGAAGTAAAAGTCGTAACGAGGTTTCCGTAGAAAGGTCAATTTTTGTATTTTAAGACCGTTATCAAAGTAAAGTAAAGATATATTAAATGAAAATGAAATCGAAGATGAGAAGCATAAAAGTCAATTTAATAAATTTTTTTTTGATTTGATTTGATTTTGATTTGAAGAAGAAGAAAAAGAGTATAAATTTTATATAACAATTTGACGGTAGAAATATTTAGCTCTTTATATGGATTTGGCAACCCATAAATAAAAATTATGTATTCCGATCCGAGATTGAAAATGATTTTTTGGATATCTTTATTTATCTTGCGTGTATATGTACCATAATATACAGGCGTTGCCTATTGTATTGGCCATTATTGATTTTGGGCATGCAATGGTTAAAGTAACATCTCAAATGTACAATGTTGTACCTGCTTTTTAAGGTTAAAGTTTAACGTAAATTTAGGTCGCGTACAAAATTAATTTTGCCAAGTTTTTAAATTATGAAGTCCAGTATAAAATCCATTGTGTTAACTAAGACATTTCGCATCATTTGTTTGGGTTAGGGTTTTATTGAAGGAATTGATATATGCCAGTAAAATGGTGTATTTTTAATTTCTTTCAATAATAATATTATTGACATAATGAAATAAACAAACAATTTATTAATCACTCTAAGCGGTGGATCACTCGGCTCATGGGTCGATGAAGAACGCAGCAAACTGTGCGTAATCGTTTAAACTGCAGGACACATGAACATCGTCATTTTGAACGCATATCCCAGTCCATGGTATTATGGTACTTTAATTAATTTTAGAGTGCTGCTTGGACTACTTATGGTTGAGGGTTGTAAGACTATGCTAAGTAAGTTTTTTTTAGTTTTTTTCGAAATAATAAAACGTATGGTATATTATTGGATTTATTTATGTAGATTCATAATATTAATAATAATTGAAACACATTGGCTCTCAAATCAAATGATATTGAGGAATGTAATTATGTCATAATATTATTCTTCAAATAAGGTAAAAATTTACAATGGTTTTAAATATATTAAATATCAATATATTAAATATTTATGTGTATATACAACCTTAACTCATATGGGACTACCCCCTGAATTTAAGCATATTAATTAGGGGAGGAAAAGAAACTAACAAGGATTTTCTTAGTAGCGCCGAGCGAAAAGAAAATAGTTCAGCACTAAGTCACTTTGTCTTTATGGTAAATGTGAGATGCAGTTTATGAAGCATCAATATTCTAGTATGAGAAATTAACGATTTAAGTCCTTCGTAAGTAAGTCCATTTACCCATAGAGGGTGCCAGGCCCGTATAACATTAATGATTACTAGATGGTGTTTCCAAAGAGTCGTGTTGCTTGATAGTGCAGCACTAAGTGGGTGGTAAACTCCATCTAAAACTAAATATAACCAAGAGACTGATAGTAAACTAGTACCGTAAGGGAAAGTTGAAAAGAACTCTGAATAGAGAGTTAAATAGTCCGTGAAACTGCTTAGAGGTTAAGCCCGACGAACCTGAATATCCATTATGGAAAATTCATCATTAGAGTTGAAATATTTCAATAATATTATAATAATAGTGTGCATTTTTTCCATATAAGGACATTGTAATCTATTAACATGAACCAAATTTATCATAAAATATGACTTATAGTTTATTTAAATTAATTTGCTTGCATTTTAACATACAATAAATGTCATTAATTTTTGGGGGTTGAAAATTTACTATTATTTTGGATATGGCGCACAGTTGGGCCTCTGCTCGGATAGCGTTGCAAAAATACTTTTTTCATGATCGCGTTTGGAAAAAATGATATATGCAATCGATAGGAAATACTTCAGAGATTATGAATCCAAAAAATTTTTGAAATCGGTTGAGATTCATGGGTGCTAGAGGCTCCCAAAGTTGAGACATTTTTAGTGAATAGGAAATAATGATAATTTTTAAAAAAAATCGCAACTTTAAAACTGAATATTGGGCGATTTAAACAATCGATCTTGAATTTGGTTTTATCTAAAAAGTATGTTCTTTATGAATAGCATGTTTCATAAATTTTAATTAATTTTAATAATTACGTAAATCGATATTGAACTAGAAGCGTTTAAAAAAAAGTACTAAATATTGGCATTTTTTGATCTTTGGTGGAATAAAACTAGCAAGGATCAACGAGTATTAATACCGGACTACATACACTAGGTAGGTGAAATATTTTTCAGATGTATTTAGTCCCAATATGCGGAGACCTGTGACACCGATGCGTAAGCCATAAAACTAAGGCAACATCGCCTAAAAATGCGCTGTAGGTATAAGGAAGAAGAAGAGCGCATGCGTATTGGCATGTAGCTTCTTTATATTTAAATGATAACATTGCGTAATGCTGTTTTGCAAATACTACCTGATTACAATATACCATTCTACAATGATAAATTGCTAATTACCTGCTTTGGAAAAACTGACAAGACAGGTAAATGTTATTTAGATTGAGGAAAAATTTGTCCTAATTGTGGGTTGGTGGTTTTTATTTCCGTTTACCTATTTGGATGTAAATATTAAGTTTTTTACCTAATTAATACAAAAAGGGTAATACCGATTTCGTTCTACCTAGTTAATTAAAAAAATATAACATAAAGAGCTAATTATTCCTCTCGTTTGGGACAGTTTATTTTTATTTTTTTATTTTAAATGCAGACTGAATAGTATTTGTATATAATTAAGAGTTTTTTTTTTTAAATTTTTAAAAAAAAAGGATTAAGAATCATTCGAAAACGCTAGTACGGAGCTTAAGGTAAATATCAAATATGTATAAGCAATATAACTTAAGGCGAAATATGGATCGCAAGCTTCTGAAATCTGGCATATTTCGTGAAAAAAATGAAATGGTAAATGGTGAAAAATTTGCCGAATATACTTCAAAGACTACTCAATTTTTAACTGAATTGTATCCGCAAAAAAAACTTACCCCAACGGTACATAGGATTTTGGCTTACGAAAAGGATTATAATAGAATATCAGTGTTTACTACTTGGAGAGCTATCCGAAGAAGCATAGGAACGTAAAATCAAGGACTACAAAAGGTTCAGATACACTAATACATTAAAAATTTCTCGTCTTAGAAAAAATGAAGACCTTTCTAACATGCTAGCCGCCTCCTAGGACCCACTTATTGCATCACTGAGATACGTGCGATCACGAAAGGATTTGGAAAATAGCAACTATAGTCCCGAAATGTTGAGTTTATTAGATGTTGAGATAAATATTGAAAATTATTTTGAAGAAAATCAGCCATCAATAGTAAATTTTCAAAATTAACCTAAAAAAAATTAAAAAATTTTTTTTTTCTTTTTGCAATTATATTAAAAAATCAAATTAAAACATTAAATAATGTTACACAGTCGTCTAAAACAATGAAAATTTCCATTTGTGATTGAAAAAAAAAAAACGGATTTCGATCCATTTTTAAAGAAAAAACGTGCTTGGAAATATTTTCTGACTTTGACCTTGAATATTACAGCACCACGAACACCCAGCACTTTTGACAAATATTCATTTTGAAGCTTAAGGTATTCTTTATTGGTTTAGATTTTATGATTTTTGAAATCGCTAAATGCCAGAAGGCCCCCGTGGTCGCCATTTAACTAACGCACAAGAAGGAACCAAACAACCAAAAATAGTATCCTATAAGTTACGACATAGAAGAAGTGAAGAGATATTATAAGTGTAAAATTAGTAAAGATATATTAAATGAATGTTATGAAGCATAAAAATTATAAAATTTTGATTTAATTTAAAATTTATATGAGTAATTTTATTAAAATAGAAACTATTAGTTTAGATGCTATGATTTTGGAACAATGCTAAATGCCAGAAGGCCCCACTTTTTGAGGCGTCGGCCACTTGACATCCTGTCGTTGTGATTTTTTGGGTTAGTTTAGAATTACAAGTGTTTTTTCCCACATCGTGTGTGGCTGATTCTAATTCTAGTCATATGTAGATTAGTTGTTTGGTACAAAGGTACAGTTGTATTGTGTTTCCTTTAGTGCATCTGATTTGGTGAAGCCAGTTCAGATGAACACGATGTTTATTCTTAAACATTCTGCATTCTTTATTTTTATAGTTAGTTGTATTATACAAATTATTATTAATATTATCATTAGTAAGATAATTATTGTTAAGGAATCATGATCAGTTACATGACGGACGTTCAACCTAGTCAATCTTATGTTCCTTTACCGATTGTAACTGACTTCCTATTCTTACCAATTCTGCCATACGGCAGAATTCATACGTATTACTGAGTTGGCTTCTACTGGTTTTTATAATATTTGACATATTACCTACCGATTTCTGTTTGGGGATGTCTACCCACTCCTGATGTGCATTACTGTGCTGACTTCTAGCCTTTTTATAAGGTGGAGAATTTAAAAAATAACTACCTTTACTTTTTGACTTGTTCCAATGTGATCTTTGCTCCACTATTTTGTAATATCGCTGATTGCTGAAATTTGATTGGTTTTTCTGGTCATTATTAAATGTTGTCCGTTTATAATTATTTTGCCATATCTGATTTTTTGGTAGTACAGTTTCGGACAATTTACTACCGGAGTCTATTTTAATATTATTTTTTAGATAATCATTATCTAATTGAACCATTGCCTTCTAAATATTTTCATTTTTTACTGGCTCTGGGATATATACTTTTTTTTCCTAGTTTTCAATTTACCTCCAATGTGAGGGCCCCGGGTAAATTTATCTCTTGAGTTTTGTTCTTGTATTTCTTTGGAATTGTATTATTTTTTGTTTTTCAAATTTACCTTTTTTTTTGCACTATAATTGTCAGCTGAACCTGACAATAGATGGGCTACCATGCTCCTTGCTTCGCTCTTTAATGCGGATTTTAAATAATTGAATTAAAGAGACAGTTATAAATCTTCTCTTTTTCCAATTAATTCCGCAAATAATTCTACAAACAGGTCCCATTCTCAGGGTTCTCCAGAAAACGTGGGTATCTGTATTTTCGGCAACACCGGTAGTTCGCCTCTCACGGTTACATTCTCAATCTTACTTTCCTTATTGTTTATTTTTATTTCTAACACTGATACTGAATTCCCGACATCGAATTCTAAATCATCCAAAATATTTTTTAATTTTGCATCTTTCAACACAACCTGGCACGCCTGTACTTTCTCCCATAAATAATAGATCTTATTAATATATATTATGCATGTCTCAATGCCTGTTGAATTATCTATAGTACGTAAATCTTTGGTTACCCTATCCAAATAGTCCTGGAGCTGTCGGGCTCTACTAAAAAATATCTCCTGGTTATCATTAGCGTTTTCATGACTGGAGGTCGCATTCCCGCGCAGCTCTGCTTTGCTATCATCTAACTTTTCTGACATCGTTGCATCTGCTTCACTGCTCTCCCACTCAACAGTGCACTGCCTACTTGACTCTCCTTTGGCTATTAATCTGGCTGCCATCTCTAAACCCTCCTCATACTTTCCATCTGTAAAATAGTAGTGTTCGGTAACACCACTCTGTATCATTTGGCTATGGTAACTAACCCATTGCTTCTGAATCTTAGTTAATTCATTAAGAATCTTGCTAGTTAACTTACTAGCATCTAACTCTTCTATCTTCTTTAATCTTTTGTGCAACTCGTGTTGCTTCCCTAATAATTTTTCAGTTTTGGTAGGGAACATTTTTGTTTTATGCGTATGTTAGGATATCGATATAAGTATATAATAATAAAAATTGATAGATGTAGTTATAACTATCTTAATTTATATCTTATCTGATGATCCTGTTGTTGACACCGTTCGCCACTGTTGTCCGCCAAGTAGAGTTTGCCACGTAGGTTTTGGCGATAGTCTGCTGCTGCTTGTCTGCCAATGGCTAGGGTTTGCCGATAGTTTGCTGGTGGTTCGCCGTTTCTTTACATTCGCCTCGCCTCCAGTCGCCTCTCCTTTGCAACTATCTTGTTGATCTGCTGCTGTCTCTAGTTGCCGACTTGCAACTATATATATAGCGTATATATACACTATGTAATTAAATTTTTTTTTTACTTTCGATATTAGGGCTTCGAATACGCCACACACAAAAACTCCCGCCGCCGAAATTACTACAGTTGCTCCACTAGCCAAACTGTCTTTAAAATCGGACGCACGCACTTTTTAATTATTAAGCAATATTGCTTTTTTATATTATACTCTGTCTCTTACCACTGGTGGGGGAAAGCAAGAGTTAATTTATTTTGCTACCATCAGCTGATCTTAGCATTCACACTTGCATAAGAATTCAGATTTTAATGAGCTGATTCACACTCTGAGTCTCTTACCACTGGTGGGGGAAAACTGTAGATTTCCTTTTTCGAAGGACCAAATGAAAAGGGATCCCCGGCGAGAAGAGAAAACAACCCAATCTTCATTCGTTGAATTCAAAATATGAACTGATTTTATTTACAAAAGTACGGAGTTTATATGGGATTATCTTAGGCTCTAGGAGGTACCAATTGGTCTTAGAAGATCTTATTCTAGAGTCACACCCACGTATTTCGAGGTTGAAAATTTATTATTATTTTGGACACGGCGTCGGCCACTTGACATCCTGTCGTTGTGATCTTTTGGGTTAGTTTAGAATTACAAGTGTTTTTTTCCCACATCGTGTGTGGCTGATTGTAATTCTAGTCATATGTAGATTAGTTGTTTGGTACAAAGGTACAGTTGTATTGTGTTTTCTTTAGTGCATCTGATTTGGTGAAGCCAGCTCAGATGAACACTAGATGTTGATAGATTTATATGAATACAGTGCGTTAATTTTTCGGAAGTATATAATAGCATGATTATCACTGATTTTCTGTGTATATTATATGCACTTGTATGATTAACAATACGAAATATTCAGGATACTTTCGGAACCCGTCTTGAAACAGGGACCAAGGAGTCTAACATATGTGCAAGTTATTGGGATATAAACCTAATAGCATAATTAACTTGACTAATATGGGATTAGTTTTTTAACTATTTGTAGTTAATTAACACAATCCCGGGACATTCTACTATAGTTATGTATAATGATATTTATATTATTTATACCTCTAACTGGAACGGACCTTGAGAATATATGCTGTGACCCGAAAGATGGTGAACTATACTTAATCAGGTTGAAGTCAGGGGAAACCCTGATGGAAGACCGAAACAGTTCTGACATGCAAATCGATTGTCAGAATTGGGCAAAAGACCAAACGAACCATCGAAAGCTGGTTCCTTCCAAAGTTTCCCTCAGGATAGCTGGTGCATTGAAATGTTATATAAAATAATCTTATCTGGTAATGCGAAACGATCTTAATCTATTCTCAAACTTTAAATGGGTAAGAACCTTAACTTTCTTGATATGAAGTTTAAGGTTATGATATATTGTGCCCAGTGGGCCACTTTTGGTAAGCAGAACTGGCGTTGTGGGATGAACCAAACGTAATGTTACGGTGCCCAAATTAACAACTCATACAGAAACCATAAAATGCGTTGGTTGCTTAAAACAGCAGGACGGTGATAATGGAAGTCGAAATCCGCTAAGGAGTGTGTAACAACACACCTGCCAAAGCAACTAGCCCTTAAAATGAATGGCGCTTAAGTTGTATACCTATACATTACCGCTAAAGTAGATGATTTATGTTATTTATAATAAAAATTTTGAAACTTTAGTGAGTAGGAAGTGCTTAGAAGTGTTTGGCGTAAGCCTGCATGGAGCCGCCATTGGTACAGATCTTGGTAGTAGTAGCAAATAATCGAATGAGACCTTGGAGGACTGAAGTGGAGAAGGGTTTCGCGTGAACAGTGGTTGATCACGAGTTAGTCGGTCCTAAGTTCAAGGCGAAAGCCGAAAATTTTCATGTTTTAAAAATGTCAAATGATATAATCGTATAAAAATAAAACACTTGATTAATTTTGAACGAAAGGGAATACGGTTCCAATTCCGTAACCTGTTGAGTATCCGTTTGTTATTAAATATGGGCCTCGTGCTCATCCTGGCAACAGGAACGACCATAAAGAAGCCGTCGAGAGGCGAAGATTTCTACCATGGAAGTCTTTCGCAAAAAGATATGATAGATGGGCTAGAAGAGCATGACATATACTGTTGTGTCGATATTTTCTCCTCGGACCTTGAAAATTTATGGTGGGGATACGCAAACTTCTCAACAGACCGTACCAATATCCGCAGTTGGTCTCCAAGGTGAAGAGTCTCTAGTCGATAAAATAACGTAGGTAAGGGAAGTCCGCAAATTAGATCCGTACCTTCGGGATAAGGATTGGCTCTGAAGATTGAGATAGTCGGGCTTGATTGGTTTATGTGCTCGTTCTGGGTAAATAGAGTTTCTATCATTTATGATAGTTATTTGTTCCCCGGATAGTTAGTTACGTAGCCAATTGTGGAACTTTCTTGCTAAAATTTTTAAGAATACTAATTAATTTTAATTAGTTCTTTAAAAAATTATAACGATTATCAATTAACAATCAATTCAGAACTGGCACGGACTGGGGGAAACCGACAGTCTAATTAAAACAAAGCATTGTGATGGCCCTAGCGGGTGTTGACACAATGTGATTTCTGCCCAGTGCTCTGAATGTCAAAGTGAAGAAATTCAAGTAAGCGCGGGTCAACGGCGGGAGTAACTATGACTCTCTTAAGGACAGATTGGTACGGCAATTTGTTAGGGGGTAGTCAGATCTCCCACTGGATTTATGGGGGTCTCGGGATCCCATCAATTAGATGGATAGCACCAATGCTGCGTCTAAAGCGATTGAGCAATATAAAATGGCCCCACCTCGAACAATCCGAGGTAGCTAGCTCTTTCATTGACGACAAATTGCAGAGGGCTCGAGATAGATTAAAGGTGACGGATATGGAATTAGGTTCGCGTCCAGAGATTGACTCGTATTTTGCAAACAGGTTGTACATGTCTTTGGATGGTTGCGTCCGTGAAGCAGGTCATTATGGCCCGCAACATGGATGGGTGAGTCAGCCCACGCGCTTGCAAACAGGAAAGGAATATTTGCAACGGGATCAAATTGCGGATAGATGCCCTAACCTCTAAGTCTCGTACGACGATGGGAAGGCACGAATTGGGGAGACGGTATCGTGCAGGATGTGATGCTCCTGAGACAACAAACCACATCTTACAGAAATGCTATCGTACGCACGGAAGGCGGGTAGCTCGACACAACAGCGTAGTAAATGCCGTCAGGCGGAGACTGAAGGCAGGGTTGTCCATGTCGAACCAAGTCTGCAATGCGACTCGGACCTTACATGAGCCGGACCTGGTGGGAATCCTACAAAATCACATGTATGTGATAGATGTTCAGGTTGTGACAGACGGACGTTCCTTAGACCAAGCCCATCAGCGCAAGGTCGAAAGGTACGACAGGCAAAAAAAGCTTCTGGTCTCTGACGTGACGGTCGTGTTTTTGCTTAGCTATTTTTATTAATATATGTTGATTTTTCGACTTTTTTGTTGTTTAGAGTTGAATGTTTTGCCGGCTCGAGGTCAAATGTTGGGCGAATAAAAACAAAAATAAAAAACACAGTTTGTTCTTATTTTTGTTCCGATATATTTCGACCACTCATCGGTGGTCGTCTTTAGGGCAACTATAAATAACATTGAATTGTGATTGACATAATATTAATTGAACAACAAGAAAACACCTACTTAGTTTTACACGTCCGCACACTGTGACGTGGAGCTACACACTGATTTGTCCCTAATAAATGCCTTTATAAATGCGCGCAGTTGTCTGTATCTACCTTATAATTAAGTCTTATATTTGTCGGGGTATTTATTATGTGCAGCATCTCCAAAGTGTAACGTTTGTTGTAATATTGTTCTTGGTCTGTTTGTTTACTTCGTCAAAATTTGGGGAATGTCCACTGGCGGCACAGTGGGCCATAAGTGCCGTTTTTAATGCATTGGAGTGTTGGCGAAGTTTATAGTCAGATCTATGTTGCGATAGTCTTGTTTTTAGCCTCGATTTTGTTGTCCCTATATATATTTTATCACAGTTTTCTTCATTAGCCCCATTGCACGGTATTTTATATACTACGTTGCTCCTGTCCATTGTATCAATCCTACTTTTTGTTCTGTTAAAAAGACTCCGTAGTGTGTTGTGGGTTTATGTGCTATCTGTATTTGTTCGATGTCATAGCAATCTGAGTTTGCTAATCTTTCCGATAGTTGTGGGACATATGTGACGGACATAAAGCGTTTTGTTGGAACATCTTTATTGGTTTTCTTATTGCGAGATTTTAGTAAAGCCCTTATGGTGTGGTTTGGAAAGTCATTATCCTTTAAAATTCGTCGTATTTCTTCCATCGTTTCTTCATGAAAAATTGGGTCCGATATATTGAGCATCCGTTGTATACAACCTCTTGCTGTATTCATTATCATCGACTTCGGATGTTTGGAGTTGAAGTTAATTATTCGTCCTGATGCTGTTGGTTTTTTGTACCATTTTAATTTTAGTTCATTTCCTCGTCTGTGTATTGATGCGTCTAGATATGTTAATTTGTTGTCATTTTCTAATTATATTGTAAACTTTATGTTCCTGTCAAATGAATTTAGGTTGTCAATGTACGTTTTGTCGTCGTAACTTCTTTTTAGGTGGTCTCTAGGCTGTAGTGTTTTCATCATTTTGTCTAAGAGTTCTTCCATAATTATGTCAGCTATTATCGGTGACGCTGGTGAGCCCATAGGCATTCCTTTTAGTTGTGTGTATATCTTGTCTTTGTATCTGAAATATCTGTTCTCTTGTATACAAAAACGTACTATTTCCATAAATGTTAATTTTGGAATGTTAGTGTGCGCTTTTATTTTTATCCACTTTTCTCTAATGGTATCAAGTGCCAATTCTATTGGAATACTTGGAAAAAGTGAGACTACGTCAAATGAAATTAATCTTTCATCGTCGCAAATGTATGTGTCATTAATCCTTGTCTTAAATTCTGAGGCGTTCTTTACGTTAAATGTTGAGTCTGCCGTTATATTTTTTAATATGTTGACTATATATTTGCATAGTCCGTACGATGGAGAACCAATTGATGAACAGATTGGTCTCAATGGCGTACCTTCTTTGTGAATTTTAGGTAATCCATATATTCTTGGTGGAATTGATGTTGTTGTTATAAGCTTATTTCGTTCGGTCCGTGAAATAAGTTCATGTTTGTATAGTTTTTCCACCAATTCGTTGTTTTTGGTCTGTAGTCTAGTGGTTGGGTCCTTCCTTAAGGTTCTATATGTATTTAAATCGTTAAGTATACTATCCATTTTTTTGTCATACTCAGTTTTATCCATTGCAACTGTCTTATTTCCTTTATCTGAAGTTAAAATTAATATGTCATCATTCTGTCTAAGAAATTTCCTTGTTTGTTCCATTGTGTCAAGTATTGCACGATCAGCTGCGTCTTCTTTGTTAGATGTTTTGTGGTCTTTTATTAATAAAGAGAATTTTTGCGTGCTGCCTCTTGTTTTTCTTTGTCTTTAAGAGTCTGTACTAGCTCCTCTCCGTCTGCTACATATTTAAAGAGAGGGAATATTCTCTTCTCTACTGGGGTTGCGAACTTAGGGCCTTTCGCCAGTAACGCTTTTACGTCGTTCGGGAATTCTATATTCGTCTTGTTTACAAACCAATCGTTTGTGTTGTTGTTGTTGTTGCTCAAGAGGACGCTGTTCCGTTGTTTTCGTAGTCTCTCATGTTTGGATTCATGATGTCTCTTCAAAGTTGTTGTTAATTTTTCGGCTATTGTGTTCTCACTCTTCATAAATGTTTTAAAATCATTTTCGTCCAGCTGTTCTTGTAACTTTTTTGTTGCTTTATCCTTCTCTTTGTTTTGTCTGGCTAGTATGTTATGTTTATGTTTTATTAATAAGCTTAATATCTTTGTGTGAAAATTATGCGTATGTCTTTCTAATATTTTGTTAATGTCCGAATGTGTGTCAGTATCTTTTGTGAAAATCATCTTGTATTTTGAGTTATTGCTGATAAATTTTGGGACTAATTTTGATTTCCTACATTTTAAGAGAAATTTTATATTAGACTTAAGTTTTACTAATTTTTTTGTTGTTGATTGATACTTGTTAATCACCGTCTTATATTTGTTATAGTTGGACTTAATTTCTGCATAAGCCATGGTGTTGGAATATGTTTTCGGCGTGCCTTCCGTTCAAGTTATAGGTTGATTTTTTGCGACCTTTTTGTTGTTTAGAGTTGAATGTTTTGCCGGCTCGAGGTCAAATGTTGGGCGAATAAAAACAAAAATAAAAACACAGTTTGATCTTATTTTCGTTCCGATATATTTCGACCACTCATCGGTGGTCGTCTTCAGGGCAACTATAAATAACATTGAATTGTGATTGACACAATATTAATTTAACAACAAGAAAACACCTACTTAGTTTTACACGGCCGCACACTATGACGTGGAGCTACACACTGATTTGTCCCTAATAAATGCCTGTATAAATGCGCGCAGTTGTCTGTATCTACCTTATAATTAAGTCTTATATTTGTCGGGGTATTTATTATGTGCAGCATCTCCAAAGTGTGACGTTTGTTGTAATGTTGTTCTTGGTCTATTATGTTTACTTCGTCAAAATTTGGGGAATATCCACTGGCGGCACAGTGGGCCATAAGTGCCGTTTTTGGTGCATTGGAGTGTTGAAGAAGTTTATAGTCAGATCTATGTTGCGATAGTCTTGTTTTTAGCCTCGATTTTGTTGTCCCTATATATATTTTATCACAGTTTTCTTCATTAGTCCCATTGCACGGTATTTTATATACTACGTTGCTCTTGTCCATTGTATCAATCCCTACTTTTTTTTCAGTTAAAAATACTCCGTAGTGTGTAGTTGGGTTTATCTGCATAAAGCGTTTTACCGGAACATCTTTATTGGTTTTCTTATTGCGAGATTTTAGTAAAGTCCTTATGGTGTGGTTTGGAAAGTCATTATCCTTTAAAATTCGTCGTATTTCTTCCTTCGTTTCTTCATGAAAAATTGGGTCCGATATATTGAGCATCCGTTGTATACAACCTCTTGCTGTATTCATTATCATCGACTTCGGATGTTTTGAGTTGAAGTTAATTATTCGTCCTGATGCTGTTGGTTTTTTGTACCATTTTTTTATTTATTTATTTTACGTCAACTAAGTCAGCAGTCGACGAAAAAGTTAAGCTAAAGTACAGATAATAATTAATTCATGAAAGGTAGCTTAGCTTTATGCACAACATCCACGACCCGGTGGAGGTGTTTTATTTGCAACAAGGTGCCAGCTATGCCCCGATTCACAGCCAATGTGGTCAGGGATGAGTTGCAGCCAATCCAATATCCAGTCCAGAATACTTTCAGTGGTTACGCTGTAGATAATTAAAAAGTATAGCGCGAAGAGAAGTGACAGATATATGAGGAGAAATAAGGTGAGAAAGGTTGTTAAAAGATTGGCAAAGAACACGAAGAGGTTCGGGAAGAGAGTAGTTAGTCAGACGAAGTCTTTCAGAATAAGAAGGTAGGCGAAGATTCGGGTCCCAACTAAGACCGCGTAACGCAAACTTAAGGAATTGCTTCTGTACCGATTCAATACTACGCTGGTGAACATCATATTGAGGGTTCCACACTGGTAAGCAATATTCTAGAGTAGGGCGAACTAACAAAGTGTATAAAACCTTTGTCACATATGGATCATCAAATTCTTTGGCCCAACGTTTAATGAAGCCAAGAAGACTGCATGCTCTATTAACAATTAAAGATATATGAATATTAAAAGAAAGTTTTGGGTCAAACATAACGCCTAAGTCTTTAAATGATGGTACACAATCTAACAGAACAGACTTAATAGAGTAATGAGCTAGGAACGGCGACAAACGACTGAAAGTCATAAAAGAGGATTTAGAGGCATTAAAGTGTAATTTATTAACGTGACACCAAACACAGAACGCATTGATATCTGATTGCAAGTACTGTTAGAAAGAAGGATCATTATATGAATAACAAATCTTGACGTCATCCGCAAACATGAGCACGCGTGAATGAGCCAAGGCCAAAGGCAAATCGTTTATAAACAAGGTAAATAACAGTGGGCCCAGATGACTGCCTTGGGGGACACCTGACGTAACTCGAACAGTTTTAGATATAGAGGAACGAAAAGATACCTTTTGGGTTCTGCCAATAACATACGACTTTAACCAAGCCAATAGTTTCGGGGAAAAACCCATGATGTTAAGTTTCATGAGAAGCATAGAATGATCAACCGTATCGAAAGCCTTACTAAAGTCAGTATAAATAACATCAGTTTGACACTTTTTACGGAAGCCATGGTGTACAAGGGTAGTCAATTCTAAAAGGTTGGCAAGCGACTAACGACCTTTTATGAAGCCATGCTGACAAGCAGAAATAGTGGATCTGGATAGGTGTTGAAGGGAAGACGTAATAATTTTCTCAAACAGCTTAGGTATTGGCGAAAGTTTGGCAATTCCACGGTAGTTAGAAATATCCGATTTGTTACCCTTTTTAAAAAGCGGAATAATAAAAGACTCCTTCCAAGTATCAGGTAAGCGACAAGTCTCACTCGATATAAAGAATAACCGAGATAAAGGCTTAGATAGCGAAATCGAACACATTTTAAGGATTCAACTAGGTATATTATCAGGCCCGGGTACGAAGGAACACGTCATAGATGACAAGCTAGAGATAATACAGTCTTCAGTAATATTAGGAAAAAACATACAATTTAAATGTGGAATTGTGAAGGGATAAGGTGTGGGATCCGAAGCAGTAGAAGAATAAGTCGACTGAAAGAATTTAGCAAACAGATCTGCAATATCTGAATCACTATTAGCAGTCTGGTCATTAAGTCTGAAGGTGGAAGGTAGTAAATTAGAGCGTCTTTTAAAATTAACAAAGTTATAAAATCTTTTGGGGTTCTTATAAAATTCAACCTTACAGCGAACGATATAATTATTGTAGCATTGAGTATTTAAAAGGCAAAATTGAGATTTTGCTACACAATAATTTGCATAGTCAAGTCGCGAACCAGTTTTTTTAAATCTTTTAAAATATCTCGATTGAATGTTGCGGAGATTAGAGAGCCTACGTGTGAACCAGACTGGCGCACTGGAGACGGTAGAGACATTCACATAAGGAACGCATTTATCAATTAGAGAATTAAGAGCAGAGTAGAAAAAATTTACTGCACAATCTATATCACAGCACTCAAATAGAAATGACCAATCAAAAGAGAAAATAAGGCTGTTAAGAAGATTGAAATTTGTTTTACGAAAACATCTACGACGAGAATTTGAGATGTTATTGAATGAATTATTAACGAATTGTAAGAAATAGTAATTTCAATGGTAGGGTGATAAGTATCTTCAGGCTTCACTAGGGGCTGTGTTTGTGATACAGCACTAACAGTGGGATCAGAGACAAAAACAAGATCGAGGATTCTTTTAGAAGAGTTAAGAAAAGAATTCAACTGATATAGCGGACATTCAAGTAGGCTATCAAGAAAAACATGTTGAGATGAAGGAATTAATAAAGATAGATTATCATCAACAAGACAAGAAACATTGGGCAAGTTAAAATCACTTAAAGCTATAAAAAAATCACGATCTTTAAGACGACTAAAAATAATTCGCAAAGCATGGTGCATGTAGATCATGATATCAGAAGTTGGAGGAATATATGAACAAGAGATATATAAGCTAAAGTTAGAACATGTAACTTCGACGCAAATAAACTCAACACCTAAGGGGAGATCAATCGGCACAACACTTGAACACAGATTCGAGTTGACAGCAGTGAGTACTCCACCGCCACGTCGACCAACACGATCAAGCCTATAAGAAATAAAGTTATTAGAAAGAATTTCATTATCCAAAACAGAGGAATTAAGCCAGTTTCAGAGAAAGCTAATATGTCAGCCGAAAAGGTTAAGCTATCACAGAATAATTTAGAGAGCTTGGTAAGAAGTCCTCTTACATTTTGATAGTTAATGCAAAGACTAGACGTTATTAGTTTTTTGAAGCAGAAGATGCATTTGGAAGGTGGACAGGCAAAGGGCGGAAGCGCTTATTGGGCGCAAATTCGTGTACAACTAGGCCCTCTGGCCAAAAGTTAAGGTCAACCATAGCTGAGAAATACTCATTTGGTACAGTAATTTTAAAAGAGGAGATTTCGCGAGGCCTAGAAAACGGAAACTTTTGAATTAAAACCTTAGCAGGGCATATATTAGCAATGTAAGCTGCCACAGACGATTCAGAAGTATCTGGAGCAAGCCTAGAGATAAATAATTGTTTACGATGAGGCACTACAGTTAGTGGAGGCGGAGGAGCATTGGGATCCGCAAGTGATTGAAAGCCAGCATGATCCAGTAAATGATCAGAGTTCCCGTGAGGGATAGATTGAGGTACACCAGGGCTGTAGTGGGTACATCAATCTGAAAAGAAGAGCATAAAGAGGGACAAGAAGATGGTGTAGGCGAAAGTAAAATGGGAGAAGATGTAATAGAAAGTGCGGGCGACTGCTTATGAGGCAACTCAAGGGTACATTTCTTGGGCAATTCCTTAGAAGGTGAACCAAACTTGAATTGCGACAATAAATGTATGCTAGAGTCACACTCATTAGACAGCTGTTTGGCCATTTTATTAAGAGAAAGAAACTTTAAACGAAGATCCCTGTACATTCGGCTAAAATCAAGCTGCTGGCTGGCACAAGATAAGCAAGTCCAGCGCATTAAGCCAAGCTCAGGCTTCAAACCAGAAAATCTGTCGTAATCGCGTCCGTTGAGGCCAGCACATTTTAAGTGAATAAGATTATCGCAAAGCCAACACGATATTGCTCTATACTGATCGTCAAAACGATCAGAATGCTTGCAAGTAGGTAGACAACAAGCCATTGAAAACCCAAAAGAAACACAAGGCAAAAAAAACAACAAAAAAATATATAGAAAAATTTAAATAAACAGCACAAAGATAATTATCGATAAAAAATCGATAATGTTAGTTAAAAAAATTAGTAAAACTTAAGTCTAGCATAAAATTTCTCTTAAAATGTAGAAAATCAAAATTAGTCCCAAAATTTATCAGCAATAAGTCAAAATACAGGACGATTTTCACAAAAGATACTGACACACATTCGGACATTAACAAAATATTAGAAAGAAATACTCATAATTTTCACACAAAGATATTAAGCTTATTAATAAAACATAAACATAACATACTAGCCAGACAAAACAAAGAGAAGGATAAAGCAACAAAAAAGTTACAAGAACAGCTGGACGAAAATGATTTTAAAACATTTATGAAGATTGAGAACACAATAGCCGAAAAATTAACAACAACTTTGAAGAGACATCATCAATACAAACATGAGAGACTACGAAAACAACGGAACAGCGTCCTCTTGAGCAACAACAACAACAACACAAACGATTGGTTTGTAAACAAGACGAATATAGAATTCCCGAAAGACGTAAAAGCGTTACTGGCGAAAGGCCCTAAGTTCGCAATCCCAGTAGAGAAGAGAATATTCCCTCTCTTTAAATATGTAGCAGACGGAGAGGAGCTAGTACAGACTCTTAAAGACAAAGAAAAACAAGAGGCAGCACGCACAAATTCTCTTTATTAATAAAAGACCACAAAACATCTAACAAAGAAGACGCAGCTGATCGTGCAATACTTGACACAGTGGAACAAACAACGAAATTTCTTAGACAGAATGATGACATATTAATTTTAACTTCAGATAAAGGAAATAAGACAGTTGCAATGGATAAAACTGAGTATGACAAAAAAATGGATAGTATACTTAACGATTTAAATACATATAGAACCTTAAGGAAAGACCCAACCACTAGACTACAGACCAAAAACAACGAATTGGTGGAAAAACTATACAAACATGAACTTATTTCACGGACCGAACGAAATAAGCTTATAACAACCACATCAATTCCACCAAGAGTATATGCATTACCTAAAATTCACAAAGAAGGTACGCCATTGAGACCAATCTGTTCATCAATTGGTTCTCCATCGTAAGGACTATGCAAATAGAATTATAAATCCGCTTCCTTTATAGGTTAAAAAAAAAGAAATCTTGGATCTATTGAACTCAAAAGAAACGATCTTTATTCAAAGGATGTATCTTAAGAACTAACTTATCAGCATTCATACAATTCTGTTTACAGTTCGGTTAGAAAGCTTTTTATGTTTACAATTATGTTGAAATCTTTTTATGCTACTAGTGGAAGCTTTTTATCGGATGATGTCTTCATCTGATATTTGATTGGCTTATTGATTTGATTTGTTTATAATATTGCGTTCTCACGCTGCAAGTTTTCGAGGGGGACAATTGTTATTGCAAGTGTCTAATTGTTTGTGAATAAAACGGATGTTTACTTTAAAGTTATAAATTTTAGGGGGCGAAAAATTTATAAGTTATTGGGGATTGCTGTTGGATATATGACTCCCCCATCCTAAAGAAAATAGCCTGTCCTCAGGCGGATACATTGGGGTATAGCGAGAGATTTTTCTCAGTTGCAAAGATTGAAGTATCAATTTTGTTTATACTTTGGGATTCAATTTTATCAACAAATGGGGTTTCGATGTTTTCTGTGGGAATACGATTCTTATTTGATCGAAAATGTTTAATTTTTTATTGTTTGTGGCATTGCCTTAAACTTATAGATTAAGTATGTAATCAAACTTATTATAGTAAGTACAAATGTGGTCAATGTAATAGTTTGAAATACAGTATAATATTTTGTGTGTTCGTTAATTATATCTTTTGTTTGGATAAAAGAAATAGGTTCTAGCCTAGTGATATTGTTTGTTACCTAAATGCTTTGGCTGTAGTCAAGCAATGAATTTGTTATTGATATTTCATTTAATATTAAGGCACAATCGTAAATTTTTATTATGTTATTGCCTTATATTATTAAGTCGTTGTTTACACAATTTTGGTTAAGTTTTGTTTTTGGTAAATTCCATGTTACAATTATGTTTGGTTCAATGTAATTAGTTTGATAATTTTTATATGTTTTAGTGTATTTGCAAGTGGTTGGGATTTGATTTAAAATGCCTACTATACATTCATTAGTTTCTATTTGTTTTGTATTTTTATTAAACAAAGTGTTGTCGTTAAAATAGTATTTATCGTATGAATTTTCTGTCAAAATATTTTTATTTTCAACTGGATAAGGAAGTATCTCAAAGATAGGGGTTTTTATTATATCTTGAGGAATGTTTGAAATGATAAATATCTCGTTAGAATTTGGGTTAAGCCAAGTGGATGTCTTTTTATTCAATAGTTTTTCCGAATTAACATGACTTAAGTGATTATGTTTTAGAAGTTTTGGGTTGAAAATTCCTAGTCTAGTGAGCTGCATGCCCATTTCTATGTCTTCAATGTATTCTGTGAAATGCTCAAAATTAAAGATTAGAACTTCTACTTTTACTGATTTTTCTTTTTCTTCCTTGAGGTTCTTTATTACTTCTAAACCTTTATTTATAGTGTCTATTAAGTAATTTAGTTCATTTGCTTGTACGCTATTACTTTCAAGATTATTTATTTTTTCTTCTAATTCGTCTTTATCGTCTTGATCAAGAGTACCAAAAAGATATTTGTATATTGAACCAATTCCGTTAATTAGTCCTCGTTTATTACGTTTTACAATTTGTATTCCATTAATTTCCCTACTTAATTTTTCTGTTAAGTATTGAATATGGATTATGTCTGTAAATTCCTGTGCTTGTTGCATTAGATTGTTATATGTAATGTCTATTAGTGTTAAATTCACTTCTAAATAATGATGTTCAAAGTTTGTCGGTAAGTCCATGGTTCCTGTCTTAAATATTAAGTAACCGTTCGGTGCTTTTACTGGGTTTATGTCAATGGATTGACTGCATGTTGATTTTAAAGTTAAGAATAGCACGATGCCCAAAAAGTCATCTTGAGTTGTTGACCTGTAATGTATCAATTGTCGTATTTGCTTTTATTAACTTTCTTTTTCTTTTTGAATTTTGATTTGTAGTGTGTGACCTTTTGTCCTCTGTTTCTTTCTTCAAAGTGTTTTTCATCTAACTAATTTATTTCTACTGTCTTTTTAAATGGATTTGTTGTTTTAGACTTTACTAATGGTGCTTGTTTAAATCTAGTATCGATTTCGAAGTCGTGTCTGTCTTTATTTAAATTGTTTATTTTATGTATTTTATTTTCTTGGGTATTATAGTCGGGTGATCCTGCATAGATAAAAATGTCCGCTGGTGTTGGGTTAGTTGTTTTATGTCTCGTCTTATGGTTGTAAATGTAGAGAATTTTTTCAAATTTAAGTAATTTATCTTCGATGTCATTTTCGCTATTCTGAGTTTTTCGTTAACTGTTTTATGGAATCTTTCTACGTCTGAAATGCCTTTGTTATAATTTCTAACTTTACATTTTCTTCTTGTAGTCAATTTTTTAGTGCTATACACAAAAATGCTGAATCTTTGTCTGATTTTATTTCTATTGGTTTGCCCATTTCAGTGAATACTTAATAATTGCTCTCTTGGCTTCTAACCAATCTCTAGATTTTACTTCTACAAGTGTTGCAAATTTGGAGTAAATGTCAATGCATGAAAGGAATTGTAAATTGTCGATCATGTAAAAGTCCATGACGTATTTTTTTCTGACATTAAAAGTTTCTGGTGTTATTTCAAAAGTTAGTTTTGTATTTCTGTTTTCTATCTTTGCGATATTGCATACAGAGCATTCGTTAATACTGTTTTGAATCAGGTTTTGAAAATCGGGGAAATAATATTTTTCTTTAAAGAAGTTAATCGTTTTTTCGATTCCTAAATGTAATAATTCTTTATGTTGTTTTAGAATTATTTCTTTGAATTGTGCAAACGTTTGAATGTCCTCTAACTTAATGCTAGATTTCGAGGTTTTTGTTTTTGCGTTCGATTGTATTATTTCAATAAAGGCTTGTTGAACTATGGGAAAATCTTGTTCATTATGAAAATATAGTACAGTTTTCTTACCGCAAAGATATCTTTTAATTATATCCCTTGCGTAAGCATTGGTCATTTCTTTGTATGTTATTTTTATGTTTGATTTACAAAAATAGGTTGATGTTTCTGTTTTGTCTTCTGAACCTCTAATGAATTCTATTTGCCTGTTAAAATAATTAATGGGTTTTTCTACTATTGGAATGTAATTTCCATTATCCTCATGAGCACTATGTATTGTAGCTGGGGTGCTGTCTGTTGATCCTAAAAAGTTTTCCTCTATTTTAATTCTGGAAAGAGCATCTGCTACGTGATTTTCTTTGCCGGGTAAATATTTAATTTTATAATCAAACTCATTTAGTTTTATTCTCCATCGTTGAAGTTTCATATTTGGTTCTTTTATATTGCTGAGCCATACTAAAGGCTTATGGTCGCTTAGAATTTCGAACTTTCTACCGAAAAGGTATGGTCTGAAATACTTTGTCGCCCAAAATATTGATAGTAATTCTTTTTCAATAGCTGAATAATTTATCTCATGATCGTTCAACTTTCTGCTTGCGTAAGAAATAGGTCTATGGTCCTGTGAGATGAACGCGCCTAAAGCTATATTGCTAGCATCTGTGGTTAGGAAAAATGGTTTTTTAAAATCGGGGTATGCAAGTATAGGGTCATTCATAAGAAGATATTTTAATTTTTCAAATGAAGAAATATAATGTGGGTCTTTGATGTTTATTTTTGCTCCTTTCTTTAATCCAAGAGTTAAAGGTTTTGCAATATGTGCAAAGTTTGGTATGAATTTTCTGAAGAATCCGCATAATCCTAAGAATGATTTTATTTCTTTTGGGGTTTTAGGGATCGGAAAATTTTGAATTGCTTTGACTTTGTTTGGGTTAGGTTTTATACCTTCTGTTGTTATTATATGACCAAGGAATTCTGTTTCCTTTTTCATAAATTCGCATTTGTCGAGTTGGAGTTTAAGATAAGATTCTCTTAGTTTCTTAAATTATTTTCTGAGTGATAGTATGTGTTCCTCCAATGAAGTGGAGTACACTTCAATGTCATCCAGATAAACAAGGCAATCCTTATAAATAAGGTCTTCCAAAAGATTATTCATGCATCTTTGGAATGTTGCCGGGGCATTTTTGAGACCAAATGGCATACGTGTGTATTCGTAATGGCCATGTTTAGTTGAAAAAGCTGTTTTTGAAATAGATTCAGAATCCATTTAAATTTGATGAAATCCCTTAGCTAAATTAATGGTGGTAAAGTATTGGCATTTTCCCAGTTTGTCAAGAATTTCATCCATGACTGAAATTGGGAACTTGTCATATATTGTGACTTCATTCAAATTTCGGTAGTCAATGACTAATCTGAATTTTTGTTTGTTGGAAGCGTCTCCTTTTTTTTGGGACGATCCAAATGGGTGAACAGTAGGGTGAATTCGATTTTCGAATGATACCCTGTTCGATCATTTCATTTATTTGTTTATTGACTTCAATGTCAAACGTTTGGGGATATTTGTAAGGACGTTTGTAAATTGGGTCCTTATGTTTTGTATGAATAGAGTGCTTTATTGTACTCGTGAAAGTCAAATTTTCACCTTCTCGGTACTGAATATCACTGAATTCGTACAAGACTTTTTTTAGTTTTTGTATTTCTTCGATATTTAAATGGTCGAGTCTATACTGATTTTTTTTCATTTTTAATAGCAAAATTTGTGTCTGGGTCCCTTTTTGTAGGTGGGTGTAAACATTCTATGTATATCTTCCTAGCTTTACATATTCTTCTTCATAATTCATTTAAGCTTTGCATGCTCTTAGGTAAGTTCTGCCTATTAACATGTCGTAATTATTTGAAAATTTATGGATATAGAATTTTTGTTCTGTCGGACAAAGTTTTCTGGGTGCAAGGAAAATTATTTCTTTTGGTTCTACTGCTCCTTCAATCGTATGAATTTTGGTATCTCCTGAATAGGTTTTGAAATTAAAAAAGTTTTCGGACATTATATTTATTGAAGAGCATGAGTCGACTACACATCTCATGTTTATTGTTCATTGTGATTCTGATGAAGGACTTGTCTCTATCTCTTCTTCTGATTGATCCGAGGCATTCTGATGAAAATTTTCGGATTTTTTTGATTCCACTATTACTTTCTCTTGGCCTTTTTGTAGGCTGGTTTGCTACCTTATTTTTTTGGTAATTATTTTGCTGCTGATAGTTCATTGGATTTTGAGCACTACCGATATTTAATTTTTGTTGAAATTCTTGGAAAAGTTTTTGGTTTTGTGTTGTGTCTGATTGTTTTGTTTGAGACGGGGTTGTACTATTGGGTGCAAAAGATTTTCCACTTTTTTGATTTTGGCTTTGATTTGATTTTCTGATTTCTGTAATGCTATCCTCGTATAACCCTTCTCTTTGAGCTACTTGTTTTAGCTCGCTAACTGTGGTTATATCGTATCTAGCTAACGTCATAAATAATCTATCGGGTAATTTTTTGTTTATTACATATTTCATAGTATTATTTAAGGCATTTGTATAAAGAATGGGTCATCGTTTTCAAGACTAAGCTTATTTGTAATAATATAAGATTTATCTTCTAGTTCAGTTACAAACTTACGAAGGTTTCCTGCATAGTGGGTGTGGTAGAGGCGTCGGAGAAGTTCCTCACATGGGGTTTGCGTCTTTAATTCGTTGATGAGAAACGTTCTTAGTTCCGGCCAGGTGTTGGCTTGTCCAATTTTCGAAAGTCGTTGAGCTTCTCCAGTAAGCTGCATCTCGATTGCGCTGAACAATATGTTATGTTGCCTCATGTCATGGGTTGGATATAGTTGCATGATGAAATCTATCCTCCTTTTGAAGGATGTCAGATTTTCTGGTGCTCCATCATAGTTTGCCACCTGTCTTAATGAAGAAAGTTCTTGATTAAGGTGGGCTTGTTTTCTCTTTTTTGTTTTAGTGGTGTTTTTTATTTTATTCGCACACAGTTGACGTTTTGTTCCACAATTGGAGTTTATGGCTGTAACACACACAGTTGATATTTCCGCACACAGTTGGCGTTTTTCGTTCCACAATTGGAATTTTTTTATTTGGTTGCAACACACAGTTGATACCACACACAGTTGGTGTAAATATTTTTCACTGTTGCTGACTTTTGAGCGATGCCCGTAAATTCTTTTGCGGATCGGAGTTTTATAGTGATTATTCACTAATTCTATGTAATACACGGATAATAATTCTATGTGTCACACGGATAGAATAACTAGTTCACTTTAACCGATCCTACCGACTGCGCCAATTATAAATCCGCTTCCTTTATAGGTTAAAAAAAAGAAAACTTGGATCTATTGAACTCAAAAGAAACGATCTTTATTCAAAGGATGTATCTTAAGAACTAACTTATCAGTATTCATACAATTATGTTTGCTGTTCGGTTAGAAAGCTTTTTATGTTTACAATTATGTTGAAAGCTTTTTATGCTACTAGTGGAAGCTTTTTATCGGATGATGTCTTGATCTGATATTTGATTGGCTTATTGATTTCGCATACTAAGCGTTCTCACGCTTAGAGGCATTTTTGGGGACAGATTTGTTTATAATATTGCGTTCTCACGCTGGAAGTTTTTGAGGGGGACAATTGTTATTGCAAGTGTCCAATTGTTTGTGAATAAAACGGATGTTTACTTTAAAGTTATAAATTTTAGGGGGCGAAAAATTTATAAGTTATTGGGGATTGCTGTTGGATATATGACTATATATAGTCAACATATAAAAAATATAACGGCAGACTCAACATATAACGTAAAGAACGTCTCAGAATTTAAGACAAGAATTATGACACATACATTTGCGACGATGAAAGATTAATTTCATTTGACGTAGTCTCATTTTTTCCAAGTATTCCAATAGAATTGGCACTTGACACCATTAGAGAAAAGTGGATAAAAATAAAAGCGCACACTAACATTCCAAAATTAACATTTATGGAAATAGTACGTTTTTGTAAACAAGAGAACAGATATTTCAGATACAAAGACAAGATATACACACAACTAAAAGGAATGCCTATGGGCTCACCAGAGTCACCGATAATAGCTGACATAATTATGGAAGAACTCTTAGACAAAATGATGAAAACACTACAGCGACCACCTAGAGTTATGACGAAATATGTAGATGACCTTTTTGCCATAATTAAAGAAGGAGAGATCCAAAACACACTTGACAACCTAAATTCATTTGACAGGAACATAAGTTTACAATAGAATTAGAAAATGACAACAAATTAACATATCTAGACGCATCAATACACAGACGAGGAAATGAACTAAAATTAAAATGGTACAAAAAACCAACAGCATCAGGACGAATAATTAACTTTAACTCCAAACATCCGAAGTCGATGGTAATGAATACAGCAAGAGGTTGTATACAACGGATGCTCAAATATATCGGACCCAATTTTTCATGAAGAAACGAAGAAAGAAATACGACGAATTTTAAAGGATAATGACTTTCCAAACCACACCATAAGGACTTTACTAAAATCTCGCAATAAGAAAACCAATAAAGATGTTCCGACAAAACGCTTTATGTCCGTCACATATGTCCCACAACTATCGGAAAGATTATTAAACTCAGATTGCTATGACATCGAACAAATACTGATAGCACATAAACCCAACAACACACTACGGAGTATTTTGAACAGAACAAAAAGTAGGATTGATACAATGGACAAGAGCAACGTAGTTATAAAGTCCGTGCAATGGGACTAATGAAGAAAACTGTGATAAAATATATATAGGGACAACAAAATCGATGCTAAAATCAAGACTATCGCAACATAGGTCTGACTATAAACTTCGTCAACACTCCAATGCACCAAAAACGGCACTTATGGCCCACTGTGCCGCCAGTGGACATTCCCCAAATTTTGACGAAGTAAACAGAATAGACCAAGAACAACATTACAACAAACGTTACACTTTGGAGATGCTGCACATAATAAATACCCCGACAAATATAAGACTTAATTATAAGGTAGATACAGACAACTGCGCGCATTTATACAGGCATTTATTAGGGACAAATCAGTGTGTAGCTCCACGTCACAGTGTGCGGACGTGTAAAACTAAGTAGGTGTTTTCTTGTTGTTAAATTAATATTATGTCAATCACAATTCAATGTTATTTATAGTTGCCCTGAAGACGACCACCGATGAGTGGTCGAAATATATCGGAGCGAAAATAAGAACAAACTGTGTTTTTTATTTTTGTTTTTATTCGCCCAACATTTGACCTCGAGCCGGCAAAACATTCAAGTTTTTATTAATATATATTGTTTTCTCTCAATTTTTAATTGTGCTTAGTTTGTTTTCGCTTTCGCTGGTGTCGTTTGCTTGAAATCCTTGTGTTTTATTTGCATAATTCGCCAAATTAAACAGTTTTTTTTTTTTCGTGATTAGTGTTTCGTGCATTTAAATTTTTTTTTTTTTTTTTTTTTATTGCTCTCTCTCGACATTGCTTCTGCAGTTGCTTCCCTCATCGCCCACACCATACCATCAGTGCTAGTGTCTTTTTGTTCTCGCTGCTTTGTGCTTGTGCTCAGCTTCTCTCCCGCGTAATCACTTTTGTAAAGCCGCCTCTCAAAGCTCGTCTTATAACTGTTCTTGCACTCTCTCTTGTCCTGTGTACTCTAGCTGTCTCTTTGTTTTATTTGTAATTATTGATTTTTTATCGATAATTATCTTTGTGCTGTTTATTTAAATTTTTCTATATATTTTTTATTTTTTTTTGCCTTGTGTTTCTTATGGGTTTTCAATGGCTTGTTGTCTACCCAATATCATTCTGTCGTTTGACGCATTCAGTATAGAGCAATATCGTGTTGGCTTTGCGATAATCTTATTCACTTAAAATGTGCTGGCCTCAACGGCCGTGATTACGATAAATTTTCTGGTTTGTCTGTGTCTAAGCCTGAGCTTGGCTTAATGCGCTGGACTTGCCCATTTTGTGCCAGCCAGCAGCTTGATTTTAGCCGAATGTACAAGGATCTTCGTTTAAAGTTTCTTTCTCTAAATAAAATGGCCAAACAGCTGTCTAATGAGTGTGACTCTAGCATACGTTTATTGTCGCAATTCAAGTTTGGTCCACCTTCTAAGGAATTGCACAAGAAATGTACCCTTGAGTTGCCTCATAAGCACTCGCCCGCACTCTCTATTACATCTTCTCCCATTTTACTTTCGCCTACACCATCTTCTTGTCCCTCTTTATGCTCTTCTTTTCAGATTGAAGTACCCACTACAAGCCCTGGTGTACCTCAATCTATCCCTTCACGGGAACTCTGATCAATTGCAGGATCATGCTGTATTTGGCTATCGTAAACAATTATTTATCTCTAGGCTTGCTCCAGATACTTCTGAATCGTCTGTGGCAGCTTACATTGGTAATATATGCCCTGCTAAGGTTTTAATTCAAAAGTTTACGTTTTCTAGGCCTCGCGAAATCTCCTCTTTTAAGATTACTGTACCAAATGATTATTTCTCAGCTATGGTTAACCCTAAGTTTTGGCCAGAGGGCCTAGTTGTACACGAGTTTGCGCCCAATAAGCGCTCCCTCCCTTTGCCTGTCCACCTTCCTAATGTATCTTCTGCTTCAAAAAACTAATAAGGTCTAGTCTTTGCATTCATTATCAAAATGTAAGAGGACTTCTTACCAAGCTCTCGAAATTATTTTGTGATAGCCAAACCTTTTCGGTTGACATATTAGCTTTCTCTGAAACTTAGCTTAATTCCTCTGTTTTGGATAATGAAATTCTTTCTAATAACTTTATTTCTTATAGGCTTAATCGTGTTGGTCGACGTTGCGGTGTAGTATTCATTGCTGTCAACTCGAACCTGTGTTCAAGTGTTGTGCCAATTGATCTCCCCTTAGGTGTTGAGTTTATTTGCGTCGATGTTACATGTTCTAACTTTAGCTTATATATCTCTTGTTCATATATTCCTCCAGCTGCTGATATCATGATCTACATGCACCATGCTGATGCTTTTCGAACTATTTTTAGTCGTCGTAAAGATCGTGATTTTTTTATAGCTTTAGGTGATTTTAACTTGCCTAATGTTTCTTGGCTTGTTGATGATAATCCATCTTTCTTAATTCCTTCATCTCAACATGTTTTTCTTGATAGCCTACTTGAATGTCCGCTATATCAGTTGAATTCTTTTCTTAACTCTTCTAAAAGAATCCTCGATCTTGTTTTTGTCTCGGATCCCACTGTTTGTGCTGTATCACTAACACAGCCCCTATTGAAGCCTGAAGATACTTATCACCCTACCATTGAAATTACCATTTCTAAGAATTCCGTTAATAATTCATTTAATAACATCTCAAATTCTCGTAGTAGATGTTTTCGTAAAACAAATTTCAATCTCTTAACAGCCTTTTTTTCTCTTTTGATTGGTCATTTCTATTTCGAGTGCTGTGATATAGATTGTGCAGTGAATCTTTTCTACTCTGCTTTTAATTGTGTAATTGATAAATGCGTGTCTACCGTCTCCAGTGCGCCAGTCTGGTTCACACGTAGGCTCTCTAATCTCCGCAACATTAAATCGAGATATTTTAAAAGATTTAAAAAAACTGGTTCGCGACTTGACTATGCAAATTATTGTGTAGCCAAATCTCAATGTTGTTCTTTTAAATACTCAATGCTACAATAATTATATCGTTCGCTGTAAGGTTGAATTTTATAAGAACCCCAAAAGATTTTACAACTTTGTTAATTCCAAAAGACGCTCTAAATTACTACCTTCCACCTTCAGACTTATTGACCAGACTGCTAATAATGATTCAGATATTGCAGATCTGTTTGCTAAATTCTTTCAGTCGACTTATCATACTACTGCTTCGGATCCCACACCTTATCCCTTCTCAATTCCACATTTATATTGTAATTTTTCCTAGTATTACTGAAGACTGTATAATCTCTAGCTTGTCATCTATGACGTCTTCCTTCGTAACCGGGCCTGATAATATACCTAGTTGCATCCTTAAAATGTGTTCGATTTCCCTATCTAAGCCTTTTTCTCGGTTATTCTTTATATCGAGTGCGACTTGTAGATTCCCTGATATTTGGAAGGAGTCTTTTATTATTCCGCTTTTTAAAAAGGGTAACAAATCGGATATTTCTAACTACCGTGGCATTGCCAAACTTTCGCCAATACCTAAGCTATTTGAGAAAATTATTACGTCTTCCCTTCAACACCTATCCAGATCCACTATTTCTCCTTGTCAGCATGGCTTCATGAAAGGTCGTTTGTTGCTACCAACCTTTTAGAATTGACTACCCTTGTACACCATGGCTTCCGTAAAAGTGTCAAACTGATGTTATTTATACTAACTTTAGTAAGGTTTTCGATACGGTTGATCATTCTATGCTTCTCATGAAACTTAACATCATGGGTTTTTTCCCGAAACTATTGCCTTGGTTAAAGTCGTACTTTATTGGGAGAGCCCAAAAGGTGTCTTTTCGTCCCTCGATATCTAAAACTTTTCGAGTTATGTCAGGTGTCCCCCAAGGCAGTCATCTGGGCCCACTGTTATTGACCTTGTTTATAAATGATTTGCCTTTGGCCTTGGCTCATTCACGCGTGCTCATGTTTGCTGATGACTTCAAGATTTGTTACTCATATAATGATTCTTCTTCCCAGCAGTAGTATTGAATCGGTACAGAAGCAATTCCTTAAGTTTGCGTTACTCGGTCTTAATTGGGACCCGAATCTTCGCCTACCTTCTTATTCTGACAGACTTCTTCTTATTAATCTTCTTTCACTTTACAACCGTAGGCTCGTATTTGGCATTCTCTTTCTACATAAAGTAGTCAACGGCGAAATCATTTCTAACAATTTACTAGATACGCTATATTTTTGTGTTCACTCACGTCGGAACAGAAACTTTTTTTCCTATTCACCTTAGTAGATGTCTGACTAACTACTCTCTGCACGAACCTTTTCGTGTTCTATGCCAATCTTTTAACAACCTTTCTCACCTTATTTCTCCTCATCTATCTGTCTCTTCTCTTCGTGCTATATTTTTTAATAATCTACAGCGAAACCACTCAAAATAGTCTGGACTGGATATTGGATTGGCTGCAACTCATCCCTGACCACATTGGCTGTGAATCGGGGCATAGCTGGCATCTCGTTGGAAATAAAATACCTCCACAGGGTCGGGGATGTTTAGTTGTGCATAAAGCTAAGCTACCTTCGTGAATTAATTATTATCTGTATTTTAGCTTAAGCTTTTTCGTCGACTGCTGATTTAGTGGACGTGAATAAATAATTATCTAATTAGTGACGCGCATGAATGGATTAACGAGATTCCTACTGTCCCTATCTACTCAGTCTCATTTTGACTGTAGTTGAGTTCGGTCGTGTCGCAATGAACTGCTCTGTAGTGATTAAATTCAGTTAATCATTGTATTTACTGTAAAACTGAAGTTTTTGTGAATTAATTAATTATTAATAGTTTAATAATTAATTGAAAATAAGAAAGCAAGTGCTGAAACTGCTGCGTGCAGGAAGGAAGTTTCGAGAACTTTCTAGAACAGCAAAAATTGTGAGTGCTGTGAGTGTGAGCATTTGGTATTAGTGTTGGTGTGAACACGTGTTCAAGTGCGGAGAAGTTTGGAGAGTTACAGTTACCAGCCTGTACGTCAAATTTCCGGAAGTTTCCAGAAAATTCGGGAACATTTTCTGTTGCCAGGCTGTGTGCAAGCTTCGAGAGGTTTCGAGAACTTTCTCGAACATTCTCAGGAGCCAGATTTAAGTACAGTGGACATTTGAGAAGAGTGCAAGTACAGTGTGCCCCCGCTAAAAGGGCTAAGTGCGCTAAAAGGGCTAAAGAGCCCCGCTAAAGGGCTTTGCGTAGGGCTCTTGCGTGAGCCAATAGTTCGTGCGTGACAGAAGAAATTTTTTTCAAATTTTTCGTGGCACGATTTATTCGTGCAGGGCCGTCGTTATAAACGGTTGGTTGACGCGTAGTGGAAGCGTCGTCAGCGTGATGAGCGCTTCCAGCGCGGTGGAAAGTACCTGCGATGTTGCGTTGTGCGTGGAGTCGGCCGCGGAGTCCATGGGAGTCACCGGTGGTGACACCATGGATGAATCGGGCGCAGAGATGTGTGTCGCCGGAAAGCGCTAAAGGAAGGCCCACAAGCTGCATCGCAGCTATCGTTTACCATCAGACGGTTGGAGGAGTTGACGCCGTCGCTGACCCTAAGAAACGCTCTGTTGAGGCGGCAGAGAGCAGGCCTGCTGCACAGCCGCCCACTACCCTCGTTGCTCCACCCGTGGCTATGGACACTGCTGCATACCACGCTGCCTTCCCCGCGATCACCGCCAAAGCTGGTGGTGGACGTGGTCCGTGGTGGTCACGGGTCGAGACCCGAACGTGTCCAGTAAGCAAGTGGCCGGCGGGTGATGAAGGAGGTCGAACCGACGCTGGGAGTGCGTGTACATGAGGTACGTAAACTCAGGAGCGGATGCGCTGTCATTCGCACGCCGTCGGTAAGCGAGATAAAGCGGGTGGAAGCGAATAAGAAGTTCGCAGACTTGGACTTAA